>JAJLVZ010000003.1:0-344527 GCA_030570575.1 [Candida] sp. | reverse complement strand
TATTTTTGTTGCTTGGATGAAGTTTTGTGGTGCCCGTGGCTCTTTTATCTGGAACAAAGCAATAATCAGAACACTCAGAATGATAAAAATTGTGTGGGTTTTAGATTTTATTCTTACTTTGACTAAGGTATTTTTATTTAATTTATTTTTATTTTATTTAAATAAACATGTTTGAACTATTCAATTATCAGTAGTCCAACAGAGAGAGAGAACTATATAAAAACCCTTTTGTAATTCTGTAATTTAACCCAAGAAAAAGAGGAAGAAGAAGAAGAAGAAGGTCCCTGCCCCTGATGCTCAAGCAAGCAATAATAACTGCTACTCGCGAGATCAACTTACTAACAACTTTACAGATGTCAAAGGTATCAACTATGTTATCAACTTTGATATGCCAGGTAACATTGAGGACTATGTCCACAGAATTGGAAGAACCGGTAGAGCAGGTACTGAAGGTAACTCTGTGTCCTTCTTCACTGAAGCTAACAGTAAGTTAGGAACTGCTCTGATCAAGATTTTGAGAGAAGCCAACCAGACTATTCCACCAGAACTACAGCGTTACGACAGAGGTGGTTATGCTGGTGGTAGATACGGTAGAGGAAGAGGCCGTGGGGGCTACGGGGGTAGAGGAAGAGGCCGTGGCGGATACGGTGGTGGCAGAGGTGGCTTCCGTGGAGGTTACTAAGGGAAATGAATATTCTTGCTTTTAAATCTTTTTATATTTATCTATAAATTATATACTGCTTTGTTAGTGGGATGTAGTGGGGAGCCTTGGGGAGCCTTGGGGAGCCTTGGGCTGGGATGTAGTGGGGAGCCTTGGGGAGCCTTGGGCTGGGATGTGGTTTGCGGGTGTCCTACCAGCTGGAATCGTCGCCCCAGGAGCCGTCGTCGTCGTTGGAGAGGTCCAGGTTGAGCTTCAGCTTGGACTTGACCGATTTAGGCTTCAGCTGGAGCCCTTTTGGCTTGGTAGTTGGTTTGGTAGTTGGTTTGGGTGCTGATTTGGGTGCTGGTTTAGGTTTGGCAATAGGAACTGGTGCAGAAACTTCCTCGTCCTCGTCTGCACCCCAGTCGTCGTCGTCAATCTGTATGTCGTCGGTGTCGTCCCAGGAGGTGCCGAAACTGCTTGGTTTCTGCTGGGTGGCGGTGTTCAGCACCACTGGCGTCACAGATCTCGACAGCACAGGCGGTGTGGCAATCTTGGAGCTGCTCAACGGGAGTGCAGCGTCTGGGTTGCTGTTCAGGTCAAAGTTTTGGAATAAAGCTGATACTTTCTCAACACTTTCCTCCTCTCCCCCACAGTCATCCTCGTTTGGTAGCTTCTTGATCTCAGCATTGATCTTCTCAAAAAACATGTTGAAGGCCAGCTGTGCGTGGACTCGCACTTTCCTGTCCTTGTCCAGCAGGTTTGGAGCAATCACTGAGAGGATCTTGGAGCAAATGATCTCTGGTGTAAAGTACTCGATACAATTGATCAAGCTGAGCAGAGAAGTGAGTCTGACGTCCACGTTGGGATCCTTCAGGGCTTTGGCAAACGCTGTGGACAGCACGGTGGCTCTGGACTGCTGGCTCAGGTGGCTGGCAATCTTACAGATGCAGATTGTCGTGTTGATTCTGGTTTCGACATTCTGGTCGCTCTGGGTCTTTGCCAGGAACCTCAGCAGCTCGTTGTTCAGCTGTCTGTCGGACAGTTTTGGCGCCAGCAGCAGCACCTTCTTAATGGACTCGTTGATGATCAACTGGTTAGAATCGGTGAACCCGGTGATGAAGAAGGGGAAGATTTTGTCTCTGATCTCAAAATCCTTGAGGTACTGGAGGTAGTTTGGCAGTGCCAGCAGCAGGCAAATCCTGATAGCTCTGTCCGGCACCGAGAACGCCTTGAAGATGACCGGGGCCACGAGCCTGGTGTACTGGGCCTCGTTCAAACCGGCTGAGTAGCTGAAGATCAGTTTCAGCAGCACCGACTGGTTCTCCACCACGGTGTTCTGGTTGAAGAAGGTTATGAGCTCTGGTAGCAAGCTGTTGGCAGCAAACCCTAGTGGTAGGTCGTTGAAAACAAGTTCAAACGAGTGCAAGATCTCCATCTTCTTTTCGGTCTCGTTGATCAGTTTAAACTGCTTGAAGTTATTCAAGACTATGATCAGATTTCTATTGAGAAAGGAGCCTTCTCCCAGTTCCAAAAACTTGGATACTGGGATTCTGTCGTTGAGCAGTTTCTTTGAAACTGAAACCAAGTCGTTAGGCAGCTTGTTGTTGAATAAGCGGTTGAGAAACCTGCCAAAGATGAACGAATCAAACTTCAGAAAGTCCCTGTTCTTCAGCTTAAATATATCATTGCCCAGCTCCGGAGGTAGCTCGCTGTTGTTGAGCTGGCTGTACTTGAAGAGCGAGCTCTGTGAGTCCTGCTGTTCCAAGTTCGTGAGGAAATCAAGTAACCCTATTTTGAACTCGCCACAACTAGTTGTGAAAACGGTCAGGTTGCCCAGCATCTGTTTTGCGTCCTTGTTCACGTGGTTCATGGCTATGGCCACGCTGTTCAGCACCAGGTACTTGATCTCATCAGTGCTGCTGTTGTCATTCAAATCCAGCACCGCGACCCTCTCCGTCACTATATAGCTCTTGCTGGAGAGCTCAATCGTCTCCAGCACATTGACAATCCCAGGCAGCTTCAGCTGTTTCCAGTTCTTCATCGTGCACTGGCAGTACTCCACTAGCTGTGAGTACTTCACTGTATCAAACTCGAATATCGAAACCAGCTGGTTTGTCGCTTTGGACGTCCCATTGTACACTTTCCAGTTCCTGATTGTGCATACCTCGGCTTGGAAGTTGTACGGGATCGCGTTCCCGGTCAGCTGGTTGAACGTGTTGGACAGGAAGTTCATCCGCGCAGTGTTGTTGTTGTTGTTTGTTGTTCTGTTTGGTTTTGTGATTTTGATCTCGATTGCTTATGTCATTGCTTATATGCATCCAGCGGTACGTTGCTGAGCGTGGAGCAGTGTAGTTTGGGGTGGTTGCTCATACTGCGTTTCAAGTCATGTAGGCGATGTTTGGGCTGGGTTCGATCTGGGTCTGGTTTGGGTTTTAGGCCGGGTTTTGCGCTGATTTTGGGTCAGGTGCTATTTTTTGGGGCAGGGCCCACCATGGGCACACGACTACATTATACCTCACACGTAATTTCCAGTCTAACCATGATAAGTGCTATTGCTGCTTTATGGTAGATCTTTTACCACTGGAATGCCGACAATACATCCACTTTCTTGTATACTAAGATAAACCAGCAATACATCATTAATAAGGGAACACGTTCTAACCTTACAGTGCTGCCACAGTGCTGCAATAACTCTGCAGATCACCATACACACAGTACTACCATTGGAGTTTGGCATGAGTTTTTCTAGATTATACATTGAATCTACATTAAAGCAGAGTAGCACTACCGAGTTACATATTAAGCTACTTGTGAGCAGAGTGATATCACCGTTAAGTATAACATCACCCAACACCTCCAATGATACCGTTGGACTCTAATATGAAAACACAAGGTGCAGACAACCCACACTTGGAGTGCAATAACACGTTGTCCTAGACTGATAACATCACCGCAATATTGTAACCACCAATACAGAACTATGTGTCAGGCAATGGAGTACATGCCACCACTAGAGTACTACAAAGTCCACTGAAGTAGTCCTTGTATAATTACTGCAACTGGTGTGTTGAACACCACGCAAATATTTACAAGCTAAATGAGACTGATACCGTTAACAGTTGTTAGTTCTTAACAAACTACCTAACTACTATAACACTACCACTTAAAACCACAGCCACCGATACCACCCAATAACCCCCTAACAACCACCTTAGTTGGCCCTATCATAGCCACTGCTCTAACACCATAACATCACTGAACACCCTGACACAACACCCTGACACTACCACCATTAATGTCATATTGGTATATCTATGCCCAGAGCATTGGTAACTGCATACTACCATCATTGTGTACAGCACATCCCACTTCACCACTAAACAGTGCCCCCTCAACTCCCGCAGCACCTATGCCTATTACACTTTTTCTCACCTCCAACACCTGCAGCGAGTATTTCACATGAACACCTGATAATTGTAGAACTGCAATTGCTGGATGATTATGTTAACTGGTTGGCTGTAGAGTTGGTGCCGCGAAAAGGGTGTATGGTAGTTACCAAGCTACATTGGTGGATGATTTTATTTTAGTTGGTTGGCTATAGAGTTTTAAGGGCTCTGGCAATGGCTATGCCTAAATGTGGGCTACGCCTAAATAGCGCTACACCTATGTGGGCCACGCCTATGTGAGCCACGCCTAAAGCCTAAAAACCCTCCGCACCGTTAAACCCAGTGAACCCAGAAAGCAGAAAGAAGTTGAAATAACTCTTCTTTGAAATCTGGTTGGTATGGTTCCAGGCACTAGTAAGTCGCCCATCAATGCACGAGCCCGACATGTAAAAGTTGTCAGCTCCAGACCCATCAAACATGTGCGCAAAGCAGTCCTGCAAAATGGTGAGTTTCAGCTTCTCCTTGGTGTCAAACTGGGACTCGATGTACTTGAGGATAAATTCGTCATTGGCGCTGGATCCAAACCGGTCAATCTGCAGCAGCACCCTGTCTATCGGGATGAGGATGTTGGGCACCTGGGTGTACTTATCGAGGAAGAAAAGAGCGTTGGGAACAGCATCGTCGCCGAGATGCACGACGCTGGACCCGATCCAGCTGGAGCACTGCTGCTTACACACGGAGAGGATGCGGTACATCTCTCTGGCAAGCCCCGGGCACGCCTTGATACGGTTGAGGCCCTGACCCGTGGACGCCAGCTTGTAGGAGGAGCTGCTGAACAGGTCGTCGTCGGCAATGGACCAGAGGTGGATCATCTCGCGCTGGATGAGGGACCACAGCGTGAGCGACTGCTCGACGTAGTGGTACTGGCGGTCGTGGTCGTGGGTGAGGCGTGCGCCAGACCGGCCGTACTGGATGCCGATGCTGAAGTGCTGCTTCACCTCCGGGTCGGCAAACTGCTTGAGCCTTTGAAGGAACCGCTGAATAGGCGCACGGTTGGCGTGCGTGAAAGCGTTGTAGTCTGCTATGGAGTAGAGCACCTGCTCGATGTCGTCGCGGGAGAAGCCCGAGGGCGACGAGTACCGGGCAGCGAGCTTGCGGATGGAGGACTCCTTGAGCTTGATCTCCCTGTTGATCTGGGCACGGGACTTGCCCTCCGGGGAGATCTCCATTGTGGCGTAGAGCAGCAGCTCGTCGTCGAACAGCTGCACTGCGTGCCGGAACGCAGCCTCGGTCTTGGAATTGAGGAACGCATGGATCGTCTTGATCGGCTTGTACAGGTTGAACTCCATGTGTGCCTCAATCTCGGGCAGCTTGGAGTCCATCACCATGTAGCAAAGCTTGCCGAAGCTGCTGCGCATCTTGTCCGGGTTCATGATCTTGAACCTGCGGCCCACCTCGAAGATGGCCTGGAACCACGCTGCGTTGTGGCTGAAGTCCTTGTCCCTGATGAGCTCCTCGCCCTTCTTGAGGTCTGACGCCACGAACAGCCCCAGCAGAATCGAGCACATCTCCTTGAGCTGCGCGATGATCCGCTTGGACTTGCTGGTGTACGACAGGATGTCCACCTTGCCTGTGTAGTCCGAGACTGAGAGCGCTGCCTCCAGCAGGTGCAGCAGGTGCCGCTCCTCTGCGGACAGTCGCATGGGGATGTACTTGGCCTGCGCCCTGATGGCCTGCAGCAGCTTTGTGGTGGTGCTCTCCCCGAGGCCCGGCTGGGAGTCTGCCTGGGAATCTGCCTGGTCCGCCTGGGAGTCTGCCTGGTCCGCCTGGGAGTCTGCCTGGTCCGCCTGGGTCTCCGCCTGAGCGTCCCCCGCTAGCCGCTCGTGGCTGTGCAGCCGGCGCTTGCCACCAGAGTGCACCAGCTGGAAGCACCCGCCGCAGTAGTCCTCGTCGCAGTCACGGCACTCCACCTCGACTCTCATGTCCCGGCACTCGCAGCACAGACCTTTGTCCTGGTCCTGTTCTAAATCCAAGTCTGAATCTTCGTAGTCCTGGTCCTCCTGCTGCTGCTCGTGAGTGCCCTCCAGCACCTCCTTCAGGCTTGCTTGTGGCCTGCCTGTGCTGCCTGGCACGCGTACTGTGCCTGCGCTGGGATCCTCAGCCTGCTCGTTCACGTTCATTGCGGTTGCTGCAAATTTTTACGCCAAAGGATGTAACTTTCATAACAGCCCAGCGTAAAGTTTGATAAAGTGCTGCCAGGCAGAAGACCTATAGCGCCTGGGGCCCGGTCCACCTGGGAAAACCTGGGCTTGCCAATGGGTCCTACTGGGTCCTACTGGGTCCTACTGGGTCCTACTGGGTCCTACTGGGTCCTACTGGGTCCTACTGGGTCCTACTGGGTCCTACTGGGTCCTACTGGGTCCTACTGGGTCCTACTGGGTCCTACTGGGTCCTACTGGGTCCTACTGGGTCCTACTGGGTCCTACTGGGTCCTACTGGGTCCTACTGGGTCCTACTGGGTCTACTGGCCTTTTGGGCTCGCCACGCTCGCCGGGGCTCGCCGGAGGCTCACCTGGGGCTCTACAGTATCAAGATAAACTGCCGTCTATACAATAAATAAGGCCCGTGGGGTTTGGCGCCACTGCTGGGCTGGCGTATGACTCGCTACGCTCATCAAAGGCTCGCCACGCTCGTCAAAGGCTCGCCTAGAAGAACAAAAAGTAAACCACCGCTGCAAGCACAATCACCAAAATTGCAATAATCAACCCGACATTGTCCTCACCACCAGTAGTCGCAGAGGCCCCCGCCTTGCCGCCAAACGACTCTGGCGCCTCACCCTCCTCAATATCTCCAATGTACAGCGGCTTGAGCGCCTCGTACGCGTCCTCAGAGTGCCCAATGTCGTCGAATGGGCCCGTGGCGTCGATACCACCACAGTCAATCATCACCTCCTCACCACCCGGGTGCTGGTCCAGAAACTTGGTGCAGTCGTACACCTTGCCGTGAATGATCATCCACAGGTCGTCTGCGGTGTTGTGCTTGGAAACCTCTTCGTAGCTGATAACTTTGCTCATTGTGCCTAAGCTTCTACAATCTTAAACGACAAAATTTTTCATTTTATTTTCACACAGAAAAACCAGCGAGCTTGAGGGCATTTTTTCTACGCGCCCTCTTCTCTGCCCGTCTTTGGTTAGCCGCTTGCACCTGCTCTGCGGTCTGCAGCCCCGTGCCGCGTGCTTGCTTGGACTTGAAAGGCTGTCTGAACCTCTTGTTCTTAGGCTGCTTGAACAGGTTGTTCTCCACCAGCTCAACTTTCAGCTGGTGGTTCAGCATCAGGTAGTTGTTCATTGTCTCCTGCGCCACTTTGGCGTCCTCCAGCGACTTGAACTCCACAAACCCAAAGTGCTTGGAGTGGCCCGTCTTCTTGTTGCGGATCAGCACCAGGTTGCTGATGTCCCCAAACTGTTTGAAGTACTTTTTCAGTTCCGCCTCTTCAAACCCGTCTGGCAGGCGCCCGATGTACACCACGCCGCTCTCGCGCCCGCCAGCGCTTGCGCCCTTGCTGCCCGCATCCTTGCTGCTGCTGGACGACGCCAGCTGGGTCACTTTGTGCTCGCTATGCTTATCCTCATCGTCTGAGAACCCGTTAAACTCCTCCTCTTCCTCGCTCTCACTGCTCTCGCTCTCACTGCTCTCGCTCTCCACAGATTCCACCGGCTCCACAGCCTTCTGGCTCACTTCCCTCTTCCCCTTCACGCTCACGCCTTTCTTGTATGCCTTGCTAACTCCCATTGCACCTTTAGCCTGCAAAAAAATTATATAAAAAAAAATTTTATATAATGAAAATCTAAAAAGAAAAAAAAAGTCAGTAGGCTCCCATCGCATGTGCTTAGCATCCAGCACACCGTTGGAAAGTCTCTGCCAGTCCTGGAAAGTCTCTGCCGGTTCTTGCATCTCATCCCTGTCAGTCTCTCAGTTCCTGGTTCTGAGTCTGCGGAGAGTCACTGCAGCCGGTTCTTGCATCTCATCCCTGTCAGTCTCTCAGTCCCTGGTCCGCTCAGTGCGACTATGGAGTCTCTCAGTCCCTGGTCCGCTCAGTGCGACTCTGGAGTCTCTGAGTCTGCGGAGAGCAACCTCTTGAGCTCCCAGAACACCATGTCCCCGGGAAGCCCAATCACGTTGTTAAAGTTGCCGCTGATCTTCTCCACAAGCACTGCGCCCATCTGGTGCACTTTCAGCCCGCCACTGGCGTCCGCACCTTCGCCCGTAGCCACGTACTGCTCAATGGTCTCGTCGCTCACCCGCTTGTTGAACACAATCTCGCTGTGCACAACCCGCTTGCACCGCACCTGCCCATCAATGATCAGAATGAAGCTCGTCAGCACGTTCACCGGTGTCTGCGAGTCCCGGAACCGCTTCAGCACTGCCCGGTGCTGTGCCTCGTTCTCCGGCTTCTCGTAGATCACCCCGTCCAGCTCCACAATCGTGTCTGCGGACACAATCACCGTCTTGTCGCTGTGCGCCTGCCTGGTTAGCTGCTACTCGCACCAAATAAAATCAACGCCACTCACTTGTACCACCGACAGCCCTTTTCCCAGCGCCGTGTTCATCACGTACTGAACTGTTAGTCCCTGTACCTTCTGTAGGGGCCAGCACACTCACCTCCTCCACAGAGTACTCTGCCTTGTTGAGATTCTCTTCAAAGTCCGGTTTCACCACCACAACGCCGCTGAACCCAACGCCCTCAAGCACCTCGAGCCTGCGTGGCGACGTGGACGCCAGCACCAGCTCGCGCTCGCCCGTGTTGGCCAGTAGAGGGTGCGAAAACATGCTCGTTGGGTGTGGCAAAAACCTGCCGGGGGCGCTGCTTATATCTCTGCTGATGTCATCTATTACTAACTACACTACACTGCTTGCTGAGTAATTGATTTGTCACCTCTACCGCTTGACTGTTACTTCACCTCACCAGTGCTGCTGTTGAATATCAGCACTCGGACGGTTAGTTCAGCTCATTACCTCATCGCCAACAGTTCTGCCTCTATCCCCCGACTGTTATGTACCATTTTACCTCATCATAACTCATCTCATCAGCTCTGTTTCTGTTACTATCAGCTCTGTTTCTGTTACTATCAGCACTCTGACTGTTAGCTCACCTCATAAGCTCCTCTGCTGTCTATCAGCACGCTATGCTTCGTTAGTAGTTTCATCATCACCTCTGTTTCTATCAGCCCTGCTCTTACTTTTGTCACAACTTCACCTCATCAATTTCAGCCCTGCTCTTACTGTGTATCATGGCTTTACCTCCTCAGCTACGTTGCTGTTTATCAGCACCTGGCTTTCTGACCGTTATCTCTAATGATATCTCACTACCTCTATTGCTGTATCTATCAGCACCTGTTTTCAACAGCTCTGCTGCCCGTAGCCCGCTCTCTTCAGACTCGTCATTGGTTATCATACCAGTAAACACTGCCTGGACAAAGGTGATACAGTCTATTAGGTGACCACAGTCTACCTCTGTTGCCAGAAGCTATGTTACTGTTATTATCTAGGTTAATGTCTGTTACCTGTTATGCTATAAACTATGTTACTTACTGTTATCATTATCCATGATACCTGATGTATTATATATTCTCTGCTATATGAGGTTTGATGTTGATGGGTTAGCGAGCTCTAGTTCTGAGAGACTCGCCGAAATTCTATTTGAAGCTACTGCAGACTCTTTGCTTGAGGTGTCAGTGGAAGAGTGAAGTACGTGTGCATAGAAAATACAATACCTACCCCAGGGTCAGGTCCTCGAGCTTGATGCAGTGCTCCACCTCAAACCAGTGCTTGAGGTTGTCGTCGACGGCGACGGCGGTGCCCACGAGCTTGGACCACTCCCCGCGGTAGAACCCGTTGTCGATCTTGAACAGCGGCTGCGGCATGTCCAGTCCTGACACCTGGAGCTTGGCCATCGGTGGGATCATGGTGCTGTTGAGCCCGTTATTGGGCAGCTCCAGAACCGTGTAGACGTCGATGTACTCTTCGTCGTCCTGCTTGGGCTCGCCTGCCGCGCCGGGCTGGGTAGTGCTTACGGTGTGGGACGCCGCACGCTCGTCCTGCCCGTTCTGGTACGCAGCTATCTTATCCATATAGTCCTCGCTGTTAATAAAGTCCCAGTGCATCTGCTCGCCCTGCGTCAGAAACTCCACGTTGCCATTCATCTGGATCTTCCACTTGTTGTCCACGAGCTCGTACTTGTCCAGGCTGCACACGCCGGTCCGCAGCCGGGTGTCCTCGTTGTCCAGCGTGTCCAGCACCGACCCGAAGCCCATGATGGCCATCCCCAGCGCGATCTTCACCGCAGCATGCGTCACAATCACAATCGTGTCCACCTCCGGAAACCGGCTCTCAAACTTGGGCACAAACTCGCGCCAGAACCGCCTGCACCGTTCAAACAGCTCGTCCTGCGTCTCCCCACGGCTGCTGGGCACCACAGTGCTCTCCCACGAGTCCTCAACCCGCTCAAAGTACCCCATCATCTTCGCCACCCCTACCGGCTGCGGAATCCTGTCCCTGTCCGGCTTGTACCACTCGCTGAGCCCGCTCTCCAGCACTATGGGCACGCCCACCACCTCTGCAATCGCGTCCCCGGTCTCAACGCACCGGTAGAACGGGCTCGACACCACCAGCTGCGGCTGCGGGTCAATCGACAGCAGGTAGTGCGCCAGCTCCCTGGCCTGCGACACCCCTCGCACAGACAGACTCGGGTCGCTCTCGTCCCCAGTAATCGCAGGCGCGTGTGGCAGCGGCTCCCAGTTCGCACGGAACCCATGCCGCGCTATGTAAACCGTCGAAACCATCTTTGTTGTTGTCTGTTTGTTTATTTATTTGTTTGTATAATTTTATTTGCCACCATAAATAAAACCCACTAAAACAACATGGCGAGCTCCAAGAGGATCAAGACGCTCAGTGTGTGCCGTCCCGTGCTGTACGGGAGCACTGCGCAGCTGTTTGGCGACAAGAGACCGCCCAACGCGCCACCAGAGCACACGCACACCTGGACAGTGTTTGTCAAGGGTCCCAACAACGAGGACCTGTCGTACTTCATCAAGAAGGTGGTGTTCAAGCTGCACGACACGTACCCGAACCCAACGCGCTCGGTAGAGTCGCCGCCGTTCCAGGTCACAGAGACCGGCTGGGGTGAATTTGAGATTGGCATACGGATCTACTTTGTGCCTGAGGCCAACGAGAAGAACATTTCTGTGTTCCACCATCTGCGGCTGCACCCGTACAACCTTGCGCCGGGCCAGCAGCCCACGGCGGAGGACCGCCAGTTTGTCAAGAGCATTGTGTACGACGAGATTGTGTTTAACGAGCCGACCGAGCAGCTGTTTGAGATCATGACGCAGAGGCCGGGCAACATCCTGCCCCTGACCAAGAAGCAGAGCGAGTTCAGCAAGGAGACTGAGGCGGAGGAGATTGACCGGCTCGAGCGCGCCAACGACGAGATTACCAGGCAGATAGAGGAGCAGAAGGAGCTCATCAAGACTCTGACGGAGCATACAAAGACAGAGACTGAGCCCGAGCCCGGTAGGCCTCGATAGAGCCTATCCGGGTATGCTAAGGCCCGCTAGGGTCTGTTAGGGCTTGTTAAGTCGCGGTAGGGCCTGTTAGGGCTAGTCAGATTTAGTTAGGGCTTGTTAAAGCCCGCCAGAGCTAGTTAGGAACTGTTAGGGCTAGTTAGGGCTCGTTAGAGCTCGTTAGGACTCGTTAGGACTCATCAAGACCATTTAGGGCTACTTAGGGTTCGTTACAGCTCGTTGGAACTTGTTAAGTCTGTTTAGGGCTATTAGGGCTAGTTAGGCCCTCTACGAGACTTTCAGAGTTTCATAGCGGCTCAGCGGGCCCGCCAGAGCTCACCAGGAGACTCTCCCGTCTCAATACTGCCTGCGACGAAACCCTGGGAAACCCTGGGAACCTTGCTAGGCTCACTAACGCTCGCTAGGAATGCCTGCGACGAAACCCTGGGAAACCCTGGGAACCTTGCTAGACTCACTAACGCTCGCTAGGAATGCCTGCTAGACTCGCTAAGCAGGCCTCAATGGTCCTCCGGAACCCGCCCGCGCGTGCATCCCGCACCTCTGCCCGGCACACCTCCTCCCCGTCCCGGTACACAACAACACTGTCCCGTGCATACACACCTCCCCCCAGCACATCCAAAAGTCCCATTCTCTGCGGCACTTTGTAGCTGTTCAGCACCACAAACGGGAACTCACTGCTATCACAATTGTACGACACTCCAATCAGCTGCACACCAGCTATTTCCAGTGCCCTGTAATACACGTTAACCTGAAATGTCCTGCCGTAACCCACCGATACTCACTTTATATCGTACTGCAGCACCCCAAAGAACACAACAACCACTACCCGGTGCGTTATCGTAACCTTCTTGCACGTCAGCTCGCTCAGAATGTCCACAAACTGGTGGCCTTTGTGCCCTGGCGGGTCATGTGACTTTGCCAGACCATGCAAATCGGGCCTGAACGCCCTAGTCGGCTCGCTGCGCTGCCTTTTCGCGCCGTAGTGGTCCTCCTGGTTCACCTCACTCAGCACCCGCTTCATCTCGCACCTCCAAACGCGCTCCCAAACTCCAAACACACGCTGTTGGTGTCTCACAGTACGTTATTTCCTAACGTAATTTTTCCACAGTTAGGCCACATATTAGTCAGCTGTGATGTAATGACGCCGTAGCTTAGTCATAACTGATATAACTCTACTTGGTAAAATTTATGTTTTGTAATTACTCAGCAATTACATCATATCGGTTTCCATTATAACGTCCTATTTAGGCACCAGGGGAGTCCAGCTGTTCAGCGACTCGGTATGCTTGCGTGGGATGGGGACCGGCGGCGGTGACTGCGGTTTCTCGGCTGGGTTCGGCGTCGAGCTGCCAGACTTCAGACTCACCGGTTTGGCGGGAACTGGCGGCGGTGGCGCAGGCGAGGCAGAGGTTGGTGTGGCTGGTGAATTGGTCTTAGATCTCACTGGTTGCAAAATGCTGTCTGAGAACCCTGGTGGCGGCACTTTGCGTGGTGGTGGCACCACTGGCGGACCCAGATTCACTATTGACGCAGTAGCTACCGGTGCCAGAACCGGTGCAGGGTTCACATTCTCTTTAACATCAATCAATTCACCATCTTTGGCCTTGAACTGGTTGTACAGCTTCTTGTAGATCTGGCTCTTCTTCTCTTCGTCAACAAACACCACACGGCACTTGTAAGCTGCGTAAACCGGCTTATGGTCGCTCAGATTCAGTTCTCCAGAACTGTATGCCAGTGGCTTAATTCCCTCACTTTTGTAAATGATTCTGTCTGTCCACGAAGGCGTTCTCTGCTTTTCTGACGAGTCATAGTTGCTTGTACCCTTGTCAAATTTATATGTTGGCTTAAAGTTGATCGATGGCTCACTGTATCCTTTGAACACATTGTTATTTCTAATTTCCCGGGTGAGCTGATCGTACTCAATCAAGTACTTCAAGTCTCCCTCGCGTAGCTTATCACGCACCACACTGTTCTCCAGCGAGATTCGGTAGTTCAGGTCCCCAATCCAAAACACATTATCATTGTCGTTGATCTTGCCACCTCTTGGAAACTTGACACCATTCGTTATAGACAAATAGTCATTGTTTCTTTCAGCTACCGCGTTGCTACCAGCTGCCAAATGTGCATTCACAACACTGAATGTCGTGGCACCATAGTTGAATCTGATGGCAACACCTCCTTTGTTGCCTGTTATGCCTCCTAATCCGGTCTTCTTGCTGGAACCTTCAACCATTTTGATATTTCCAATTATCTCACTTCGGGCAAAGAACAAGATAATCAATGAAGACATTTGCTCAGCCCGCAGCATGATGTACTTGTCAAACTGATTCAGGCATTCGCCAACTTTATCATTCCACATTGTGGACTTTGAGTAATCAGCATTCAAGATTGATCCTGCAGTTAACTCAATCACTTCTTGAAATCCCAACACAACAATATCGGGCTTGAACTTATCGCCTATTGGGAAAAGCCACTTGGTCAAATCGCCTATTCTGTTGATTCCATTGACATTGTATGTCCCAACAAATAAGTTCATCGACGATTCGGTTGTGAATTTACTCTTTAGTTTGTTCATCTCTTCTGTAACCATATCGTTGATTGGATCGTACAACCTGACTGCCTGCTGCCCATTCAGTCTTCCCAGCAGCTCGTCAATATTCTGTTGTTTGCCCTTATCAACAAAGTTGTTGATGTACATTCTACTAACTGATTTGGTGGCATCTGACAGTACCCCAGCAAAACTCATTTTACCACTTCTGGAAAAACTCGATTTCAGCGCATTGGTTCCCGTGTAGATCTGAGAGATCTGGTCCCCATTGTCAGCCCATAAAGTGTTATGTTTGGAAAACAAGTCAGACTCTTGTGAGATAAACTGGTCCCGGTCTTTGAAAAATATCGTCAGTATGAACTTTGAGATAAACTGCTGAATCAAGTTGGTTCTGTCCAAACAGTCTAAACAGTTGGTTCTGAACACACCTTTCTGCTTGGAAATCGATTTCTGCTGCTTGAAGTCAAAACAATAGTACCCAAACTCGAACAACGACTCTTTAATTAGTTTGTAAATCTTGTTAGCGGACTCGTATCCCTGGTCAGAAGTCTCCCTATGGAAGTCAAACTCAGTCAAGTATACATTCTTTTTGGTCTCTTTGGAGTTCTTCAAATGATATTTATATCTCTTGGATAAGGGAACTTCATTGCTTTTAGTGAAACTCAACAGGTTAACAATATGAACCGCATGGTAGTTCTCCAGCAGTCTTTTAAAATGCTCATCAAAGATGGGCTGTGTGGCTTCCTCGGACCTGGTGATCTGGACCTTGGGATTGATCAGCGAGGTGTCCTGCTCCCAAAATATTGGAACACTTCCACGAATCTCTATAAACGAGTAGCAGAACGCCTCGCAGTACAGAATGGTTTCTGTCTCGACAAAGTTGGAAACGTATCCTTCGTCATCAATCCCACGCGAGTTGAATCTGGTGCCAGCTCTTTTCCAGCTCTGCCTGGAAATGACTGTCATCAGCACCTTAGTGCGCTGCATACTGGTGCTAAAAGTCTCTGCAAACCCCCTAATAACAGTCGTCAGAAACCCATCGTCGTCCAGCTTCTCCTTCATCTCTAAACTCAGCTTGTCGCGGAAGTCAATCATCTCCTTCAGCATAAAGTTGTTCCACATGTATTCTTCTTTGTAATCGTCAATACTCAGCGAGTGAGAATTGATCCCGCGGTCCTGCAAAGTGCTCGTGAGGTCAAAGTTCGAGCTGTAGTAGAACCCTCCGCTGCTCAGCAGCTTTCGCAAGTCCGCGCAGGGGTGCTTGACCTGCTGCGAGCTGATATCGTCTTCGGCATCTCCCTCGCCCACAGACACAATGGGCATACCGTTCGCATCAAACTCCACAAAGTCCCAGTCCGCCCTGTTCACACAAAAGAACTCCACCGCGTGGATCTTATTGATGGTCTCGCTGGGAATGGGCGAAGCCACCTGCCGCCGCCCAGTAATCGTGCAAATGAACACATCGCCATTGTTCTCTATCAGCCCAAGAAACCCATCAACGTCCCGCTCGTACAGCTTCTTGAATCCCTTCAGGTCAACATCCGCCCGCGACTCGAACTTGATGGCGCACCTATTCGAGTTGTCTTTGGTCTTTATGTGGCGAAACAACAACACATTCTCTCGTGTGATCAGCCCAATTGTCCTTGTCTGGCCGTCTTTCACTAAAATCTTCATCCTGTATCCTCTGTAGCACCGCTATGGACAACCCAGCTTGACGCACACCAGCCCAACTCTCTGCTTTTGCACCGAAAACAAATGATTTATAGCAGAAAATTTGTTTATAAACCACTAAATCATCATTATCAACAAAAATGTCCGGATGAGTACACTTTATATAAAACAATTTATTTTTCTAATATACAATAAATTAAACCTTTTGAGCTGTTCGATCCTGCTCAAACAGTCTCCTCTTCCTCTTGCGCCTTCTCCTTTATCTTGGTGTACATCGATTTGATCTGCTTACTCTTCACTTTGGCAGGCCAGTAGTGCGACGTGTAGAACCACAAGTGTTTCTTGAAGTTATCTCTGTCTGACCCGCTCTCCTCCTCGACTGCCTTGTTGATGTAGTCACCCACGGTAAGCAGCTCCAGCTTCAGTATCTTGGCCCACTCCTTACGATTCAGTCCTGTCGACCCCTTGCTTAGGCGTTTCAACGAGTGGCGGATTGGGTTAAGGGTGTCCTTACATTTCTGCTCGTCCATACTCTCATAACCCTCTTCACTCGCACTAGAAGCCGCTGAGAGCGATGGCATTCCTGTAGTGTCACCACCTTCGTTGGCCACGTCCTGTTTTGGGGTGCTTGGCGCCCCAGTTGTTGAAGGTGTTGCGCCCGGGATTGGTGTCGATGCACCCGTGCCGTTTGTGCTGCCATTCCCATTCTTACCACGCTTCTTTCCTGACTCGCCACTTTCTTCATCGTCAATATCACCAGCGGTAGAAGGTGTGGAACCTGTCTTTCTAGTTCTCTTAGGTGCAGCCTTAGCTGCTGGCTCAGGTGTCAACTCAGTCTTCTTCTTGATACCAGGCTTTGGCCCAGGTTTAGCGCCAGGCTTAGCTGTTACTTTTGGTGCAGGCTTAGCACTTGCTTTTGGGCCTGGTTTCTTTCTTGCTGCTGAAGACAATGCGTTTGATGATGATGATGATGATGATGATGGCGTGGATGGTTGTGGAGTGGCCGTGGTCTCTTCATCGCCTCCTCTAAGGACGGAGATCAAGTAATCCACACGTCTACCTAAATGGACTGACCCTGGAACTTTCTTAGAGTTGTCAGTACCAGGTTTCTTGGAATCAGTTGATTTGGCTGTTGCTCCGCTGGTATTAGCAGAGTCTGGAGTGTCTTCCCTCTTAACATCCTGTTCTTGAGGTTCTTCTTTCTTGACCTTTTTGAACCCACCACCATTGCTTGGTGCTAATCCTTCGTTCAAGAAAACTTTTGAACTTAATCCTAAAAATGGGTCGTCTCTAATTTGTAGCCAGGATCCGTAACCATATTTATCAATTCCGACAATCAACATCTCATCGTCGTGCTGAGTCCAGTTGGAATGCCATCCTTGAACTGGTTTCAAAGTGGATTTGAATTTGAATTTTAATGGATCATCGTACGCATGAACTGCTTCATGAATTAATTTCATATCTTTTGGTCTACCAAGCATAACTTCTGCATTGATATTCTTAACGTTATGATGGTCAAATAAGATTGCTTTACGTTCTTTACGTTTCAATACCCATAATGCCATTGGATTTGGGCCATTGAATTTTGGCAACGCTTCACCACTTTTCTCTTTATCTTTGAATTCCATAGCTTTTTGTTCCAGCTCAGCTAGATTCTTAGCACGACGCTCTTCCTCCTTTTTCACCAAATCTTTTGACATTGTTGTTAACTCCTCAAAACATTTTTGAAAGCTTTCAGGATTTTTATTTTCTGGTAAGGTACCATCAGCAATCAATTCTTGCCATCTGTTAGTTAAATCACCATATTTCAGCACTGATCTATAAATGGCTCTGATTTCCTTTTCACCAATTCTATTATATTCAGCTTTTCTTCTCTTATTCAGTCTTCTTTCATCTTCATCTTCTTCTCCTCCTTCATAATAGTTTGAGCCATTTGGATTTTGCATGTTTTTGATTGTTGCTTGTCTTCTCGAGTACATTTGCATTTGTTCTTCAACGTAACGTTCCTCTAAACGTTTCTTTTCTTCTTCTTTCAGTTTAGCTAATTCTTCTGCAGGAATAATATCATCCCAATCCACATCTGCTTTATAATCCGTAACTTCGAATTGTTTTAAAAATTCTTCTCCTCCTAAGTTTGACTCACCTAACTCTGGTGTAGTGATATGGTCTTCGGCATGGTTTAAGACATCATCTAAGTTCAAATCTTCTAATTTCTTTTGATTGTCATTTGCTTTGAACATATTACCTGCACCGAATTTCAAAATTTCACTTAGTTCACCTGCTGATGGTTCATTTTTCTTATTACGGTTATTATCAGTAACACCTAAAGAAATAATAGCGTATTCTAAAATCATCTTCTTTCTAGCTCTTTCTAAAACTTCTTCTTCCACAGTGTCTTTGGAAACAAATCTATAAACCATGACATGATTCTTTTGCCCAATTCTATGAGCTCTTGCCATAGCTTGTAGATCAGCTTGAGGATTCCAATCAGAATCAAAGATAATAACAGTATCAGCAGTCATTAAGTTGATACCCAAACCACCAGCTCTTGTTGATAACAAAAATACAAAGTCATTTGAGTCCGGAGCATTGAAATGATCAATTGAAATACGACGTTGTGCTGAAGGAACAGTACCATCCAATCTCTGAAAATTTATACCCTTGATAGATAGATAATCACCCAAGATATCTAGCATTCTAACCATTTGAGAGAAAATCAAAACTCTATGACCATCTTTTTTCAATCTGGTTAATAATTTGTCTAACAACACCATTTTACCTGAACACATGATCAACCCTCTGAGAACATTTTCTCTTGAATGTATATTGCCTTCTGGGTTACCAAACTTGGTCAAGACTTGTTCCTCTGCATTATCAAATAAATAAGGATGATTTGATGCTTTCTTCAATTCACTCATAACATTTAATAAAGAAATTTGAGTACCCTTTGGACCTTGATTCAGAGCAGCATAGTTCTTGGTTAAGATATTCTTGTAGTATTGGGTTTGTAAATCAGATAATTCCACTCTTAAAATTCTTTCTGTCTTTGCAGGTAAAGATTTTTCCACATCTTTTTTCAAACGTCTAAGAATAAAAGGCTGTAATCTTTTCTGTAAATCTCTGATATAAGTTTCTTGTTGAGAGTCTGAAGATTCGAAATCAATTTCTTGATCAATTTGGAATTTACCTGGCATTAAGAAATTAACTAACGCAGCTAATTCTTTGATGTTATTTTGTAGAGGGGTACCAGTGATTAACAATCTGTTTGCAACTTTAAATGAATTCAAACTTTCGTAGAGTGAACTTTCGGCATTTTTCAATCTATGGGCTTCATCAACAGCTAAAAATTGCCATTTGATTGTACCTAGTTCCAATGCATCTTTTAAAATATATTCATAAGTTGTTAACAAAACATTAAACTTAATCTTCTTATTGTGGTTATTGGTACCAGTGTAAAATTCATAATCTCTGATTGTTTTTCTGGATTCAGTGTTACCTAAGTAGTAAACGCAATTCAATTCAGGGGCCCATTTTTCAAAAGTTTCCTGCCAAGCTGGGATAGTAGACAATGGAACAACAACTATATGAGGGCCATTTTGTCTTCTGGCAAAGACCAACCAACTTAAAAATGAAACTGTTTGTACGGTTTTACCCAAACCCATTTCATCTGCTAAAATACCATTTTCATTTCTTGACCATAAGAAAGCCATCCAATTTAATCCAGTTAACTGAAAGTCTCTTAGTTCACCGCCTTTAATAAAACTTGGTTGAGAAGTTAGTTTTTCAAATTTTGGTCTTTGTGCGAATGGGTAAACAAGTGAAGATTGTGGTAAAATCTTTGAATTCAATCTCATTTGAAAATGTTTAACTTGTTCAGGACCAATTTTGACAATTTCATCCGCTAGCTCCCAAGTTGATTCATCATAGTTCAATCTTCTCCACTTGACAAAATACTTCAAAACATGTTGATTGTTTTCATCACTTATTCTTTCAGAGTCAATGATTCTCTCAACGTGTTTATATTCTTCAAACTCATCTAGTCTGCGCTCTTTTTCAATGTCCATAGCCTCGATATCTTCTCTGGTGGTTAAGTGGTCAGATCTGATCTCGTAATCTAATATTATAAATTGTTTGATATAGTTATCAACTTTTTTGATACCTTTCAAGCCACGTAGATTTTCATAAAGTTCCCAGGTGTTGTGGATATGCGATTTGTTTGTCCACTTGATCAAGAACTTGAATGATTTTTTGCACTGTTGTAGATCAAGTGGTCTGAACAGCTTAGCATCTTCCTCGCTCAAAATAGATTGGTGATCTATACAAATATCAACACCATGTGCTGGAGTGGAAGGGGTATTGTCATATTCGTAGTAGTCATTGCCATCTTCTAGCTCCTCGTCTGACGCTAGCAAGTCGTCGTTATCTTCTTGGTCCACGTTGTAATCAATGGTTTTACCGTTTCTGGAACTGAATCTAATTTCCTCCACTGATGTTTTTTTTGCAGCAGCAGCCTTTTTGGCCTTTGTTGAGCCCTTCTTGGCCTTCTTCAGCTTCTTCTTAGCCGCTTGCAGCTTCTTCTTCAGCTTGGATTTGGTTGACTTGGTTAGCGAAAAATCGTCGTCTGAATCTGAATCACTAACAAGATCGTTATCGTCATCTTCATCCTCTTCTTCCTCCTTCACCACTTTCTTGGTGGACTTGGCCTTCTTGGTGTCAAACTTGGACTTCTTTCTGACTGGCGCCTCGTCGTCTGTTTCGTCGTTAAAGCTGGAGTAATTATCATCCATTTCCTCATCATCACCACTCTCGTTAAATTTGTTTGGCTTGTGAGGTCTGCCCGATCTTCTCAGCCCGTACAGCTCTGGGTCGTTGCTATAATCTTCTTCCTTGCTCATACTAATGCGCCTGTTCAACCCTGCTGCTAGCCGCCGTGGAAAAAACGCGTTAAAAACAAAGAACTCGTCAACTTGTTTTCCAGTTGTTGTTGTTGTTTTTAAAAACCAGAAACTTTTAAATTAAAAGGGAAAATTTTTTTGAAACCGACGACGACAAATAATTTACTGATAATTTAGTAAACTGAATTAACGATAAATACAATTTCACAGTGTAAAATAGTATATTTTTTGATGGAATAGTGTGCAATCAATTGTGTTCAATTGGATTGCAATGACGAAATAATAAATATACAAAGTGTGAAATTTCTGAATGATTTTATTCAGTCACTTAGTTCTGAGTAATTTTGCACTGGCACTTCAGTTGGATCCTGAAGCAGCTTCTTTCTCTGTATTATTTCCATTTACATCGATTTCGATCTCTCCCTTGGAAATCAGTGAGTTGATAGTGGCTAAAATAGAAGTGTAGGCAGCAAGTGAGACATCTTCGTGTACACCAACACCCCATTTGGATGCCTTGTTGTTCTCACCATCAAAGTATCCTAACTGGATGAATGTAGCTGCTTGGGTCTTGGATCCTGAACCTAAGGAGTGCTCAGTGTAGTTTTTAACTTCAAGACGGACATGTAAATATTTGGACAATGCGTCAATGAAGGATGAGATTGGACCGTTACCTAAACCGGTGATCTCAACGGGTTTGCCGTCAACAATCAGCTCTGCAGTACATAACTTCTCAGCTTTGTTTTCGGTGTTGGACACAGTGTAGTCGTCTAATTTGATTGATCCTGAGTTGTTGAAGTTGTATTGCTCTTTGAATAGTGAAATGATTTCCTCAGATTTCAATTCACGGCCCAGCTTGTCAGCTTCGTTTTGCACAATTGTAGAGAACTCAATCTGCAGTGATCTTGGTAGGTCAAGACCCAGTGATCTGAGAATAACCCATGCAGCACCACCTTTTCCGGATTGAGAGTTAACTCTGATAACAGCTTCGTAATCTCTTCCAATATCTTGTGGGTCCAATGGCAAGTAAGGGATTTTCCATTGTAGGTCACCTTTAGCACGGCGTTTGGCCTGTACATCGAATCCTTTCTTAATAGCATCTTGATGAGATCCAGAGAATGCACTGACAACTAATTCACCTCCATATGGAGCTCTTGGGTGCACAGGGATCTTGTTACATTTCTCAACAACTTCAATGACAGACTGCAGGTCGGAAAAGTCCAAATTTGGCGACACACCTTGGGTGTACATGTTTAGCGCAACAGTGACTAAGTCGACATTACCAGTTCTTTCACCATTTCCAAAAAGACATCCTTCAACACGGTCAGCTCCAGCCATGACACCTAGTTCTGAGGCTGCAACACCACATCCACGGTCGTTGTGACAGTGAGTGGAGATACAGACTTTCTCACGTTCTGAGATGTGCTTACTGAAGTATTCAATTTGATCAGCGTAAACGTTTGGTGAAGCAACTTCTACAGTTGCTGGTAAGTTGAAGATGATTGGGTTTTCAACAGTTGGCTCCCATGCTGCTTTAACAGCCTCACAGATCTCAACAGCAAATTCACCAGGAGTATCACTGAAACATTCTGGACTGAATTGGTATGACCAGTTAGTAGCACTTTGGGTTGGGTCGTCTTTGGTTAATGAACGAACGAGTTTGGTTGCCCACACAGCTTTTTCAATAGCTTCCTTCTGTGACATGTTAAAAACAACGTCTCTAAATAAATCGGATGTGGCCAAGTACACATGAATGGTTGCATTCTTTGCACCTTTAAGTGACTCCACTGTTCTCTTAATAAGATGTTCTCTTGATTGAACTAGAACTTGGATTGTGACATCATCTGGGGCATTCTCCACGGCGTATCTGGTGAAGTCAAAATCCGTTTGTGATGCTGATGGAAAAGACACTTCGATTTCTTTGAAACCAATATTTACTAATTTGTGAAAGTATTCCTTCTTCTGCTCCACACTCATTGGATCTGGTAAAGATTGGTTGCCATCTCTTAAGTCAGTGGTTAACCAACGTGGGGCTTTGGTGATTGATTTGTTTGGCCATTCCCTGTTTGGTAAGTTGATCTTTGGAAATGGTTTATATTTCTGTGATGGATCTTTAAGCATGTTTTTATACGAAAGCTTTACTGGCGCTTTCGAAATCTTGGAACAAGTAACCATTGTTGATTTAAACATCGTTTTTATCCAGTAAAAAAGATTATACTTTGAAATGAAACCAGCTTTATATAAAGTACTGAAAATTTTTTATGACTCGAGATTTTTCTATCAAATTTTTCACTTTTAACTATGTGAAATTTGCAGCAAAATCAAAAAAAAAACTGTGAATGACATAAAAAGTTGTCATTTTTGCTTACTTTTTTGCTTACTTTCTGGTTATTGAAGGGAAAACTGACTAATTTTTAGCCTGAATTATCGAAAAGTTTAACACTTGAAAAGAGGAGAAGAAGCTGTGGTGAAAAAATAGAAACTTTCAAGTTCAACATTTAAATCCTGGAGAAATGACAGATATTCTACAACTGGTATTGGAATTAATTATATTCTGATAAAACTGGGGGTTTGCTTTTGCTGAGGATCACCAACAAAATAAAGACCTACTGGATATATTCCCAATTTTCAACTATTTGGTATTGAAATAGTCCAATGAGTAACTTGCTATAAAAAATTACTCCTGTTTCCGGCACGTTTTGACACCAAATTGCGTAAAAACAGGAGCAAGTGGGACAAAACAATGCGCCGGAAATTTCAAAATGGTTTCCAAATTCCTGAAGCGGCGTGACTATAAATCCCTGTTACGGTATATTGCCTATTTCAGTAACTTTTGGTGCTGGATGGCAGGATCTAAAGAATTCCCGGTTATGGTAGGTTCCTGTTTTGGTGGTTTTTTTGATCAGCGCGCTTCATGTAATTACCTGTTTAGGGAAATCGCCTAATTTGTGGGGTTTCTGTGTTTTTCTTTCCATCCTTTAAAATCGAAATTCAGTATTATAAATTACGGTACTAACTACGTAGACAAAAATGACATCGATTGGGAACGAATTGAAAGATGAGTTCAAAAAGACGAATTCGTGGCTGTCGCAGAACTTGGAATTCCTAGGTGAAATTGATCAATTTTACAGACAGCGAGCTGCAATTGAGAAAGAATATGCAACCAAACTGCAGGCGTTATCGAACGAGTATCAGAAAAAGAAGGCCAACAAGTCCACCATCCTAACTGTTGGTGAAACACCAATCATAACGCCGGGCTCGCTTGAGGCTGCTTCCTTGGTCACGTGGACTCAAATCCTGAATCAAACGGAGAACATTGCAAAAAATCATTCTAATTTAAGTACAACGATTTCTGTCAAGACAGCAGAACAGATCTCGTCGCTGCAATCCACTACAAACATGCTGCAGCAAAGAATAGAGCAATTTCATGATGAGAACCTACTAAAATCAAAAGATGATATTTTCCATCAGGTTGAAAAGTCCAAAAAACAGTATGACGAATCATGTCAGCAGATGGAGAATGCCAGAAGCAAATCACAGAAGAATCCTGGCTCCTCCAAATATGAAAAGAAGATGCAAGAAAAGGAAGTCGAAATGAACAATTTCAAAAACGAGTACTTGATCAAAATCAATATTGCAAACAGGATCAAAGATAAGTTCTACTACCAAGATTTGCCTGAAGTTTTAGATTTATTACAGTCAGTTAATGAGTTTAAAACTAAGCAGATGAATATGATCCACTTGAATCAGATCAAGTTTGAATCGGAGTCGAATCTCAGAAACAATCAGTTCCTAGATCAGATCAAAACTATAATCTTAGAGAATGACTATACGTTAGACACACAAATGTTCATCAAGCATAACCAGACCAGCTGGAAAGAACCCCAAGACTTTTACTACGTTCCATCGTCGATATGGCACGATGACGAGAAGTTCATAACCAGTCCTAATGAGTTAGCACACTTGAAGGTTATTTTAAAGAAAGCCAGATCGACGGATTCCAAGTATGACGATATTATCAATGACGAGAAGCTAAAACTGAATGAGCTACAGAACAAACGAACCCAGTCGTTACAGCAAAATGAGTTTGAAGGCAAGTTCGAAGTCAAATCTGCGTTCTCGATCCTGAACCTGTACCTGACGTCGCTGTCTAACTTTGTCAGGGATGAGAACGTGAAGGTTTCTGCACAGGTGGAGATTGAGTCAATTGAGAACAATGCAGGTGACAAAGACTTGTCGCTAGACGGATTGGTTATCACTGATAAGAAGAAGGGGTTTCTGTCCAAACTGAGAGGAGGTGGCAAACCACAGCAGCAAGTTGTGGTGGTTGACGATCACTCTGACGAGACTCAAAGCGTCAAATCTGGGGCTTCCACTGCCGCATCCAACAGCCACCACCACTCGTTCAAGCTAGGAGGCATTTTCAAGCAGAGAGACAGAGGTACGAGCGTGTCTGAGTCGGTTGCGTCTTCTGCAGCATCTGTGTCGACGGCTACCGGGTCCGGGGAAGCCACTGTACTGTATGCGTACTCAGCACAGGGCTCAGATGAGCTGTCTATAAGTCCTAACGAGTCGGTTAATATTCTGCAGGACGATGAAAACGGGTGGACGCTGGTCCAGAACTCGGCAAACGAGCAAGGCCTGGTCCCATCCACATACATCCAGCGCGCCGCTGCCAAACGCAAGGGACCCCAGGTTGCACCAAGACGTGGGGCAAAGAAAGTGAACTACTGTATCGCTAAATATGCATACCAGTCCCAGGGAGACGACGAGATAAGCCTGGCAGTAGGCGACAAAGTGCAGGTCTTGGAAGAGGACGACGGCTCCGGCTGGACCAAAGGTGATAATGGCGGTGCCGTCGGGCTGTTCCCAACTAGTTACGTAGAATTTTAAACAGTGCTCTATAGACCCGTTATGTAAGCCATATGCAGATAATTAAGCAAATAAAAAAAAAGTTTCAGTTTTTGACATTGTTTATTTGTGTTAAATTTTAGTTTTAAACTTTATTTGTTTATCAGCTGAGTAGCTTGTTATGGGCGGCTCTGTCAGTAGGCTGAAGGTGAGTTGATCAATTGCACGTGTTCCCAGGTATAAAGCAGGAGCTAACGGGTAGGCCAAAATATTTGGGACGAAGGAGATGAAGTGAGTGATAGTAAACAAACCAGCCTGAATGTGTACTAACCAGAGCGCTAGGATCCTGATGCTCGGGCTGGACAAGGCAGGCAAGACGACAATTCTATACAAGCTGAAGCTGAACAAAGTGTGAGTGGACAAAAGGTGCTGAGTATGAGGCAATGTACTAACAAACAGAACGCCGCCATCTGGGCCAACAGTGGGATTCAATGTGGAAACGTTCCAGTTCAAGCGCGTCCGCTTCAATATGTGGGACATAGGTGGTCAGGACAGATCCAGGGCGCTGTGGAGGCACTACTTGACCAAGACAGACTCGCTAATCTTTGTTATTGACAGTTCAGACGTCAATAGACTGGCAGAGGCCAAGGCACAGCTGTTCAGGATCGTGAATGAACTCAATAGCCAGGTGGAGTCTTTCACGCTGCTGATACTGGCAAACAAGCAGGACCTGCCCACAAGCCTCAAGCCAATTGAGATATCAGAATACCTTGATCTGAAGAGAAATCTAAAGGATGGGCAGCTATTTGCAGTTGTTGGTACGGACGCGCTCAACGGCAAAGGGCTCATGGATGGACTGAGCTGGATATCTCACCATCATAAATGAAAACGAACACTAACGAATAATAATTGTCATGTAAATACTTATGTACTGTCTAAGGGGTTTGAAGTTATATTTTGGAGTCACCATCAGCAGTTCTCAAAGTGACAGAGCCATCTTCTTCACCAAAATAGGCTTTAACAGGATGGTCCAGGAAAATACCAGTTTCCACAACACCAACCAGAGATTTGATCTTGTCATGGAGTGATCTTGGGTCAGTGACTGTGCCGAAATGTGCATCAATCAAAAAGTTCATGTTATCAGTGATGACAGGGCCAGCCTTGGCTGATCCTCCCTGTCTCAAGTTGATCTCCGAAGCTCCTAGCTTTTTAAGTTGGGAAATCACGTATCTATACGATGTTGGCACAACTTCGATTGGTATACCTTTGGTCCAATTAACACCCAAATGTTGCGACTTCTTTCTATAGTCAGCAACTAAGATAAATTTTTTGGAGGAATACGCCACCAGTTTTTCCTGGAACAAACATGCACCTCCACCCTTGATGGCGTTCAGTTGTGAATCAACTTCATCAGCTCCATCAAACGCAATATCAATCTCTGGATACTGCTCAATGGCACCCAGTTTCAGTCCGTTATCCAGAATCAGGTTCTTGGATTGGAACCCGGTTGGGATACACACAAACTGGTCCTTGTTGTCCAGTTGTCCAATACGTTCAGCAACGTAAACGACAGTTGAGCCTGACCCGATACCAACAACTCTGGCAGTGGAAATATCAAAATTTTCATCTACTGCTTTATATGCTGATAGTCTTTTGCTCTCTTCTGTAAGGTTACTCAGTTTTGGGAGTTGTGATATTGGAGTCGGCGACATAACTTTAGCTGAAGTGTTGAATAATCTGCTGACGATGTGAGGTCTAAGCATCAATTTTCATGTGCTGTATTATTACTATTTTTATTTTAATGAGATTTTGTATAAACTTCATGGGGAAAAAACATGCTGCTGAGGTAATGAAGATGACTCAAATATCCACCCAGGGGAGCAACAAAGTAGTGGTTTGACTGCAATAGCGTGTGAATGGACAGTCTGTGTTTGCTATGGTGTAGCTATGGGGTCCTAGTCCTGTGATGATGGCTGTCAACAAGTGTAGCTGATGGATACGATAATAGAATGAAATTAGTGTTTACGGGTGTGTTTATTCACGTGATTAGTGATAGGGCACTTGTGAAATAGATGTCCAGATGTTAGGGGACTGCGCTTTTCCTAGGAAAAACTTCCGTTTCGGGCGACACAAAAAAAATTACAACTAATTTTTCTGAAAAATTACAACACCAAACAAAAAAAATATCAAATTTCAATATTGAAAATTCAAAAATAACAGTTTTGTTAGCTAAATTAATTGAATAATTAAAGGAATTTAACAAGATGTCAGCCGCTGCTAAAGTTTTATCTGAAGTCCCATCTGAATTAGAATTGCAAGTTGCCCAAGCTTTCATTGACTTGGAAAACAACGCACCAGAATTAAAATCTGAATTAAGAACTTTACAATTTAAATCAGTCAAAGAAATTGATGTTTCAGGAGGTAAAAAAGCTATTGCTATCTTTGTCCCAGTTCCATCTTTAGCTTCTTACCACAAAGTTCAAACCAAATTAACCCGTGAATTAGAGAAGAAATTCCCAGACCGTCATGTTGTCTTTTTAGCTGAACGTCGTATCTTACCAAAACCAGGTCGTCGTGGTTCCAAACAAACTCAA
Source organism: [Candida] sp. (assembly GCA_030570575.1). NCBI lineage: Eukaryota > Fungi > Ascomycota > Saccharomycetes > Saccharomycetales > [Candida] sp. The sequence continues at coordinate 316,359 of JAJLVZ010000003.1, read as the reverse complement.
AAGAGACCAAAATCAAGAACTTTAACTGCTGTTCACGACAAAATCTTGGAAGACTTAGTTTTCCCAACCGAAATCATTGGTAAGAGAGTCAGATACTTAGTTGGTGGTTCAAAAATCCAAAAAGTTTTATTAGACTCCAAAGATGCTACTCAAGTCGACTACAAATTAGAATCATTCCAATCCATCTACAACAAGTTAACCGGTAAACAAGTTGTTTTTGAAATCCCAGGTGAAGCTCATTAAATTATTTAATTATATATTTAAATAATAAATAAAAGAAAAATTTATAATAGATAATGGGGGAATATTAATTCAAGTTGTATAAAAGAAGAAGAAGAAGAAGAGCTGTTTTTGTTGTGCATTTTTATGAAGAAAAAACGTTACTTTTAATATCGTCGTTAAGTGTAGATTTTACTCTCTTTAATACTGTACTTATACCTCCTAAAGTATTTCATAGTTATTTCCAACACCCATCAACTATAATACCTGTAATTCTATTAATACCTATTATACTTTCAGTACTTCTACTTACAGTACTTGTAATACTGTAATACTGGTACAATCGTCGTTGAGTATAGATTTGGCATTCATTCATATCATTAAGTGTCTTTGGCTGTTAACGTGCAACGATGAATCATAACACTTTTATAGTTATAGCACTTCCAATACCACTATACTGAGTACACTAATACTATTATAATTCTTAATACTTTTATACTTTAATACTCTGATACTTCAATACTACAATATTCTAATACTCAGTTTTCTAATACTCTGATACTCCAATACCACAATATTCTAATACTCAGTTTTCTAATACTCTGATACTTCTGTTTCTCATACTTATAATACGTCTTATACTTTGGTGTTTTTAATTCTTCATACTTACACTTCTACTTCTAATATCTCTACTCCAATCCTTTTACTTTCGTAGCTTTTCTAATACCTCTACTGCCCTTATCAAAAGCACTGCCTGTTCAGATTACTACCAGGTCAAGTATACCACCTCGTTAAGTGGCGTTCATTTATATAACTAGATAACTTTGGTTATTCAACGTGTTGTAGTGATACAGACTTTTATACTTTAACATCCAACACGCTGATTCTCTGATATTCTGATTCTCTAACACTTCTACTTCTAAAACATCTAAAACGCCAGTTCTTGAATGCTCTGATACTCTGATATCTCTACTTCTAATACTTTTATATTTCTACTTCTAAAACTTTGATACTTCTAAAACTTTGATACTTCTGCTTTTAAATACGTTTAATACTCCAGTACTTCTAATACGCTAATTCTCTAGTACTTCAGTACACTTCTACTCTGATACTCTATTACTTTACTACTTTACTACTTCACTACTTTGATAGCCTAGTTCAGTACCTCAATACTTAATACTTAATACTTAATACTTAATACTTAATACTTGATACTTTAATGCTTTAATACTCTAATACTTTGATATTACTTCACTTCTACTTCACTCTACTTCTCTTCTACCCTACTTCTAATACATCTACCTCGTCAAGCATAATTGGCGTTCATTCATATCATTAAATATCTTCCTGTTTATAATCCTCACACCAGCACACATGCTGGTACCTGGCATCTTGCCGAAACACACACCCGCAGCAGTCCTAAATATCCCTGGCCAGCTTGTGGACTGTGTTTCTGTTGGCATTGATGAACTCCTCGTAGTTCTTGTCGACGGGCTTCTCCTTGGGTCTGGGCCTTGGTGGGGGTGCTGGCGGTGCTGTGGCAAACGTCAGCTTCTCGTACACGTCTCGCTTAGGGCTGGGCTGCAGTGCCTGCGTGTGCTCGTCTCGGTGTTCGTCTCGGTGCTCCAGCTTGACGAACCGCAGCTTCTTGGGCGAGGACGGCTTGGAGTTGGTCACTTTGTACTCGAGCTTCTCGTACGTGTCGGCCCTGTCTGTGCCGTTGGTGGCGGTGCCACTGGCGGTGGCATTCCTGCCGTGGTTGACCACGTACAAGATGAATATGGCAAACCCGCACCACGCCGCAAGGTGCTTGGTCAGCTTGCCCACGATGAGGATCCACGTCTCAAAGTAGTTCATCAGGAACGGCTGTATGGCCATTGCAGCACAGGCAAACACCACACCCAGGCCAAACGACTGCAGGTGGACTGTGCCGTCGGTCTCAGTGGTGACATAGCCGGAATCCAGCAGCTTGACGAGCACAGCCCCAGCGAGCCGTTTGGCCAGCTGCACCACCCGGCCGAGGTCCAGCCTGTCTACGAGCTCGTCCAGCCCAGTGAACTGGCCGTGTGGAGGCTGCGCGTCGAGCGTCCCAGAGTCGCCTGCTGCAGCTGGGCTGCCACCACCACGCTCTGTGCCAGGCTGCAGCTGGGCCCCGGCCTCGGGCAGCCTGAACGAGCCGTCCGTCGACCGCAGCACGTCTATCGTCCTCTTCACCTTCCCCATTGTGCTAATCTCTGCTCAGCCCAAACTGTGTAAAGCTGAAATCTTTTCTGATTTCTGGTCCTGCAGCAACAATGCCCAAAACAGCCAAAAACTCGCCAATTGTCGTCGTTGGTGCAGCTGCCCAACTCTCACCACCTGTCCCAATGCGGATATCCCCATAGGACGGGTTTTGGCCGGCTTAACATGGACGCCAGCGGGCATTCTCTGCTTTTTGGTGCGGACACGGCGGTTGCAGACCTGAACAAGATCTTTCGGGCCCAGTGGGCGACTGCCAGGCACTGCCAGGCACCACCGACTCGTCCCCAACGTTCAGGTACCTCCCCAGGCCCACTTTGCTTCTGGGAAACTCTCTCGTCAACACCACGAAAGGACTTGAAAATTTATACTCTAAGTGGTTTAAATAGAAGGACTACGCACAAGTATATGTCTGGTGAGTGATTTGTATGTAGTGCTGCCCAGGTGTCATGAGGTGATTTGTATTGGCAGTAGCTTATACTTAAAGGAAGTGACTGAAAGTAGTACATCAGGCTGAACCAGACCCACCCTAACGAAGTCCAACACAACACCCTAACAAAGTCCAACACAACACCCTAACGAAGTCCAACACAACACCCTACCAAAGTCCCAGGTGGAACAAAGTCCCAGGCTGAACGGGTCACTGTGTTAGAGACATGTCCCGTATTTAGGTCTGAAAGCTGTAGAATGCCCTACACAATGGGATCGTGGCGATGTCGCTTGAAGTGTCTCGTACACACAAAGGCTGCTAGTAATGTTGAGTGACCGGTAGGTGACGGTATTGGCAGGCAGGCTCAGTACCCAGCTGGCTGGCCCAGGTTCTGAAGGTAGTGCAAGGCTCAGTACCCAGCTGGCTGGCCCAGGTTCTGAAGGTAATGCCAGGCTCAGTACCCAGCCGGCTGGCCCAGCTGGGGAGGTCAGTACCCCAGCTGGTTCTTGAAGACGTAGGTAACCAGTATTGACAGGCTCACCACGAGAGTCGGGTACTGGATCAGCATGTACAGCGACACACAATTCATCTGGGTCCGGTCCGCAGAGTCGAGCGGCGTGTAGTAGGCGGTGAAGAAGATCTGCATAGTCGCGCTTGGTAGCCCCCAGAGCATCGACAAGACAAACTGCAGGACCTTGTTGGACTTATCAACCAGGCCTGACTTGACCAGCCGTTTGATCCACAGCACTCCAATGATGGGCATGACGCCCAGCCGCAGCACAACTAGCAGCAGCGCGCACTTCCAGAACCCAGGCGGGATAGTGCTGATGCTGAGCCTGCTGATGGAGGCCCCTAGCAGGCACAGCGAGAAAGGAATGGAGGCGGCTCCAATGTACGCAGTGTAGTCCATCAAAAAGTCCAGCGGGGGCAGGCCGTCAGGCGCGTTGGCAATGTGCTTGGAGTTGTGCACAAACAGCCCTCTCAGCCAGGGAATGAACACTATCACCAGCGAGATAATCGTGGACGCTGCACACGGCCTCAAGCAGTTCTCCAGAAAGTATATAACCAGGCCCAGGTGGTACTTCTTGACGAACGGAGTCTTGGGCTGGGCCGGTACACCCACCTCGGACGTCAGTATCCGCGACAGGCTCTTCTGTGCGGGCTCCACACGGCTGTATTGGCGCACAATCAGCTCCGTGGACGTGCGTCTTTCCTCACCCTCCTCGAAGCTGGTGGACTCTGCGTCATTCTCCTCGGAGCTGGTGGACTCTGCGTCACTCTCCTGGGAGCTGGTGGCCTCTTTCTGCTTCTCCAGGTCCACCGGGTCCTTGAAATCGTGCTCAATGAGCCGGAAGCCGCCAAAGTTGAACAGACACAAATTGAACATGGCGAGTGCAATACACACATGGGCCACGCCCTTGTTACCGTCAGCATCTGTGAACAACCCGCTCACTTCCAGGCTCTGGATGTACGCAATCGGGATGTCTGTGAAGTTGGTGAAGATGCCCCCGGCAAACAGCCCACCAACCCATTTTTTAGGTACGGGCGTCAGCAGCTTGGATATTATAGCAGCTGCACAACCTGTGCTGAAAATCATGAAACACGTTAGGCAGATGAGCCCGATGTCCTTCAGGTCGGAGCCATCAATGTTGCTGACAATCTCGTTGAAGACCAGGCACGGCAGCAGCAGCGTCAGAACAATGTCTGAGATAGTTTTAGCTGCCTGCACTGTGAGAATGTTCCTCTTGGATAGAAAGATGCCCGACCCAATGATCATGTAGATTTTGATGATCGGCTTGACTGCGTACCATATCACGGCCCCAATAGATGTCCCTGGCATAGTCGTGTACGGTAGTTCACTACGCTAAAGTTAAAAATCAAATGTCGCTTCTATTTGGCCTATTGTCACCCGGGAATGGGATCCCGCAGATAAGAGCTGAAAGTGTTGCAGTCTTTTCGAGTGAGTTTTGCGCGCAGACGCAGGTCGTACTGGCGCTGCAGAGGGGCTCCTGCCTACCAGCCCAGTAGCTGGAAGGACTACGACGCTGTGTGCTGCGGTTTGTTGAAGTTGTATATTCTATCTTGCATTATCGCGCAGCTGGGTGCATATTGCAGCCTACAGCTTGGAACAGCACGCTTTGCCAGTCTCTGCAACACTGTCCTCGTAGTACGTGGACTTGTTGAACCCGTTGGTGGCGAGCGGCACGTCCAGGGCCGGGTTCTGCTCGAAGAAGGAGGCTGGCGAAACCAGAAACTGCATGAAATCCGAGGGCATCACGGGGAACTGCTCTGTGGACGGTGGGTGGGTCAGGGCCAGGGTGGGCCACACTACAATGTCGGTGTTTCTGACGCTCTCCTTGCCGTCAGCCCAAAGACCAAGGCCCCTGTCGGTTCTGCTCTGGCACGTGAACTCGCCGGCAGCATAGTTCCGCTCGTCGTCGTACTTGGTAACCCAGAACTGCTGCGTAGCGAACTGGGCTCTCTTGACATTGAACGAGTCCGGGTGCGCAAGGATCATCTGCTTGGCGGGCATCTCAAACTTGTACGCCACAGGTGCCCCGGTCACCTTGTTAATGACATTCTCGTTAACAACTTTATACGTTCTGTTGGTGAACGGAGACTGCTCAATGTAGCCTGATTTCTCGACAAAAGTCCGCTTGCTGACCGCACCCACCCTGTACGGATTCAGCTTTGGGTCGTACGCCATCGGGACAACGTCGTCGTACGCAACTGAGTTGTTGTCACCGCCTAGCCTTGCGTCAAACTTGAAGCTCAGCAGGTGCTGGTGGATTGGCGCAGTGACGTTAGGCCCCACGTTGGTGGCCCACGGAATGGTGATACCGTCGTCAATTGGCGTGGTCGACAGGATACCCGTGGCTCTCACCTGAACTGTGATGGCCCCAACTTGGTCAAACACAAAGTTCAGAACGTACTCGTAGTTGCCCACTGTGGCTATGGTCTGAACCACAAACTCTCTTCTTCTAGCAACAACCGCATTGCCTGTTCTGTTGTTCATGTGCTTGTACAGAATACCGTAATCCTGCTCATGCAGACACACAGTGTTCTTGAGGTGGACAACGTCGCCGGTTGGTGTGATTCTTCTCGTGTCAAAGTACTTGATAACACCCAGGCAGTCGCACCCCAGCCCCAGCTGGTTGGCATTGACCCCAAACCCGGTGTCGCCCAGGTCGAAAGCCTGCTTTCTGATAAAGGGGACTCTGGGATCACAGTACGGAACCGTCATCTCATTTAACGAGATTCTGTAGAACAGCGAGTGGCCCTTGAAGTGCACATCGTACATAACCACCCCTTCTCTGGCATTCGTGGCCACTCTGAACTCCCAGTCCTGCCACTTGATTTTGGACCCGTCCACCTCAAACGAAACACCCTCTGGCTGCTGCACAATCAGAGGCTTGATGTCCTTGGGCTCGATGCCACTCAGCTCCGGGTGGTACTCGATCGGCTTGACCCGTTTCCAAGGCTCGCTCTGGCTGGTCTTCTCGTCTAAACCAGATGGTAGGTAGTCGATCTTGACCAGCTCCTTGGTCAGGAAGTTGAACACCGGCGAGAACTTGAGTGGAATCGAGTAGTGGTTGGCCTCGGGATGCATCACCTTCAGATACAGATAGCACTGAACCAGCGGGATCTCCACGTCTGGCGAGTCGGTCCCATACATCCATGTGTCACACTTAATTTCCATATTGTCCGGCAGCTTCAGCTTCTCCAGCTCAGCCTTGGTCACCGGGTTCTCCCTGACGATCTTTTCATAGACACGCACCTCCTCTGGGATCATTGGGCCCACCAGACCGTCGCCAATGGCCTCGTCCACAATCACGTGACCGTACGTGATGTTGATGAGCGCCTTGTATAAGGGCATCTTGTAGTCCTTGTAGTAGTAAGCGTAGGCCCGTCTGGCAATCTCAGGTGGTCTCAGACCTGCTCTCTCAGCCTTGAGGTACTCCAGCATCTCAGATTTGGGCGGGTCAATCCGGTCTAGCTGGGTGAAATTGATTGGCGTAGGGTTGTAGTCCTGGATAATCTTCACAGCTTTTCTGAGCTCATACTCGGTAATCGAGTCAAATGGGTGCACCATTGTCTGCTGCTTTCTTGGTATGCAAACTAGCTACAACTCTACAGGGCACAATCATCTTTTTATAGCCAAAACATGCACCTCAAACGAGTAATCTGCGCTGCTGCCCTGAATATGCTAATTTTACTGATAAGGATATCAGATCTACTGTTTCAAAAAAAAAAGCAGGTAAGCGCCTGTGTTGGTCCGATAAAGCCATCCGCATCCCCACTTAGCAGCGGTGCTTATCCAGTTACAGCCAGCTTCGACGGTTGTGTCAAACTGGTTACTTCCATTCTGCCAGTCCCGAAAACGCTGTTTGAAGTCTCCGAGTCCCCTAAAAAAACGGTCTGGAAAGGCAACAGCGGACTTTGTACGGGTCTGGTATGGGTCTGGCACGGGTCTGATTCTAAAATTAAGTTGTAAACAAATACTCAAACCAACCAAAACCCTTTCAAAGTGCCGCCAATCTGCTTGAAAACCCGCGCTACGGCTTCGAGGGGCCTCCATCCGACTGACACAGCCCTCCACAACTTGCATTGCCATCCACAGCTGCTCAGAGCACTCCATTCATCAGCCACCCAGCTCAAACAAAGAAAGTGGCGAAAGTTACTCAAGATGAACCAGCCGACCCAGCAGCCGTTCAGCAGGCGCCAGAAGCTTTACGACCTGATGCGAGCCACCAAAGACGTGTACATCCCGACCATCTCGTCCACGATCTCCCAGCTGGCTTCGGAGGCAACAAACAAAGCTCTTAACTACACAAATGAAGAAGAACTGAGGTCTCAGCAGGAACAGCAGCCCTCGAACAGGAACTTCAGGGGCTGCAAAATACTTATTTACCCGCACTACACCAGCAGGGACTCGCAGAACAACTATGTGTCGCAGGTCCATGGATGGGTGTACAATTCCGATTCTTCATCTAGGAAGAAGAAGCTGCTGTTTTCTCTTGCCAAGCAGCTGGCAAGAACCGGCAACAACTCGAATACCATTGCCGCCAACAACATTGAGGAGCAGATTGACAACTTGGACTCCGAATCGGACAATTCGTCAGTTTACTCTTCGAGCACCAACAGTTCTTCAGTTCACAGAACTGGCACTTTCTCGTCATTGAACTCTGTTAACTCTGCCAACTCGGTCGACTCTTACAACGATGAAGTGCTGAGGGAGAGAATGGCGTCGTTTCTGAATAAATCAGTTGACAATTTGAAGCTGATTATCTCCATTGGTGGCTTCAATTCTGACGAGTTCAAGTCAGTAGAGTACTTCACAGACTCCAATGGGAACTTCAACGTGAACATTGTGACAGCTTTTAAACCCTCCTTTATCCAGGTTTCTGTTGCGGAAGATGAATCAATCTTCAATACAAGAGAATCCCTGTATTTGAATTCATCGAATTATGCAATAATAACAGATATCGATGATACCATAAAAAACACAGGAGTTTGTCTTGACAAGAGAAGTGTGTTCAGAAATACGTTTGTTGACGAGTTGAATACATGGGAGATCCCAGGCGTGTCGGACTGGTTCAGATTTTTGCAGAATAAGTTTGATATATCATTTTTCTATGTCTCCAATTCACCATACCAGCTATACTCAAACTTGATAAAGTTTTTCCAGATATACGACTTTCCAAAAGGTGCTATATACCTGAAGAGGTACACTGGAAATATAATCAACTCGTTTATGGAACCATCATCGACGAGAAAAAAGAAATCGTTAGAAAGCATTGCCACTAACTTTCCTCATTTGAAGTTCATACTGATTGGAGACACTTCCGAGCAAGATCTAGAAGCATATGTTGATTTTACAAAGAACCACCCGGATCAGATCAAGGCTATCTATCTAAGGCTGGCACCAAATTCCATGTCAACAGAGACCTTTAAGAGTTTAGTTGATATACTGGATAAGAAAGTGACTATACCGACCAGGATAGATGCACAGCCAATAGCGGAGACGCCTGATTTGATTGAGTTAGACGATCATCCGCGAGCACCATCGGCACCCCCGCTTCCTCCTAAACCAGACTATTTGAAGTCCACCCCATCTTCAGCAGCTTCGTCACCAGTCGAGCCACCAACACTACCACAAAGACCGTCATCAGCCAGGTCGCTGCCACCACCTCCTCCTCCTAGAAGAAAATACTTTCAGCCACTGACTCGACCATCCAGTGCCAACACTGTTCCATTTACGCAAGAAGCTAACGATGAATGGATCAGTAGGATTCTTACAAGCTCGGTGCTTCTCAGAAAAGTTAACCCTGAGATCAAACTGAAGCTGTACAAAGACATTGACGAGATCAACGAGCAAGTGGTGCAGATACTCAGCGAAAAGTGAATTAGTGTGTTACGAGTTATTAGTATGCTAAGTACCAGTGAGAATGTTATTCTTTATTAGTGTGTGCACAGGGTGGGGAGGCAAACGGTGTCATGATTATCATTAGTTTGATTCTTTTAAATCGATTTTTTCCAGCTTGTCTATGACCGCAGCTGAATCTTTAGACTCCGGCATATCAAACGTTATGTTATCACCGTCTCCATAATCTTTAATGTTTTCATCTTCTGGGTCCTTCTCGGTTTTGAATTGGGATAAATCAAATGCGTTAACAGAGTCATCGTTTTCTTCAATAAAACTTTTATCGAGGAATTTTTTCATTATAACTTGTTTACCAGTGAGTTTTTTCACTTTGTTTTTGTCACTGTTGAGTCTTTGAAGTTTGTTCTCCTTCTGCCATTTCTTAAAAGTTTCAAATGTTATTGGAGTTAAGCCAGTTTTTGGTAATTTATGTCTTTCAGTTTCAATAAACTCCTCCAAAGTGATTTTTGGCTGCTTATCCAATTCCAGTTTTTCCAGTCTTTTTTGCTCTTTGGTTTTAAGAACGAATCCTTCAGGTAGCGAGTGTCTGTACATACACTGGTCGCCGTTATTTGGACAAACCCAAAACCAACCATATTTCCCATTTTCCACTGCATCAATGAAATATTTACACACCTTGTCGGTGGTTGTTCTTGGGTTTCCGTGTTTGGATTTGATGACACTACGCAGCTTCTCCTCGTCCCATTTATCCATTGTGTCCTGCTCCTTGTCGTCTTTAGCTCTGTCATCGGTGTATAAATCCTTTTTGATGGCTTTTTTACCCACATTCAAATCATGACTGAATTTACATTTGTTTCCCCGTGTGCATCTTCCCTCTTTGAAATTGACACACAGTATAGTTTTAGGGTCCACTCCAAATGGCACTTTCTGCTCAACCACCTGAGAAAATAGTTTGGCTGTTTCCAATCTTGCTAGTTCGGCAGCTTTCTTCTCTTCAGCTTTCCGCTTGGCCATTGCCAGCTGTTTGGCTGATAGCGAGTCCTGTTCCACTTGCTTGACATATTTCTGGACTTTGGTGGACTTGTTTTTCTGTTTAGTTAATGTTAGTGCTGGCTCTGACGGGAGTTCAAATTACGCATCTGTCACATACGTTTTTCAAACCAAACGTCTTGTCCACTGCGGCCGATTTCTTTTCTTTTGGTTTCTGGTCTTTCTGTTTCCCTTTCTTTGGAGGCATCCTGGCGTGCTGTTTCGTCGGTCTTGGTGGTGTCTAGAAATATTTTCACTTTTTCACCAAAGCAAAGAAAAAAAAAATATGTCGGTACGCGCCGCATATCTGAACTGGTAAGAGACACACATTTTATTTTGGTATGCGCCGCATATGATAGTTTGGTACGAGCCACAATGTATTATGGTACGCACACAGCGCTCAGTACTGGCACCATCGTTCGAGCGCAGGAGAATCGTGCAGGCGCCCAGCGAAGCCAGCAACGTGTCCCGTTTGGCGCTCGGGCTCTGTTGTGCTGTGTGGGTCGCACGAGGCGCTCCGGCAGCATGACAATTGCCTCGCCGCTGATTGGCCGGTCGATTCCTGGCACTGTACCCCGTGGTCCCGGCTGGCACTATGCTCGGGGCCAGCACTGATCTCCGGGCTGGCACTACTTCTGGGTGGGCAGACCCACTGCGAACTGCCCAGGCCTGGCATCGTGGAATCCTGCTGGCCAATAAAACGGCTGTATTACATAAGCAAGTGTCAACGGTTTTTAAGCAGAAAAGGACAAAATGGTTACGAAAAAGCTACAACAAGAGGACTGCAGTGCTTGTTTTCGGCACGTTTGCAGGACCTGTGCAGCCAGGAACATCAGGGACCCGAATGAGGGACAAAACCGTTGCGTCTGAACGGACAAAATGGACGCGGCTTTTGGAAATAACTGAAATTTCTCACATTTTTCTAGGCTGCATAAAAAAGCTGAAAAAAAAAATCAAAAATAAAAAGTTGCAAAGCTTTTAGCACTTTAACCAAACCATCAAGAAGCAAGCAGGTACGCACCCGAAGATGGAAGCTTTAACTCGCCAGTCCATGAAGATGTGCCCATTTGTGCACCACGCAGCCAAGTCAGGATCCAAGATCAACGGGTCGTCGTTGGCGTCACAGGCGGTCCAGTGCCCAGTCATGGGCCCGGCGCTTAAGAAGCAGCAGCAGCAGCACCAGCTGAAGGCGCAGCACCAGCAGGCACGCTGCTACAGCACTGCCACCAGACCACTGGGCTACGCGAGAGCCGCTGCAACCGCTGCCGCCGACGCTCATGACGATCACGTGATGACTCACGACCAGGCAAACACCGATCACGTGATGGTTCACGACCGGGCAACCAACGAAGAAGTGTTTGACTACCAGGGCATGTTCGAGGAGGAGATCAACAAGAAGAGACGCGACAACTCGTACCGGTTCTTCAACAACATCAACCGGTTGGCCAAGGAGTTTCCGAAGGCGCACCGTGCGCAGGAGGACGACAAAGTGACTGTCTGGTGCTCCAACGACTACCTGGCGATGGGCAAGAACGAGCAGGTGATCAAGGTGATGAAGGAGACTCTCGACAAGTACGGTGCCGGGGCTGGTGGTACCAGAAACATTGCGGGCCACAACAAGATCACCATCAACCTGGAGAGTGAGATTGCAGCTCTGCACAAGAAGGAAGCTGCGCTGGTTTTCTCGTCGTGTTTTGTGGCCAACGACGCCGTCCTGTCGCTACTGGGCCAGAAACTGAAGGACCTGGTGATCTTCTCCGACGCCCAGAACCACGCGTCCATGATTGTGGGTATCAAGAACTCCAGAGCCAAAAAGGAGATTTGGAAACACAACGACCTGGCCGACTTGGAACAGAAGCTCGCCAGCTACCCAAAGTCGCAGCCTAAGCTGATTGCGTTTGAGAGTGTCTATTCGATGTGTGGCTCTGTGGCCCCAATTGAGAAGATCTGTGACCTCGCAGACAAGTACGGTGCCATCACCTTTCTGGACGAGGTGCACGCTGTCGGGCTGTATGGCCCACACGGTGCTGGTGTTGCCGAGCACGTGGACTTTGAGGCCCACCGTTTATCGGGAATCTCGTCGCCAAACTTCAAAACTGTCATGGACAGAGTGGACATCATCACTGCCACTTTAGGTAAATCCTTTGGTACTGTTGGTGGGTACGTTGCAGCCAACAGAAACATTGTTGACTGGCTGAGATCGTATGCGCCTGGGTTCATTTTCACCACCACACTGCCACCAGCGGTTTTCGCAGGTGCTGCTGAGGCTATCAGATTCCAGAGATCACACATCAATGACAGACAGTTGCAGCAAAAGCACACCAACTACGTCAAGGCCAACCTGGAATCCATCGGGGTCCCAGTGATGCCGAATCCTTCGCACATTGTGCCGGTTATCATTGGTGATGCGTTCAAAACCAAAGCTGCGTCGGACTTGTTGATGGATAAACACAAGATCTACGTCCAAGCCATCAACTTCCCAACAGTTGCCAGAGGTGAAGAAAGACTGAGAATCACGCCAACACCAGGCCACTTTGACAACCTGTCGGACATTCTGATTGATGCTATCGAGGATGTCTACAAGACGTTGGATCTACCAAGAATCAGCGACTTGAAGCAGCAGGGAGGTCTGTGTAACGTTGGTGTCGAGGACTACGTTGCGGAACCAAACTTGTGGACCGAGAAGCAGCTCAGCTACACCCAGAAGGACCTGAACCCAAACGTGTTCAACCCGGTTATCGAGCAGCTCGAGGTTTCCTCCGGTGTTAAAGTTTAGAGTGTCCTCGCGTGTTTGTGAGGCCGGCTCATCCCTTTCTTTCTATGGCGTGGATTAGGTTCCATATATATAATTTAAGCAGTTAGTGCTGTAGTGGGCTGGCAGCCGACCAGTAATTATGTAATCAACCCCTAAGCGAAGCGGTGAGTTGCGGTTAGGTAATCAACCCTGCTCTGTAAGCATGGCGATGCTGATTATATAAGCCAAGTGTTTTGGGCTTACAAAACAACAATGACATAAGCCTGTGGTTGGTGCTTAACTAAGCTACAATAGAGTTGTGTTATATAATAAATTACTAACCACGGCTACGGCTAAATAGCGGAAGCTTTGTTCTTCAGGAAGTCCGCCTTGAGCTCAGAGACATCGACAGGGTCGTTGGTGGCTGCTTGCGCCTCGGCTTTGATCTCGTTGATGATGTTGGTTTGTGGCGCAGAAGGGAAGGACGCTTCGGAGAAGGGGTTTTTGGTTGCTGAGGTTGTGGTTGCTGTGGATTCTGCAGTTGCTGCTGGGTGTTGAGGAACTGGGATCGATTCGGCAACTGACTCGACGGATGAGGAGGACACTTTGTTCTCGGCAGCAACAGTGGAGCCTGCAGTGCGGACTTTGTACTGCTCCTTGACAAACTTGGAAACTGGGCCCAGTTTTTCGTCAACCTGTTTCAAGACTGGTGCAGCCTTCTCTTGCGCAATTTTAGAGTATTCTGAAGATTTCTGCTTTAGGATGGCCTTCACGTTTGCCACAGCTTGGTCAATCTCCTTTTCGTAAGTTCTGTAGAACTTTGGGAATGTGAATGCTAAGACGGTTGCTGAAACTAAAATGGTGAAGACGCTCAGAATTGAGGTGATTTTGTATAAGACGTAGGTGATACCTGCGAATTTCAAGGTGTTTTCCACATTGAAAGAGTAGAACAGCTTTTGGACTTGCTCTTCAAAGCAAGGCAGCTTCTCCTGGACGGTTTTCAGCACTTTTGCACCATGTTGAGAGAAACAGGTGGAGTAAGCAGGTCTGAAACGGGTGACAAACCCGGTACCGGTGACTTTCTTACCGGCATACTCAGCAACAGCACTGGTAAACAGCGACAGGGAAATCAAACGGAAAACCAAGCTCAGAATATTGACTGATTTCAGAACCAGTAGAGTGGCAATAATTGATCCAAACACCTTTCCGGTTTTGACTGGATCTGCCCAGGTGAGCAAAGCGCATAGCTGTGCTTGTGGAGGTGCTTGTGCTGGTGGTTGTTGGGACATGGCAATTTCTTCTGTAAGTTTAGTTGGATTGAACTGAACTGAGCTAACTATTCACACTTTGAACAAATAGAATTGTGGTGATTTTTTTTTAGCTTTTTGCGCAACGAAGATAAAAAAGCCGGGTGGTTTGCTTAGGTAAGCGCTTGGGCCATTAACCTCAACCACCAGGCCACCGCCTAACCGCAGCTGAACGCTAAACTGCTCATCACAAACCGCTAGCATCAACCTAACACCTGGAACAGTTGAAACTCTTGCCTAAGCACCTTGAACCACTTTGAGCCAGCTTAGACCTGCTTGAGCAGCCTAGACCACTTGTAATGAACAGCTTAACAGCTTAAACCAGCTTGGATAGAATATAAATAGAATACCACCTGACAAGGTTTGCCTTAAACCACCGTTTAACATGTAATGTTGTTTAAACCACCTGACAACTCCTAATCCACCAGCTTCAGCAGCTAAAACACCTGCCTCACCACCAACCTAAACAACTTAGACCAGCTTATAGCAGTTTGAAGCATTTGACCAAGTAGCTAAACAGCTCACCCAGCTGCACCAGCTTCGGGTTCAGGGTGCAGCCAGCTTGAACAGCTTCAGGTCCCCGATGGTCTCCTTCGGCACCTTGTTCACCAGGTCAAGCCAATACCAGACCGTGTCGTCGCCAGACTCTTCATTCGGGCTCTTCAGTTCGTAGGAATAAAATATCAGGACATCGTTCTTCTGAAACTCATTTCTGGAGTTGACATCGTCGTAAAACCTCCTGTGGTCACCGCCACCAAATGCAACGCGGCATTTCATGCTGTAGCTATAGTCCAGCTGGCTGAACCCAAACACTGGCTGCACAATCAGTTCTGTGATCTGCTTGGAAATCTGTCTGGCATCAACCAGCTTCACTAAATTAATTTGGAACCCAAACAGCAGGCTTCTGAGCACTGCCTTTTCGCTGAATTCTCCTTTGGCATATCGACCCAGTTGGAACTGTCTTTCCAGCAGCTTATTATAAGTAAAAGCAACCTTCTTGAAGTGTTTACCAAGCTTTCTTTTCTCGTTAAACAGCTTGACAACTTCCAGGAACTCATTGCACCCGCTTGATGAGCCAGTGTGCAGCATCATTGACAGCTCGTCAATATTCATGTTAACCAGCACAGAAATTATCTTGAGGATTTCGTTGCTGCAGCTGAACTCAGCTGACTTTACTAACGACAGACTCAAATAGAACAGCTTGTCACTGAAGATTTCATGTTTAGCTAGGTCTTTGCCCCTGCTTGTCAGCCTGATGTCGTCTCCCGCTTTAAGCTCAGCCAGATCCAGGTAGTACAAATAACTGATGGAGCGTCTCAGGCTGCCCATGTCAACGCTTTTCAAATACTTGAACTCGTTCAACCTAATTCCGCTGTTTAAAACGTATAGCAGGAACTGCGGGGTTACTTCCAACGTTACAGGTTTCACCTCGCTCTCCGGAAGACTGATAAACACCTTTTTACCCACCCAGCAAAGCTGGTTTACCTCCTCTTTGTATATATTTCTGTTGACCAGTTTGTCAAAGCCATTCAGATCCTTCTGCACAGCTTCTCTTTTGCCGCTATCAATAACAAAGTCAAACGCTTTGACACCATGGTCCATGATATCGTCTTCCAGGCCACTCTTTATGACAATGTTGTTGCAGGTGGACTTGACTCTTTCCTCAGAAAGAATGTAATTGCTAAACTCCCAGTCTCTAAGGCGCAGCTTCAGCTGCTTGGCCTGGTAGTCTCCGCCCGCCACCACCAGCACACTGGCGTTGTCGCTAGTGGCAAAGATCGTCTTGAGAGTGCTCGTCACATGGCGGGGCTCGCCCGCAACAGAATAGTAAACTTCAGTGGGTGGAGCATCCTTCAGCTTGACTGAACTGCAGGTGTAGCCGAAATTTTTGAAATACTTTGCGGCAGCATCTATCTCGTGCTCTGAGCACAGCAGTGGGACTATCACCTTGCTGCTCAGGAGCCGCCTGGTGTTCACCAGTAAAGATGTAAACAGTAAACAGCTGTTGCTGTGAAACTGGGCCAAAATAACAAACTCGAACTGGTCAAACCACCCAGGATTGTTCTCCAGCAGGTAGCACCCGCACCCATAGTCCACCTCAGCAACAGTGCTCTGTGCTAAACCAGCAAACTGTTCACAGTAAACAGACTTGACGCCACTGTTAGCTAAGACCAGCGTTCTAACGCCCTGCAAGCCGCCCAGGACCCGCGTGAGCTCGGCCACGCTCCCACCACACACCACGGAGACCCCCTGCTGCGCCGCAACCCACTCTGTGCGCCTGCTAAGCTCGTCCAAGCTGCCCATAGTGCTGAACAAGGCGCCGTGACAAAGCGCTGACAAACACAAAGTGGGCGCCTGCTGACTCAGCACTGACACATCATTTTTTGCTGACTCAGCACTTACCAATTTTTTTCAAATTTTTCACTTCGCGATGACCAATAACTCAGCACGATAAAGAACCAACAGAAGATGCTGAGAGCAAGTTTAGCAGCGAGAGTGTGGCCGAAGAGGTTCTTCTCGAGCACAGTGGCCAGGGACGGCCAGAACCTGACAGAGAAGATCGTGCAGAAGTACGCAGTGGGACTACCAGCAGGCAAGGTGGTGAAGAGCGGTGACTACGTGTCGATCAAGCCTGCGCACTGTATGTCGCACGACAACTCGTGGCCCGTGGCGCTCAAGTTCAAGGGTCTCGGGGCCAAAAAGGTTAAGGACAACAGACAGGTGGTGATGACGCTGGACCACGACGTGCAGAACAAAAGTGCAAAGAACCTGGAGAAGTACGCCAATATCGAACAGTTTGCCAAAGAGCAGGGCGTGGACTTCTACCCGGCAGGCAGGGGCATCGGGCACCAGATCATGATTGAGGAAGGGTACGCATTTCCCCTGAAACTGGCTGTTGCGTCGGATTCGCATTCCAACACCTACGGAGGTATTGGGGCCCTGGGAACGCCTATTGTGAGAACAGACGCAGCCTCGATCTGGGCCACGGGCCAGACGTGGTGGCAGATCCCGCCGGTGGCCAAGGTGGAGCTCAAGGGCCAGCTGCCAAAGGGCGTGACGGGTAAAGACATCATTGTGGCGCTGTGCGGTGAGTTCAACAACGACGAGGTGCTGAACCACGCGATTGAGTTCACCGGGGACGGGCTGGCGCATCTCCCGGTGGACTACAGACTCACCATTGCCAACATGACCACCGAATGGGGTGCGTTGTCCGGTCTTTTCCCAATTGACGACACTCTTATCAGTTGGTATAAGGAGAGACTGGGCAAGCTGGCGCAGCCACACCCACGTGTGAACGCTGAGACCGTGCAGGAGCTTGTGGACAACCCGGTGGTGGCAGACGCGGACGCCCACTACGCTAAGCACCTGACCCTGGACCTCTCGACGCTCAGCCCATACATCTCAGGACCAAACTCGGTCAAGATCTCGAGCTCCCTGAGCGAGCTGAGCGCACAGAACCTCAAGGTCAACAAGGCGTACCTGGTGTCGTGCACCAACTCGCGTCTGAGCGACCTGAAGGCTGCTGCGGACGTGATCCGGGGCCACAAGGTGGCTCCGGGCGTCGAGTTCTACATTGCGGCTGCCTCGTCCAATGTCCAGAAGGACGCCGAGGACATCGGTGCCTGGGAGACGCTGCTGGAAGCGGGCGCAATCCCATTGCCTGCAGGCTGTGGTCCCTGCATCGGGCTGGGCATGGGCCTGCTGAAAGAGGGCGAGATTGGTATCTCAGCCACCAACCGTAACTTCAAGGGCAGAATGGGGTCCAAGGACGCGCTGGCGTACCTGGCCTCGCCGGAGGTGGTGGCTGCGAGTGCCGCGCTGGGCAAGATCGGCGCGCCTGAGGAGCTAGCGGGCCAGCCTTGCAGCGGAGCCCAGGGCATCGCCAAATCCATCGAGGTCGCAGCGGCACCAGCCACAGAGGCTGCACCAGCCACAGGTGGCGCAGGTGGCGCAGTCGAGGTGCTGGACGGGTTCCCAAAGTCGATTGAGGGCGAGCTGATTCTGTGCGACGCAGACAACATCAACACTGATGGGATCTATCCGGGCAAGTACACCTACCAGGACGACGTGCCCCGCGAGAAGATGGCCCAGGTGTGCATGGAGAACTACGACTCTGAGTTCGGGTCCAAGACTCACGCTGGGGACATTATTGTATCCGGGTTCAACTTTGGAACCGGGTCGTCCAGGGAGCAGGCTGCCACTGCGATCCTGGCCCGCGACATGAAGCTTGTTGTGTCGGGCTCCTTTGGTAACATTTTCTCCAGAAACAGTATCAACAATGCGCTGCTGACGCTGGAAATCCCAGACCTGATCAACCTGCTGAGAGAGAAGTACAAGAACGAGCCAAAGGAGCTCACCAGAAGAACCGGCTGGTTCCTGAAATGGGACGTGGAGACTGCCACCGTGACTGTGACGGACGGCAAGGACGGCCAGGTGGTTCTGAAGCAGAAAGTGGGCGAACTGGGCACAAACTTGCAAGAAATCATCATCAAAGGTGGTTTGGAGGGCTGGGTCAAGTCTCAGCTTGCAAACTGAGTGCCAGTTAAAGTACGTAGTTACCAATTATTTATTATTCAGATACATAGAGTGCGCTGTTGTTTATTATTTATTACCTAGATACATAAAGTGCGCAGTTACCAGTAGTTTACACAGTTACTTAGGTTATATACTTAGAGCTGCATTCCCAAACAACTCGACTCGTCGAACTGGCTCCACAAGCGAATGCTACTATCATACAGGTGCATAGAGTATTGCCAACTAGTACACAACTATTTATATTTCAACTATACAGATGTAAAGTCCATAACTACTATTATTCATATACAGACAACAAAGGTATACGGCTGCTTATTGGTTGTTATGCAGACAATCTCGCCAACTAAGCTATTCTACAGATACGAACATGGAACAAAGGGATACAGTAGAACCTGACTGTCACCATCAATTATTACAATACTAAGAGCACACTACAATTTATATGCAGATGGAGTAACAGACACACTAGACCTTACAAACTAAGTAGACAGCGACATATCAAGACTTTTTATTCATTACGCGGATAACTCAAATAGCCTGAATACGTTAAGGCTCGCCAAATGGGCACAATCACAACAGTAATATTCAACAATATGGTGAGCTGCATATATCGTATACAGACGCAAGCTGACACTGAGTATATATCTTTTATTTTACAGAAGTACACAGTCACAGCAAAATCATTGCTATACAGAGCAGTAGAAAACACAGCTCCCTATTAATCATACAGACACAGTAAGTTACTGAGACACAGCTACGTTACTTAGTGTAGACCTAGTGGAGTTTGAATTTACTGTTTTATTATACAGAAAGAATAGTATACAATAAAACTCGCAGCACACTTGCCACCAGACTATACAACTATAATAAAGTGTAATAATGGTCCAGGTGCTCCTGACCTCGCATCTGAGCGTACAATCACTACATTAATCATATAGATACGTGTAACGGTAAGCTGATAAGCTGGGTTTCCTGCCGTGCTAACTGGCACCATCAAGAGTTACAACCATCAAAAGAGGGTCAGGCTGGTCTACACCTGGTGATTACCCAACTGGTTAAACTGGGAACCTACACAACTGAGTATACACTATATTATTATTATACAGATAAAATAAACCTACAGAGCCGCCTAAACTGCTCAGCCTGAGCCCCAGCTCTAACAGCGTACGCTGGCAACAGCCTACAAAGCTGGGATCTCCTTCACAACCTCGTCAAACCCCTCACGGTACTCGTCAGACTTGGAGTCCGCTTTCTTGTTCTTGCCCCCGTTTGGCACAATCATCACGACGGAGGTTGGTCTCTTGGTGGCGCCGGCAGAGCCCAGGTCCTCCTTGGAAGGAATAAACACGTACGGGACCGAGCTGTCCTCACACAGCACAGGCAGGTGCGAGATCACGTCTGGAGGCGAAATGTCGCCTGCAATCACAACCAGCCCCTTCTCGCCCTTTCTGAGCGCCTTGACAACCTCCTTCACGCCCCTCTTGACGTGCTTGGCCTTGGACGCCTTCTTCACAGTCTTCAAAACCTTCTTGTTCAGCTTCTTAGGCGCCAGAGGCTTCGCAAATGGCAGCACTGCCGCCAGTCTCTTCTCGTAGTTCGACTCCTCCGGTTCCTCGGACTTGCTGCTCTTCTCCTTCTTGGCCATACTGCTTCAGGTCCTACTATGCTGTGCTAAGTGCTGTGCAATGTGTGTGCTAAGTGCTAACTCGTAGCGAAAAAAATGTGAAATAAAAAATTTCAGCTCTGCGCGGCCGGGTAGCTGCTGAGTCAGTGCTGACCAATATATATTTTTTTTCTCTGAAATTTTTCACGCTGCGCTTCCAACTACCCAGTGTCACCAGTGCAAGCAGTGCAACCACCAGACGCACCACGATGAGTTCAGTTTTCCGCCGCACGTTCGCGAGCACCGTCGTTGCCGGGGGCAAGCCGGGCTGCAACATTGTCAAGCCGGTCCACCACACCGTCAAGGTGATCAAGCCCAAGCTGAAGCCCGGGTTCAAGTACTTCAACATCCCCAAGACAGACATCCGCAGTCCTCGTTACAAGCCTACGGACATCCAGCAGGACCGGGTCAGGGAGCACTACGAGACCACGATCGAGCCAGACCTGCTGCTGATGAACTACAAGCACGACGAAAAGACCATTGTCGGGCTCAAGAAGACTCCAGCCTCGGGCCTCACCCCCTACGACATCTTCAAGCCGATGAAGAAGCCTGTGGGCTCCGCCGTCGAGACCAAGAACATCAAGCCATCCACCCACACCAACATCCCATACATACAGGAAATCGTTGTCAGCAGCTATCCCGACGAGTCCAAGCACAGCACCACCCACCAGGTGGCCTGCGCCCTGCAGCTCCAGCAGATCACAAACTGCAAGCCCAAGCCAATCTACTCTAAGAAGGACGTGATCCAATGGGGGATGAGAGCCCACAAGCTGATGGGCGCAAAGTGCGTTCTCAGAGGCGAGGAAATGACCCGCTTCATCGCCACCCTCAGCGAGCTCGTCCTCCCACGTATCCGTCTGTTCAAGGGGATCTCCCACACCTCCGGCGACAGAAACGGTAACATCTCCATTGGCTTCACCCCGGATGTCGCTAAATTCTTCCCGGAAATTGACGGTAACCAGGACAACTGGCACCACACCTACGGCTTCCACGTGAACTTCAAGACCACTGCGCAGACCGACGAGCAAGCCAGACTGCTCGTCTCCGCCTTTGGCATCCCGGTTCAGACCCCGGCCGACGTCCAGCAAAAGAGCAGACCCCAAACTTAAATGTAAATAGCCTGATATAAGACAGATTAGTTCCCAGTAGCCACCGCAATGCAGGTGTAATGTGGCCACCTGAATGAGGTGGTGCTGCTGACTCGCCTCGACAACCACTAAGTCAAAACGTCCAAAGGTGCCTACCAAACTGTTAAGTAGTATATATGTAAAGACCAAACTGTTAAGTAGTATATATGTAAAGCCAAACTGTTAAGTAGTATATATGTAAAGACCAAACTGTTAAGTAGTATATATGTAAAGGCTAACTAGATCGCATAAATGCGTGTACAAAGAGCTGAACGTGCCGGAGAAATTGAATCATCCAAGCTTATACAAAAACTTCACTTCCAGTGAGCGTACACAGTGCTGTTGAAACCCACAGAAGTTGGTGTGATATACATATATTGAGAGCTACCTAGTATAGCAAGGATGCATGGGAGGCCGGAACTGGCTCAAGTTGGTTGAAAGGTTAAACTGTTGGCTAAGTAGTGTTGTCTACGTGGAAGCAAGGAAGCTAAACTAGATGGTATGAGAGGCTAATGTGGTAGAGTATATATAGGGAAGCTAATCGGCTGGATAAGGTGGTGCAGTATGGGTTAAATTACTGCCACCAGTGAGTGAAGGCATAAATAAGATAGTATATATGGGGAAACCTCAGTGTGTAAAACAATGGAGCTTGGTATACGGTATATGAGGGAAACCTAAACATCGCCAAATAGATACGGTAGTTTCTGAGAGGATAACGTTCCTAACTAAGACAGTTTAACCTCACAGCCTCCAGTGAGCGTATGCAGCTCTGTTCAGCAAAACCACAATTGTGAATGTGATGTACGCATCACATAAATACAATATGTAGGCATAGGGGACGTGATTGCCATATGCCTACGTATATCTAAAACTGTTTGATAATAGCACCATAGCTAAACTGTCACGCAATTAAGTGATATCATGAATATGGAACAGCTAAACTTCACGAAACTAATATCGATAATACAAAAGTAAATAGAAGCTGAGCTGTCGCCTAGGTGATACAAAAATATGTGAGGGCATATGGAAGCCGTCTAAATGAGGCATTGCAATACATGTGTATAAATGAGAAAGATAACCAAAGTATAACTCATATTGGAACCAACTGTTGCACTCTATACAAGAGAAAGTCGTTTGGTTTTATGAGAAAACTACCAGGTGATATAGCTGTCTAGCTAGGAACAGAAACATAGCAGTGTGATATATGGGAAAGAAACTGTCTTTTGATAAAGAGGTACGAGAGAACTGACTGCCACTAGTGAACCAGAACACTGAGTGGAACCACATAAAAATATCTAAACTGTCGCGTGAATAAGATATATATGTATACATAAAGCCTAGACAGTCACCAAGTGAGCAGTGTTGGCCTTGCGTGCAATGACTGCAACACGGTCTCCCAGCGACAACGCCAGGCCCTGGCCCTTGGAACGGATACGCACGTGGCCAATGATGGTCCCGTTGGAACTCTTTTCAATACACAGATTTGCTAGCGCGTCCTCACCGAACGACGATCTCGAGTACAGGTTGGCACTGAGGAACTGGCACTCCTCGCCAATAACCGCACCAGGAGTCAGACATTCCATGTTGGTGTTCTTTAGCAGCTCGTCCAAATACTCCTTAAGTGATGGGAGGTTGGACTTGATGACAATCTTGTTCTCCCATTCAAACTCTTCCCACATGGATCTGAATTTGTTTTCGGAGCACTTGGCTGGTTTGATGTAGTCCATGATATCAACGTGCACATCGTTCAATATAACAATTTTGTTCTCAGCACCATGTCCTCCATCGTAAACAATGTTTCCAAAGATCACACCAGTGTCTGCAGAAGTCACCTTAACTGTGACCTTGGTCTTGAAGAACCCGTGTGGTGGGATGTTATGCTGTGTAGGCTCGTCAATCACCTTCAGGTCTCCCAATGTCGCAAATTCAACGTGTAGATTGCGCAAGGTTTCAGTCGTTTGATTGACTAATAGCACGTCTAATGTAACATCAAACTGCTGGACTTTAATGTACGCCTCTGCATAAACTGGGTCTGAGAACCCGGTCAACTGAACAACCCTCTTCAGTCTCGAGCTCAGGTCTTCTTCTAATTTGACTCCTGTGGCCAGTGTTAAGTCTTCGTTTGGTTTGCTTGCTGTCGTGCTCAAAGCCGAAATCTGTCTAAAAGAAACCAATTCATCAACCTGCTGTGAGTTTCTTTGTAGCTCATCCGCATCAAGACGTGCCTTTTTAGCGTCTTCAATGGCAATTTGTGCCTTGAAGGCTTCTTTTGTTGCGTCCAAATATGCTAGTTCCAATAGCTTTTTGGTCTTTGCGTCTAAAATACCTTCAGCAATGAATGAAATCGCGGTGAAAATACGCTCTGCTGAATCTTCATCAATCTTCTTCTTGACGTATTTGGTGCTTCCAATTCTCAAAATACTAACCAATATCAACAGCCCCTCAGCCTTAAGTGCGTTCAAGACGGTAGTGTTCTCGGAAACTTCCTCAAATCTTAGAATCAGCTTAACAAAGGTCGATGACAATATTGCTGATGTGTAGAACTCACCATCAACGATTAGTTGACGTAGCGGTGGTCTGGTTGAGTTTTGAATTGGTTTGGCCTTCATGGTGAGAGCTGACTCGGTTGCATAAGTTCCATCTGGTAAAACAACAGGTTTGTGCTGTTGTTTAGGTTTTTCTTCTGCTTCTTCAGTTTCTTGGTCGCCATCTTTCAACTCTTCACCTAGCAACTTCTTCTCAGACTGAATCAATGGAACCTCACCAATACTCTTACGAATATACTTCCAGGAATCTTCAATGTCCTTCTCATCAAGAGCAAACTCACCAATAATCCATAATATTCCTCTTAGAATCTTCCCACTCTTAACAACCTCAAGTGAAACCATTAATTTTTGGATTATGTCACTTCTCAGGTTTGGATATTTTTCAATAACTTCTTTGATGAAGTTCAAGATATCAGTTGCTGAAGTA
Organism: [Candida] sp.; assembly: GCA_030570575.1. Lineage (NCBI taxonomy): Eukaryota > Fungi > Ascomycota > Saccharomycetes > Saccharomycetales > [Candida] sp. The sequence continues at coordinate 291,718 of JAJLVZ010000003.1, read as the reverse complement.
GTTGAAAGATCGCTAATAAAATCTAGTAATAAATCAACAACATTTGATGCAATTTGTTGGAATCTAATGGCAATTTTGTGAATTGCATTAATCAGTAATTGACGATATTCAGCTGATTTATCAGCATCCGAATTAACAGTCTTGGTCAACTCTTTTTTGAGTAATTTAACAACCTCTTCAACATTACGACTTGAAATTAAATCAAGCGCAATCTCAATTGATTTCTTTTTAATGTCAATATCTGGTGACGATAGAATTCTCAAAATGTCTAAAATTAAATCTTGTAAGATACCTGGGTTTTTGGAGTCAATCAAATGAATACGCTCTAAAACAATCAGTTTCACGTTGTTATCGGACTCTTTAATAGCTAATTCAATGAATTTATTAGCTGCAAGTAAAATGTAGGATGAGTTATTGGTCAATACAACTAATGTATTTGCAGCTTCGTATGCAACTGCACTTGAATTAGACTCTAGTAATTCACTCAGTAATGATAAGTATCTTGATTTTAGTTCGTTTGAATTGTCTTTTCTAATGAATTCAATAAAGGCCAACTGTAAAAGTGGGTCAAGTGAGCTTAATATTTCAATGTTGCTTTGAATATAACGCAATGCAGCACCTCTATTCAAGTCACCAAGCCCATAAAACGCATTGCGTTTACATGTTGGATCTGTCTCGTTCAACAAGAATTCTTCAATGATTTCTGGTGCATCAGGAATCAAATGATCTGAAACTTTGTAGATGGAGAAAATAGCTAAAATGGCGTATTTTCTAACATAAGCATGACGATGATCCAAACATGATCTTGCAGATGGAACTAATTGTTCTAAAAGATCTGGTTCTTGTAATTTAGTCAAAAATCTTAGAGTATTACCACGAATATATTCATTTGGATGCTGCAAGTCCCTCTGGATTGCATTACAAACAAGGATCATCTCTTGTCTCAATTTCCCATCAGAGTCTAATTTTTCAACAATTTCCCAGTAGAAATATAATAGTTTCTTTAGCTCTTTGTTTTTTGATGGCATCACATAACGAATCACATGCATCAACAAGTCAGGCATTGGCTCACCATCAAGCATTTTAATCAAAATCTGCTTCATAGCATCAATCTTAGATTCATCTTTACCTTTTTCTAACAAAGTTCTGAATTCAGAAACTGAAGTCTTGTTAGACGGATTTGGATCGTAGACCAAAGTGTAAGCCGGTGCTGACATTCTGCTAAATAGTTAGGTTCTCTTTGCAGACAGTATTAAGCACTCAATTGAACGACTCAAAAGCTTGTTTATATTCGAAATTTTAATTCGATTTGTTTTGTTGTCTTTTTTTTCGAAGGAGAAATTCGGTCCGGGCAGGTCGATTGCCTAAAAGGGAAGTAAATATGCACTACAGGTCGATCGGTATGGAGTTTATTGAGTTTTAAAGTGAAGCGGAGGCTGAAAGCTCATTCAATGTCAGGATTGGCAATATACAAGGTCATGTTTTTAGCAGGTGCGTTGACAACACTTCCACTTCTCGCAATTGCAATCTGTGCATTTTGTCTATTATCAAGCAAAGTGCCCGATCTCTGAACTGAAACATCGAAATCTTTCTTTTGTGGTGAGTTGATTGTGATTGGATAAGCATTTGGGGAGCCAATGGATGATTGTCTTGAATGGTTTCGGTCAAATGAACTATTTTCTTGAACTTCAGAAATATTAATATTTAGCTTATTTGAACCGTTACCACCAACCTGCTGTTGCTGGTCATTCTCATCAACCTCTGAAGCTAGTAATCTTGGTCTGATTTTACCATGTTTCAAATCATTACGTGATGAGTGAACAGTTTTCCTGATTGCAGCTTTTGACGTAGCAGATAATTTCAAAGTTTTATTATTATCTGAAATACCAATTGGCAGTCCCCATTTCGAGCAAGATGTTAAGCTGTTAGCAGTTCCATTTCTGAGTCTTAGCATTTCAATATACCCTGACCTCTCCGCAATATGTGAGTCAAGCAACTGTGAGGCTTGTAATTCATCTTCCGGTTTTAGTGGTGCAATGTTATACAAGTTCGGATTTGGATCAGCATTCGATAAGCTTCTGGCAGTTCTTGTTGTTATTGGCCCATCAGTTAGTGGAGGTGGTCTTCTTGATAATCCTTTATATTTGACATACTGAACTGGAGCAACAACTCCCTCTCTTCTATCATAGGTTGGAACTGTTAGCTTCTGCTGTTGCTGCTCTTCCTGTTTCTTGACAAACTGTTGATAATCATCGGCATCATCTTCATCCTGCACTTCTGTTTCTTCTTGTGGAAATTCACATCTTTCGGGACTTGATGAAATCGATATATCTCTAGATCTTGTTGCTGTTAACAAAGGAGCAGCCATTGGTGGCAAGTGGCTAATACTAGCACTCTTATTTGTTGGAAGCAATGGAATATTATCGAGGTTATATTCTGAATCAACTGCAGGTCTGGCTTGAAAGCTTAGTAATTCCTGGCTTTCATCATTATAATCACTGGAACTGTTGGAATCTTCTGAGTCTAAATTGTTTGATTGTTCTTGTATATCATCTTCTGTATATACACTATGTTCAAAGCTGGACTGCTCATTATCTTGATTCACTATTGTATAGTTTGTATTTAGTTTTTCATCTTCATTATTAAAAGAGCCTGAATAAGAAAACTCATCATCATTTCCGCTCGAAAGCTCTCTGTCATAATTATCGCTATCTTCCTCTTCCTCGTCATCATCTGAATAATCGCCCGTATTAACCACATGAAATTTTCTTTGTGGGGGTTGGTAATGGAAACTTTGCTTCTCAATAGATGAGCCTCGTTCTTCTGACTCTCTTTCGTTATCAACAGAGCTTGAAGTCACATGTGGGATCAATTCATCAGGAATATCAAACAATGAATGTTTTCCTTGATCAATTTCCGGTGATAAACTGTTAGTTTTGTAGTTGATTTCGGGACTTAGTGAACCATCTGAATCAATTGCTAATTTTGCAAAGTTTTGGTTTGTATTGTTGAATTTCTGGGTTTCATCGTCAGAATCTTGAAATAATGATTGTTCCTCATCCACTTGTATTTCATTTTTGATTGGACTATCAACGACATTTGGAGCTTTAGGCTCAAGAGCAACTTTCAGTGGAGATATCGGTGACACTTGACCGTGTTTCTCTGAATCATCGTCGTCTTCTTCGTGCTCTTCATCGTTGTTCAAGTTCTTGGTGGTTTCCTGATGAAATATTTCAATATCTCTTAATAAATCATCACTTAAAGATAATTGTTTCCCATGACTCGTATCCCTTTTATTGCTATCCTTATTGTCGTAATGTGTTGAATAAATACTTGCTTCAGTGGCAATACTCTTAGTTTTTCTATGGAATTCCAGTGGTCTTATCTTTTTATTAATTAAAGGTAATACTGAATCTTGCTCGATAGTTTCTTGAGTGGTATTGGCTTCTGCATCAGTTGAGGTATTTGCCAAGTTATTGTTTTCAACTAAGTCATCTTTGGCATCAAAAAACTCCGCACTTGAAACTCCGCTTGAGTTGCTGTAGCCAAATTTGAAGGCGGGTTGCTTAAAATCCAGTTTATTGGTGCTATCATTATCATTATCTTCAGAATCTTCAGAGTCACTGTTTTCTTGCTCAATAGACAGTAAATCGGATGTCTTTCTGTAATGAGCTTTAGATGTTGTTGGGAAACTATCTGGATATCTTATCAGAGAAGGAATCTTTGGGAAAATATTTGATTTGAAGTCGTCTTTGGAAAACTGAACCGGCTGGTCTTCATTTTGTTGTTGTGTTTCGTGCTGTGGCTGTTGGTGTTTTTGTACGGCTGGTGGTTCGCTGTGCGGTAGGTCGTTATGTGCTATTTCCCCGTGTGTTGAGGGCTCATCCTCGCGTGTTGATGAATCGTCGTACTGCTGGAACTCTAGTTGGGCCTTCTCAGTTGGGGTTGCTATTGCTTCAGTTGGTGTTTGCCCAACTGGTGTTTCGACAGCTGGTAATTTCTCGTCTGGTAATTCGCCAGCTGTGACTTCTTCTTTGGTTTCAGCAGCTTGGAAGCCGTCCAGCTTTTGCTGTGGCTCTGGTTGCACTGCAGGCTGGCTGGTTTCGAGCTGAGCGGCTGCAGGCTCGGGCAAAGGCTTCAGTAGGCTAACCCTCGACCCAACAACGCTGGTGACATTCACCGAATCCTGGTAGGAGCCGCTGTACACCGACTCGTTGTAGGTGGCAGCAGGGCTAGCAGTCTCGGTGATGCTTGGCTCCTCCTGTTCGATTTTTTTCACAACATCGTCAACCACAGTATTCAACTGTGGAGGTTTTCGTCTGAACGTCTCTCTCCCACTGGCCATTAACGAGACAGAGCGTCCTTTGATGGTGACTGGCGGCACAGTGAAAGTGCTATTGAAGTCCTTGACTGGCGGTAGGGCTGTGGCATCGACGTTCAAGTTGGCCGTTGGAATATCAAGCTGCGATATTGTTTCAGTCTCAGTTTTGGCTTTACTCTTGGGCTTTAGAGGTGACGATGTCTTCCTTACCTGCTGCTGTGGTCTGGTTGGGCTTGTGGATCTTCTCTGCACAGCCTGCGGCTGCTTGATGGCGGGTGTAGGAGCCGCCGCCGACTTCACATACGGATTTCTGGCTGGTTTAGCAACAGTCTTGGGCACAGAACTCGCATTGCTTGCTTTAGCAGCTGGAGCCACTATTTTCTTCCTGTTCAGCACCTCAAACTTCTGCTCTTTCTCCTTCTCCTTGGGGAAGAACGTGAACAGGATCGAGCGTCTCTTGCTGTTGTCAGAGCTCATTGAGGTGGTGTTTTCAGTCTTTGTGTAGTTTTTTTTATTTGTTTTTATTGTTGTTTTTGTTTTGATTTACTTTTTTTAGACCAATTCTGAGTAGTTTCTATTTGGAGCCTGAACGAGGCGAGATGTAGTGGGTGGGCAGCCTGTGGCACTAGCTGGTTTGCCTACGAAAAAAAAAAAGTGAGAGCATGCGCAAGTAGGCAGAGGTTTCGTTATATTTTGAGTACCGAACAGAGCATGGCAAAGGCAGTGAGGTTTGCCTGGGGCAGTCCCACGACGGTGACTGTCTTGAACTGGGAGTTCTTCTTGCTGTCCTCCACCAGGATGTTCGTGTTCGATTTCAGCTTAATCTCGCTGATTTTGCTGGCAGAAAAGTCTCTGCTCTGCGCGATGAGCTCGTTGGAGACGTCAAACGACTGCTTCAGGGCCTCTGAGGGCCTCGAGTTGCTGATCACTCTGCGTGCTTCCTGCACCTGTTTTCTCGTGATCTCAATGTACGTCTTGGTGGAGTCGTCCTGGGGTGCTGAGGCTGCGTTTGCGGCGGTTCCAGCCGGGGAGGCGGCTTTGGTAGCAGTGCAGGACAGGTAGCTGTAGAACAGAGCCTTGGATTTCTTCAGCAGCTCGTCGTTGGCCGCAGACCTCACTGCCTGCTTCTTGACAATGCCCACAATCGGGAACGGGACTGGGGGCGAGTCCAAGAACAGAAACTGGTTCTGCTTGGTGCTGGATATCTTTGAAATTTCAGTAATGAATTTGCACAGGTGGGCCATGAACAGCGACGGTTTTCCTGAAACCGACACCGTGTGGTAGTTGGAGAACGGCACAAACACTGTGGATATCTGCAGGTGATCGTTGCTCTTCACATTGATTGACTCAATCACGTTGTTTGACACCAGCAGCGTCGTGCTCAGAGGCAGGCTGTCCCTGGAGCTCACATACCGCTGCAGCAGCACCCCGATATACGTCACAGTTCTCACTAGCCCGTCCACTGAGCCTATCAGGTCCACATACTTCTCCACTGAGCCCTCAACCAGCTCATTGTTGGTGTTTACCACTACCGAGTTGTGGAATTCTGCGATTTTGTCCATCGAACTCAGCACCAGCATGTTTTCGGTGTTGGATAGCAGCATCTTGAGTGAGATGGAGGAGTCTTTGTCCATCTGCAGGCCCTCAGCTGTGGAGTGGATGAAGCTTTCCACGTCCACAGCGCTGTTTGGTTCTTGCCCATCAGCTAAACTGCCTCCCGAATCGGACTTTCGGGCTTTTTTTCTGCTGGGTTTCGGTCTGGGCTCCTTCTCGGCTGCCCTGGTAGCCTCGGTGGCTCTCGTTCTCTTCTTAGGTGGCATTATATCAACCTCTGGGGCAAGCACTGTAGCATGAAGTTATTAATAAAAAAAATAAAATAAAAAAAATAACACAAAATAAACCTAGCGAGGACTTTGAACCCCAGCAAGCGCGAAACGAGACCTGCAATGCGCTTCAGCCCGCACAGAACCGTCCCCGATGACTCGGTGGAGGAAATTGATCCGGGATTTGACTCGCTCTCGGAAGAAGACGAGCTAGAAGGGGAAGATCAGTTTCTGGACTCTTCGCCAATGTTCTTGATGAACAGCGGACCGAGCCACCTGTTGAGCACGCCGTCCAAGTCCCCACGCGCGGGCAGAAAAGCCAGCAAGCTTTTTCAGTCGTCTCCGCTGAGGCCCACAGAGTACAGCTTTCTGGGTGCAGTTGAGGCTGGCGACCGCAGTTTGCATGAAGTTGAGGCGGATGAGGTGGCCGTGGACGAGCTGAACAAGATGTTCCAGGACATCCACCTGCAGGAGAAAAAGAAGCTGCTGAGCTGCATGGGCAGCAGCAGGAGCAGGGGCTTCAGGGGGAAACTCAGGCTGTCCAGGCCGAAGTCCATGGATATTTCCAGCCTGATGAGATTGAAAGAGAGTGCTGTGCCCGCTGAGGACGCAGAAGATGTGTTCAGGCAGAAGGAGCAGGACATAATAGGCTCTGTGGAGCAGCGGCTGCAGCACAGGTCGCAGGAAGTGCAGCAGCGGATCAGGCAGATTGAGGAAGAGAAGGCGAGAATTGAGGCTGAGAGGAAGAGACTGGCCGAAGAGGAGCGCAAAAGAGCTGAAGCGGAGCGAAAGCGCAAGGAGGAGGAGGAGAAGAAGAGGCGCGAGCAGGAAGAGGCTGATAAAAGGAAGCAGGAAGAGCTGAAACTGGCCAAGGAGAAGGAAGAGGCCGAGAAGCTGAAGAAAGAGCAGGAGGAGGCTGAGCGCAAGCAACAGCAGCTGGCAAAGGAGCAGCAGCTGGCAAAGGAGCAGGAGGCCAAGAACGCGGAGGGAATCTCGCAGCCTGAGACCATAGCCAAACAGTTCAACCACTACAAATCGCTAATAGCAGACATAAAGGCCAACATTGTGAGCAAAGTGAGTGCGGACCCGGCAATCAAGAAGGCTTGCGGGCAGCACAAGCGAAAGATCAACCCGAAGTTTGGGCAGCTGACCAACAGCATGGCGCAGCTGAACAAGATCACCCGAGACGTGATCGAGCTGATCAAGCTGACGCAGGCCAACGAGCTCGCGTACAAGTGGATCCTGAACTTTGTGTCCAAGGCGATTGTGTCGCAGGCCGAGACCGAGGTTGCGGTGTCCCCCAGCTCGTCAGTGCCGCTGGCCAACCTGTCGCTAAACTTGATGTGCGAGTTCCCAGAGCTGAAGGAGTTCTTGCTGGCCAGGTTTGTGAAGAAGTGTCCGTATGTCATTGGCTACACGTGCGAGATTGGCACGGAGGAGGGCCGGCTGCGGATGGGCTGGAAGCGGCACGAAGACAAGAAGTGGGAGGACGACATCACCTACGACGAGCGCATGGGTGGGATGTGCACGCTGTTCTCGGTGATGACGAGGCTGCCTCTCACGCAGTTCTACTACAACACACACAAGCACCCGGTGCCAATTGCGCACTCGTGGACCCTGGTGGCGCGGTGTCTGAACACGGACGCCCAGCTTACCACCAACACGCACTACATTGTCATGGCGACCTGGTGGGAGGCGTGCGCCGAGCAGCTGCAGCAGGCGTACGGCAAGCAGGCGGACAAGGTGTTCCAGCTGCTGCTCGAGCAATGGGTGCCCAACGGAGTGGGCAAGTTTGCCGGGGCCAAACGTCTCTACACGGTGCTGGAGGACTACTTCAGCACGCGCAGGTTCAGCCAGTTTGCGCCAATGGAGATGTAACCAGCTGCTGCCCAGCCAGTTGGCCCAAATAGGTCCCCCAAGCGTCCAGCTGCAAGTTATGGGCTGGGACACGGCTACGCTACGCTTTGAGGAGCCCCAGCTATGGCTTTGGCAGCCCATTACTGCATTAAGTAACTGTGTAACAATACCAACTTATCTTTCGGTAAGCGCCACAGCGTGATAAAACTGTGGAAATTTCGATTTGGATATTTCAGTGAGTGAACGAAACGTTTAGTGGAGCAAGTGTACCGGGCAGGGAGCACCAGGAGAGGCATCAGAGCATCACAGGAGAGCACAGGACACGAGCAGCACAATGACACGGCCACAGGTGACGATACCAGCGGAGCCAGAGGCGCCACTGCCTATTACAGAGAGAAAGATCCAGATAGTTGCTGGGTTTGGCCGGGGATCTGCCGAGCTGGGGATCCCCACTGCCAACGTGGCCCTGGAGGACGTGAGCGCAGTGACGAGCCTGGACACCGGGGTGTACTTCGGGTTTGCGAAGATACAAGCGGACCCCAGCCACAGCGAGAGTCAGATCAAGCAACGAGACAATGGGGCCCAGGTGGAGTACAAGTACGGCAACGGGCTCAAGGAGGGAGTGGACCTGGACGTGGTGTTCCCCATGGTGATGTCTGTCGGGTGGAACCCGTTCTACGGGAACGAGAAGAAGGCGGTGGAGCTGCACATAATCCACGAGTTTCCCACAGACTTCTACGGGGCCACTGTCTCGTTCAACGTGCTGGGGTACATCAGGCCCGAGCTCAACTACACAACCAAAGGTGAGTCTATCAACGAGTGTATACTGTAGTGATGGGGTGGCGACTAACACAGCAGCAGAAGCATTAATCAAAGATATCCAGACAGACATAGAGGTTGGGGTGGAGGCGCTGAAGCAGCCCGGGTACGCCAAGTACAGCCGCGAGCTGTGAGCAATCAGATGTCCTTCTTGGCGTCGTCGTGCCTGTTGTCGCCGGTGACCATGTCCGAGATGATGGCGTAGGCCACCTTGAACATTCTGTAAAACCAGTAGAAGTTGAGAAAGTTGAGGATGTAGTTGCCCGTGAGGATGACGACGGCGTAGTGCAGCTTGAACCGCTCGTCCTGGTACTCGCTGATGAAGTCGGTCGTGAGCCGGAAGGTCTGGTACCAGCCGTAGCACACCCTGACAAAGAAGAAGATGAGAATCAGTATGGCGTTGTTCACCAGGTTGAACGTGTCGCTGAAGCAGTTGGGGAACCTGATGCCCAGCCATCTGAGGTTCAGGAACGGCGTCGACACCTCGAACACGATGAACACGGCCGAGTAGTACAGGATGAACGGCTGGATCCCGATGTAGTACATGGTAGCGCTCACCACCCCGTGCAGCAGGAAGCTCACGCCAAAGTACCGGACGTAGTACAGCGACACAATCGAGTCCCAGATGAAGTAGCCCAGCGCCATCGTGCACACCAGCCCGCTGTACGGGGTGTACCCGAACACCCTGTTCTCCAGTAGGTAGGGGTCGCTCAGCAGCGGGATGATGGCCACCAGGATCAGGAGCGACTGCACCATCGACACCACGTGAATGTGGAAGTCGATCCGCACCTTCTGCTTGATGCCCCGGAACGCTCCCGGGAACATCAGCGGCACCGCCACCCACGACACGCAGAAGATCGCCTGGTAGAACAGCACCGTGGCCACCAGCTCGTGGATATGTTTGTCCAGCGTCTCGTTCGAGTACAGCGGCTTGACCCATTTCTCCACCAGTGGCACCCGCAACCCGCTCAGCGGGTCCTCGTACACCCTTCCAGCTGCATACTCCTTCAGAAAAGCACTCATTCTTGCAATAATCGCACCGGCCCGCTCGTTCTAAGCTTTTTCGGTTTGTTTAAATATTTAAATTTTCAAATTTATTTGATTTCTATTTTAGTTTGTTGTTTTTGTGCCAACAAGACAATTTGCCGGCTAAAGAGATGATTGTGGTCCAGAAGGGAGCTCTGCGGTGGTCTGTGGGTGTGTGTCTGGCCCTACTGTGCGTGTGGTGGTGCCCGGTGCCCAGTGCAGTTCTGGTAAAGAGGACAGAGCAGCTCGGCAAGACGTGCGACCTCTCGCACCTGTCCAAGAACAGTGACCACAGCGCCATCTGCTCCTACATCCGCGACAGCTGCGACACCGCGGTGTTCAAGTTGGCCCAGGACTACTACTGCACGGACTCTGTGGGGACCAAAACAGGCCTGCTTACCGGTTTCGGCTTATCAGTGGTGCTGATATTCTTATCGTTTGGCATATTGACGTCTAATTTCCTCTACTGCAACCTCGACACCCTGTCCAAGATCTTTAACATCTCGCGGAGGATCAGCGGCCTGACCCTGCTGGCGCTAGGCAATGCCACCCCGGACATCTTCAGCACGTACAGCGCCATGTCCACAGATTCGTCCTCGCTGGCTATTGGCGAGCTGCTGGGGTCCGCAAACTTTGTCATCTGCTTCATCATCGGCGCCATGGGGGTCATCAGACCGTTCCAGGTCAACCACTACGAGTTCATCAAGGATCTCTACTTCTTCCTCGTGCTCATCTCAACCGCAATCTACTTCATTCACGACGGCAAGCTCACAAACTTGGAATGCATAGCAATGGTGGTGCTCTACTGCGCCTACGTGCTTTACTCCATATTCTTCACTAACGAGGGAAAGGACCCCAAGGAGGTGGAGTTTGGCGTCCCAATGGATGAGGAGGCCAGACCAGGCCTGACCCCGCGGTCCTCAAACAGAACCTTCACCGCTTCGCCTTTGCTCACCCCAGAGCAGCAGCTCGAGTGTGCAGCCTTGGAGTCTACTCTTGATGAGAATAAGCTCAGGGGGCTGCAGAAGCTCAGCTACTTTGACTCGATGAACGTCATCAAAGTCAATCGGCAAGAGAGAAGCAAGTCTCAAGAACATCTTGCAGCTCCAGAGCAGCTCCCGATAATCAGAAGAAACAAGAGCGCTGACCACATCCTGCTGCCCCAGCCTTCTCCAATCAAGCCTCCTTCTCTCCCAACCGTCCTCCTAACCGATGAAACTGACCAAACTGATCAAGTTCTTGAGCCAGAAACATCCCCTGAAACTACCGGGCGTACTAGCTTTTTCACAACAGCTGTGAATTACTTGATATCAAGGGACATCATCACAGCAGAAATCAAGCCAATCCCGGCAATCCCTCTCATGCTGTTCTTCTTAATGATACCACACTTCCCATCAAAATACTACCACACGGGCAAAGAGGAGAGCCAGCCTGTGAAAGATGAGAAGCTTATTATTCTATTCAAAAGAAAACTATTCGTTTTTCAGATCATAGCATCAACACTCATTTTGAAATATCTAATGGTTAAAGACATGTCAGTTTTACTCCCAATTTTCTTGTCCGCCTCCCTGATTGCAACAATATTCTACTTTGAAAACTCATACAAGTTTCTACTGCCCATTTCAGGTTTCATTTCATCAATTCAGCTGATCTTGCTCATCTCGTCATTCCTAATCAACTTGTTGAAGAACTTTGGTGTCATTTTACACATATCGGAGAGTTTACTGGGTCTTACGATCCTTGCTTTAGGTAATTCAATGGGTGATTTGGTATCCAATTTAACGTTAGCAAGCTTGGATTTATCAGTTATTGGCATAAACGCATGCTTTGGGTCTCCGTTATTATACACTTTGATTGGTGTAGGTGTTAACGGAGTAATCATCAACCTGAAACATCATCAATCATCTTTTACACTAAATATTGATACAAGCTTCAAATTGAGCTCAGCTGGTTTGATCTCAATATTGATATTCTATGCGGTCGCAATTCCAATTAATGGCTGGTATATTGATAAAAAAGTTGGTATTACTGGGATATTATGGTGGTTTTTCATAACTGCGATTAATATCTATTTCAGATGATGGCACCGCCTACTTGTTAGAAATTGAACTCTTCTGTAATCAAGTTAAAGTCATGCTTCGTGGTTTTGGTAAACTGCTCAAGTGATCTAATTAACGAGTTTGGTCCACATGAAATCAAATGAATTTTTGAGAAATCAGCTGATGCAACTTGGTCATAGATCAATTGATCAATTTGTGGTCTTCCCTGGCTGGAAGTACACCATATCGTAATATCACAAACCTCTTTATTGAGATCAATCAACTCCAGGAAATTGTCTTTTTTGATGACCCAAATTATTGAAATGCTATATCTCCAATTGTCATAATAATAATGAAATATTGGTAATATGAATGAGATTCCAACTCCTCCTGCTACTAACAATATTTTCTCTTTTTGGAAGTTTTCAGACTCTGTGGATGATTCTGTTGAAGTTGATGAAGCTCGAATGTATGTTTTACTTCTTGTTGGTGTGGTTAGTCTTGTTGTTTCCGAGTCCAATGACTTGAAACTATATGGCATTGCTTTGCATGAATATTGCACAGGAGGGAACTTACTAGATGAGGAGCCGTATGGTCCATGAATCAAGCAAATAAAGTTTCTTTTGGGCAATGATTTATATAAATCTTGAGTAAAGTTTGAGCATACCTTAATAATTAAAACTGGATTTCCAGTTTCGCTAATTGTTGAAATTGTGAAAGGATGTGACTGAAATAACTTAATTGAGGGTATGTTCAAGAATAAGTGATCTGAATTGTTCCACCGGAATTTTGAATTTGAGGACTTGAAAAACAATAGGAATGAAACAATTCTATAAAAAGGTGTCAATTTTTTAATGTTATTATCAATGGACAGTATCATAACTTCATTGTTGAAGGACAGAATTTCGCAATTAAATATCCAGTATTTCCAAACCCATCTAATCAATCTATCAAAAACTAATGAAATCACAGCATAACAAACAAATGGTCTGCAATTGAAATGGTGAAAGTAAAAAACTGGTAAAAAGGATATAAAACAGACTATATGAACGATGTAAAATAGTTCATAATAGTTTCTTCTGATGTAATTAATTGACGTTATTGCAATCAATAGAAATACTGTGAAACAGAACATTCCAGTCAAACAGGCTCTGTCTGTCAATATGTACCCCCAGTTCAGCGTGAAGCAAAATGCAATCATGTGGAATCCAGCCATAAATATACAAAGTGAACCAACAAACTTGTGATAGATTAGTAGATTTTCATATGATCTACACATCAAAAGTGACAATGGTCCTGATTTGAGTGGTAAAATGTATAGTAAGGGGACATTGACTCCTGATACCAATCCTGCCCTGATGGATATAATAAATGGTTGGTCAATCGGTAGTTTATAAACCATGATGAAAAGGTTTGCTAAGTAGTAGATTGTTATCAAAACTAAATTCTCATTGTTGGTAAAAAGGTATGAAAGAAGAGGCAACCCAGGTGATGATAGTAACCATTTGTTTAAACTTCTGCTGACTGGTAAATAATGTTGGTGTCTGAACATCAATAAGGAGTAGCTGTACATAGAACAAAGAACAAGCAGCATAATGAGCAAGAGCTGGTAGTATTTTATGATTGTTTGGCATGTTGTGAGCTGCTCATACACCTTGCTTAGATCGTCAAAGGGATTTTTGCCTCGAAACGAGGTATCACTTTGGATAGCTAATGATGTATTCATTATAGGAAAAAATGGGTGAATTGTGTTTTAAGGGACTTCAAACTCGCTGGATCCACTCAGATAAAAGATATTTTGGCTTGTTTTTGCTACTGTCTTGTACTCCAGTTTCACCTGGTTTTTGCCTTGTTGTAATCGAAGTGCTTGCAACAAACTTCACCACGTCAAGAAACCGTAGATCAAAAGATTAGATTGAAAAGATAAAAAAATACAGTTTGTCCGAAAAGGGAAATTTAACCTGGTGGTCTTTGAAAACTGTGGAAACTGCTTGTGGTTGGGTCCGGAGCTGCTAGGCTGGCTGAATAGCTTTCTTGCGCTTTGTTAGTCTCTATATCAACTCTGTAATAACAGTGGTACAAAATTTGTAATTATATATACATAACGAAAAAGTTGAATAACAGCTTTTTTCGTTTTACGCTTAATGAACCAAAAATAATTACTTTGAAAATGAACACAAGTTTAGTACCATTCACTAGTAACAAGCCCAGTACCAGCTCTTCTTGTCTATCCGCCTTTCATTTTACCGATTCAGCTTCTTGACCATGTTATCACAGGCGCGTGACATTAGCCAGTAAAATTACCCGCTGTACGAACCGTTTATAGAACATTACGTAATAATTGGAATTGGAATTTGCGCTATAAAACTAGCGAAATAACAGAAAAATTCATGGAAATCACACCAAAACCTTGACTATAACAGCACCAACCCTACTCAAACATTCACAAAACTTCTTGCACCATCATCTCCATTACCATTAATATAATTTTTCTCTTAGGCCTTGTTTGAACTATTCTTTGAAAGCAGTTAGTGGCAAAATTCAGTGGTGATTAAAGTTTCAGCGTGCAATAAGAGTTTAAAGCACGATCCAAAAGCCACTGGTGGCCAGTAATTGTTATTAGAAGAGGAAAAAGCAAGAGCTAGAAGATGCTGGGGAAGCTGTTTAACAACAGGGTAAATGACTCTTTTGTTAATGGCAAATTACATGGTTTAAAGATAAGTGATATCAACCAAAAGGAACCACTTCCTTTGCCAGGTAATGCCGATATCCATCCCAGCAACCCGGAGGTGTACGGGACAAACGACGACTCTTACACGAGAACAGTGCTGTATGGGACTCCAAACAACATCCAGCTCAAGTTCATGGAGCCGTATAATTTCAGACTTATAATTGTTCACGATAAAGGAGAGATTATGATGAAGAATAACTACCAGGTTCACTTCGACTCAACAGAGAACAGTTTCAAGTCAACAGCAAGCAGGAAACTACTAAACAAGCACGACATCAATGAATTGAGCGAGCTGATGTTTGGTAATCCGATAAACCAAGATTTGAATAAGTCTACAGTCATTAAAATACAAAGTCTACCCCCATTGCCGGACTTGAAGAACTCTATCTTACTGACAAAGATATTCTACCTCAAACGAAAATACAAGTTTGGAATTGGTATGGTTATACCGATAAATTATAATAACATCTCAAAGACCCTTCTTCCCAATTGGGACACCATCAAGCACTACCTCACGCTGCTAACACACATCTTTATTGAACACTTCACAACCAAACAGCTCAATCTTCAACAGCAACAGCAGTCTTCAATATACTCTAACAATACTTCCTGCACATCAAATAAGTATCTGGAGATTGTGAGTTTCTTCAAGATGTTTATCAAGTCAATCAACTGCTTGACCAACATCCCCAGACTGTTTATTGGATCGATTAAGTTTGACTCAATTCTGAAAAACTGGTGTTTTGAGCTGAACAACTGGATTGAAGTTAAAGACGGTGGACGACTGGGGTTCAATGGGTCGAAATTCCTGAACACATTGCTTTCAATAGTGCTGACGATACGAAACCAGATTGTGGACAGAGGGTTCAACAAGGACGAGCTGGTGAGGGTGATTATAATGGCGTCCAATCCTGTTATTGCGCAGAAACTGATTTTCATAATATCAGGCGTGCTACCATACAAATTGAAATTCAAGACCAAGCTTGTCAGTAGTGTCACCAGCACGACTGCCAGCGCAGATAACAGCGTCACTATCAAAGACACCAAAGACAAAGTGGTGAAGCTGAAGGAAATATCGATATCGAACAGTAATTCGTTCAGCTCATCACCGCTGAGATCACCACAACAGAGCCTGAGTATCAACATGAAGAGAAACACACCACCCACGCCGTCAATGATGAGCAAAGGGTGGGAGATTCCTACGACCCCATCACGAACAACGGCAACTGTGATGGCCACTCCTTCGCTGAACAACACGATAATTCAGCCGAACTCTCTGTCTAACTCCAGTTCCATGCAGTACCTGTCGTCATCGCTGTCCTCGTCCTCAACTTTCTCGTCGTCGCTGAGTCGTGGGTTCCAGCTGCTGCAGAGCTGGAAAAGCTCGATGGAAGCACCAGGTGGGACGGGCAACAATACCAACAGCCGGATGGCCTCGCCCAACAATGAGTACGACGAGTATCCGTGGTCGAACAACAACTCCACCTCGTCGAGTGCGTCCATTATGACCAACAGGTCCACCAGCAATCTGGACAACTACAGCAGCTCGCTGGGCAACAACAAAGACGGCTACACTTTTGGAAGTGGAGGCAACAATGGGAACGGACTGATCATAGGCAACAAGCATATGAAGAGGTACTCGCTGTCGGAGCTGCCGACCATTGACCGGAACGCGACGACGTTGTTCAGGATCGAGACAGACTCCAGCAGGGCCATAGACCAGCTGAGATGCGACAGTGTGATGAAACTGAGTGTTCTGGACACGAAGCTGGCGTTTGATCGTGCGAAGAATGTGGCGGTGCTGGACATCAAGCTGCCCGTGGTGGGCGGGGCTCAGAAGGAGCCTGGCACGGAGCAGGAGCAGGAGCCAGACGAGGAGGACGATTTTAGTGACGCCTACTTTCACCACGACCTGCCGCCGCTGTGCGGCTACGTGCACGAGTTTCTGCCGGACTTTCAGCTGCAGGCGTGCCCTCTGTCGCAGGAGATGGACTCGAGGATCTTGGGCGCAATGAAGAGCGACTTGAACAGCGTCAAGGTGTCGCGCAGCATCATAGTGTCATTGCGGGCGCGGGAAATAAAGGAGGTGAGCCTCACGAGGAACAAGCACAATGAGTACAAGCCGTGCGTGAAGAAGCTGTACTTTAGTGGGCGACCAGTGGCGTCGCACCTGGACCGGGAGGCGCTGGCGAAGGTGGACTCGCTGATCAGCCTTGTGACGACGATTGCGGCCAAGGAGGAGGCGTCTGAGCCGGGATACGGCGAGATTGCGCAGCTTCTGGCGACGCTGTAGTTTGGAAGGCTCTATAAGAGCTTCAGCAGGTTCTAGAAGGGCTCCAATAGGTCGCAAAAGGCCCCAGCAGGCTCTGGAAGGGCTCCAGCTGGCTCCAGAAGGCTCCAGAAGGGCCTCAACAGGGCCTGGCAGCCGCTGGAGACCACTGATTAGCCTGTGACAACCAACCAGCCAAACAGGAGGCACCTGAGTCGTGCTGCTGGCGTCGCTGCGGGTCCCAGCAGGCTTCAGAAGGCTCCAACAGGCCCTGGGACCGCGGGTGACGACCATCTACTAAACAGAATCCTCCGAGCCGCTACGACGAGACCTCACAGTTCCTGGCGTCGCTGCCAGCTCGCTGCCGGCTCGCTGCCAGCTCAGAAGGGCCCTCAATAGACAAACTAATCACAGTGTAAATTTTTTCACGTTCTCATTTCCATTTTTTCACTGTTTACCATTTTTCGACAAAGCAGAAATCAGACTGTTTTTGCGGTTTGAAGCAGGTTGAGAGGTTGCACAGCGCGGCGGTGTGTTACAGGAGTACAGAGCAAGAAGCGCACGAAATGACAGAGCAAGAGCGGGAGAAATCGCAGCTGGAAGGAATGTTTTCTAGTGGGGAAGAGGACGAGTACGAGCCAGAAATGGGCCAGGAACCACACGAGACACAGCAGCTGGAGTCGCTGAGGAAGCTGGGCCTGCAGAACGAGGCAAAGCAGAAGGTGCCGGAGGGTGTGCGGCTGTTTCTGGGGCTTGAGGACAAGACTGTGGAGGCGCTGGCGACGTTTGTCAATCTGGAGGACTCCACGTACGCCAATAAGCAGCTGGGAAGCTCTGGCCAGGCTGCGGGCGACTACATGTCGTGCGCGTGCCAGGAGGAGTGGGACGGGGACTACAACGTGGCGTGCTGCGACGACGACTGCATCAACAGGGGCACCAAGATCGAGTGTGTCAACGGGTACTCGTCCTGCGGCAACGACTGCTCGAACCAGCGGTTCCAGAAGAAGCAGTATGCGCGTGTGGCGGTGATCCAGACTGAGAAGAAGGGCTATGGGGTGCGTGCGGAGGAGGACCTCGAGCCCGACACGCTGATCTACGAGTACAAGGGCGAGGTTATCGAGGAAAAGGCGTTCAAGAAGCGGATGATCGAGTACGACCAGCTCAAGCTGAAGCACTTCTACTTCATGATGTTGCAGAAGAATGAGTTCATCGATGCCACCCGCAAGGGCTGCCTGGCCCGGTTCTGCAACCACTCGTGCAACCCGAACTGCTACGTTGAGAAGTGGGTCGTGGGCAACAAGCTGCGAATGGGTATCTTCAGCAAGAGGCGAATCGTCAGGGGCGAGGAGATTACCTTCAACTACAACGTCGACCGGTACGGCGCCAACGCGCAGCCGTGCTACTGTGGCGAGCCAAACTGTATAGGCTTCATTGGGGGAAAGACGCAGACCGAGGCTGCTTCTCTGCTGCCGCAGTTCATCTCCGAGGCCCTGGGATCCACCGTGGAGGAGGAGCAGGAGTACCTCAAGCTGAGACCCGAGGCCGACAAGACCAGCTCCAACGGCAACAATGTCAATATCGAGTATATAAAGTCGCTGGTGATGAAGCCAATCGAGCTCTTTGAAGTTAACAAAGTCATGGGGGGACTGCTGCAGTGCGAGGAGCCAATAATTGCCGACAAGCTCATTGAGAGAATAGAGCTGTCCGACGACCAAATCATCCAGCACAAGCTGAGCTATGCCCACGGATACACCTCACTCGGTAAAATTCTCAAGAGTTTTTACTCCAGTGACAAGTTGTTTGATGTCGACGACAAACTGGTACTGAGAATACTCAACATCCTTCTCAAATGGCCAAAGGTGTCGAAAACTCATATCAAGAAAGTGGAAATCATACCAATTTTACAGAAATTGATTGAAGCCGATGCCAACAAGACTGAAATCTCCAAGATTTCAAACGAGCTGCTTGAGAGATACGACAAGTTCGAAGAGTATCAAAGAATCAAGAAAACAGACAAAGTGTCAACTGAGAAGAAGTTTATATTTGACGACAGAAGAAGAAACAGACTAGAGCAAGAGTCGTCGTCAACTTCTTCCCCTGTTAAGCGCGAAAACAGCGTGGAATCAGCCACCTCCAGCAACACATTTGTCGACAACAAAGTTTACGGGGACGAGCCACTCCCAACAGGCTGGGAAAGCTTCACAACCAACGAAGGCGCTGTGTACTACCATCACAAAGAGTCCGGCAAGACAACGTGGTTCAGAAGTGACTTCCAAAAACCTCCAAAGCTCAGTAGATACAATAGCGGCAATGGCAGTAGCCACGGTTACAAGAAACAAAACGGCAGAAATGACAGTTACAGACATGATAACAACAGATATAACGATAATAGACACGACAATAGATATCAAAAAGGTAACGGAGGCGTTAAGAAAGAACAATCATCCAACCAAGAGAGCGACCTAAATAAAATCATTGAAGAAGCAAGAAAGGCCGAAGCTGATAAAAAAGCAAAGGCTGAAGAAGAAAAGAGGGCTGCGGAACTGAAGGAGTTTAAAAGACAGGAATATAAGAAAAAACTGGAAGCTAAACTGAAGGCTAAAAAGGCTGCAAAGATGAAACAGGAGCAAGACAGGGCAAATGGTATTATACCGCCTACTAGTAGCAGTACTAACAACTCTGGGAAAGGCGATTCATCCACGGAAAAGCAGTGGGCTAGGTTTTTTGCTCAGCATATACCAAACATGGTTAAGAAATACAGAGACGAGATAGGTCATGATAATGTGAAATTGTGTGCTAAGGAAATCAGTAAGATCCTGATAGAAAAAGAGCAAAAGAAAGACCCATCCAAGCAGCCACCAGAAGATCTGGATCTAGCGAAAAGAAAAAAGATCAAGATCTTCATTGATTCCTACATGGAGAAATTTTTAAATAAGTACAGATTGAAGCAGCAGAAGAGAAAGCTTGAGGGCCACAATGGCGATGATGCAAACACCAAGAAGCAGGACACGGGGCTGTAGATGCGTGCAACAGATGTGTGTCGTTAGAGGGACGAGTTTGTTGTAGCTGTTATTGTCATAACTCAAAAGGGAAATTTGATAGATTTGGCTGAGTCTGGGTATCAACTGGTATATATACTGAGAATTGAGTGGTGGGTGTTGAACTCATGAGACTACGGCATGCGACAGGACCCTCCAGTTTACCAGCTGAATGCAGCGGAAGGGCCGTTCCATGATGAATCGGCAATCAACGGAATACCGAAGGACACCAACTGTTATTGCGAGCAGTGCGAGTTTCGAAGAGGATGTGCTGTAGTCGTCGAGAAGAACTTCAAGTACGGGTTTCTGCTCAGCGTGCTGTGGTTGTACAATATTTGGCTGTACATCCAGTGCCTCCTTCTGAGCAAGGAACACAGATTTAGCGAGAATATAGTTTGGCAGCACAAAGATGACATTGTTCTGCTCAATGGGGACTTGGAATCAAGCTTGCAGGACCCAGACAGCCCAACGGTGTCACTGCTGCGGAATCACCAAGAGAGCAATCGAGTATTCAGGAATCTCATTGGCTGGAGCTGTTTGGGCGTTGCAATCGAGGCTGTGATTATTGTGCTTATTGTGCTAATAGCAACAGGCACAGACGGCCAGTTTTATGTACAGAGCTCGTGAACAACAGGCTGCGTGCGTAGGATTTGGCTCACACGGCGGGACAGACACCAGTACCAGCTGGTGGAAGCTGAAGCTCAAGTTGGCGCCAAAGTGCCGCCAATTGCCCGTTTTAGCAGAGCTGTGCCAAACTTACCGTTTCAGGAACAGGGCTTTCCGGTTAGAAAAAAGAAAAAGTGCCACTGTTGCCGGAATTACCTCATTAGGCAGTTTCAGCCACTGAGAAGATTTCAAAAGCTAAAAATAATTAAAAACTTAATAAAACCACTCAGCAGGTTTTAAAAGTTTATATTTGGGACTGTTGATAGTTAAAAAGGCTTAGAGTTGCTCAACAGTTGATTTTAGGATATCGCAAGAGAACCAAGTGAACAAATATACTAAAAAACCAAGACACAATGTACAGTTTAGCCAAAGTTGCAACTGTCTTAGCTGCATTATCAGTGAATGTTCTGGGCCAATCGTCGTCGCAAAACCACGGTTCTGCCGCGTCCAAAACGTCTTCTTCGTCCAAGGCGTCCAGCTCCAAAGTGTACTCGTCAGAGTATGGTGTGATTGAGTTTGATAACTTTGGGTTCGATGGTTATTATAGACACGTGAAAGAGATTGATGAGGATAAATGTACCTGTGAGCTTGCAAGCAACTCACAGAGAACTCTGTTCTCAGGACCTAACTCGCCAATCAACGAGGAAGTGTCTGTTCATTTCAGAGGTCCTCTGATTTTGAACCAGTTTGCCTACTATGTGAGCGACGAATTCCAGTACAGCTCACCAGGATCCAATGAATTCAAGAGACTGGCGTACTACGACGGGTCTTCGCAAACTGCAGAGAATGTGACCTACTTGGTGCATACTGCCAACACCGACAACTGTATTGGTAAGGCGCTAACCACCAACGGAACTGACATTTTACCGGAAAATACTCTCATCTCGTCAGACGAGGAGTTTGTCTTCTTCTCCAACATCTCATGCGAGTCTTCGGGCTTCAACAATGACTGTGGAGTGTACCGTAAGGGAATCCCAGCTTACCATGGGTACTATGGAACCACCAAGATGTTTTTGTTTGAATTCTCAATGCCAGAGGAAACCAGCACTGATGAGGATGCGTTTGACTACTACAACCTGCCAGCTATCTGGCTGCTGAACGCGCACATTCCAAGAACCGCGCAGTACACTGGAAACAGCAACTGTTCGTGTTGGTCCACTGGTTGTGGTGAATTTGATATTTTTGAAGCGATGAATGTCACCGAAGCTGACCACCTATACTCCACGATTCACGACTACCAGGGAAGTGGTGACATTGGAACTGGTTTGCAGGCACAGGGATACATCCAAAGGGACACTGACAATGTAATGAAGGGAGGTGTTGTTTTTGGCAGCGACGGTAGCGCAAGAGTGTTTATGAACTCTGACCTGGACATTGCAAGCAACATCACTGCCAAACAGGTTGTGTCGTGGATTAGCGACGAAGCAGAAGCCAGCAAAATTGTTACTGATACCTTAGCTTCTGCCACCAACACCGGAACCGGTTCCGTCAAGAAGAGTGGATCTGCGCCATCCTTCGAGATCAGTGTCCCACTGGTTATCATGGGAGTCCTTGGTCTTACTGTGTTTGCTGTCGTTTAAAGGTGATTAGGAGAATATCCAATGTAAAACAAATATTGGTAGCATGTAGGAACATGTATATATATGCATTTAGTACATACGCATGCATACTATTTTTTGACGAGCACCTGGCTGAGGTGCGTAGGGCCCTGGCAGGTGAATGTTGCGCGCACTTTGTAGTGGATGTTGGTGCTGAGCTGCTGCGCTCTCCACAGAGTATTATATGTTTAGCAGGAATCTGTGGCCTGGCAGGGAGGCTAGTATATCTAGTAGAAGCTGAAACGTCTAGGCTGAACTATACTGGATATTAGTGGACCATGATAACCTGGAAGGGCTATCATATAGCCGGAATACTGTGGTTACACGTTTAGTTAAGAACAACACGCCTAGCAAAGTACACTGAGATTTACAGTTTTATACGTTTGCACGTTTATATACGTTTAGCAGGACGTTTAGAGCACTATGTTTGTCTAGCAGACACACTGAGATCTGGTCACGGAAGATACGTCTGGCAGAAATAGTGAGATGCTAGCTAAATATATTGAGGTGTGTTGAAGAGGATTCTAGACCCAAAACAGTACTGCAATGTGTTTAGAGAATCATAGGCCTAGCACGGTATACTAGGACTTGCTGGAGAGATGACACGCTTAACAGGAGGCTCAGTAGAGGATATTATGACCTGGTAGCTTGATAAAGGGCTTGGGAGGAATAAGTAGTCTGGTGGAAAGGTTAGAAGTACTGGCGTTCCAGAGATTTCAAACTGTCCAGTAAGAATATTAATATCTATTAACTGGCTCTAAGAACTAAGACCTTAACAGCACACTAAAGTAGAATAATAAATGGTGAACAAGTAAATAATATGCTCATGCTATATATTATGCCCATTTAGCTAGTAAAGCCATTAAAAGTGTTCCGCAGTACATAACGAGATACGCTAAAAGCATTTTCTTGAACCCATTTGGACCTTAAACTTACATGAATAAAGTCATATGCCGTTAACTATACAATACCAGTATAAGCTAAAATACAGATAGAGTCAAAAACACATTGTCCAAAAACCCATTGTCTATGCAGTTCTGGATACTGGAACATACTAAGGGCCACAGCATTTGGAGTGGTGATGCTGAAGCCCATTGCCAATTACCACGATGTATCATTGCCAATAACCAAGGTGTATAGCTTGTTGTATAGCCCATGAGTTGGTACACAATTCTAACCCTCAGCATTTGATGAAACACCAGGACAATGTGGCAAACTCATCTTCACCGGACCGCCAGTGTTCTCCTTTCTCGTATTCTTCACTGTGACAGCATCATCCAAATCATTATCATAACCGAAGTTTCGTGCGATGCCATCTGCACTAGCACTTTCCCTAGCGACATAGTAATGTGCAACGATGTAAGACCCATGGACACTCATTTTATAGAGCATCGGATGCAGGTTATAGTAAATGTGTTGGTCGAGGCTGCTAGGCCTATCAGAGTGCCAAATGTGCAGAGGATTGTGCGTGGGTAGTACACCGTAGAGAGGGCTACACTTCGCAGGCAGAATCCACATGGTACAGCTGCACCTGGGAGAAGAAGATACAGGACATGCACCTGGAGAGTAGTATATGCTTGGTAGGGTGGGATACTGGACATGCACCTGGAGAGTAGAATATCCCTGGTAGAAAGGGACAGTGGGGAATGATAGAATGACATACGGGAAGCATATCCCTGGTAAAACGGGATGGTAGAACAGATATTGGCAGCTACCCTGGTAGTATGCGATACTGGGGCATGCACCTGTTGGAAGAAATGCAGGACGCAGCAGACAGAGCGCAGCCTCACAGCGCACCTGTGTCAGGGTGTGGCACTGGTTGTGCAGCGTGTTTTGAACAGAACCAGCTTTGCCTATTTGGGGTGCCAATGAGAAGCGTCTGGGGCTGTATATAAGCCGAGAGAGGCATGGGGAGCCCGCACTGCTCCCGCAGAGCAACACAGACGCAACACAGGCAGCACAATGGGCTACAAAGCTGCGCTCATCACACTGTCGTCGCTGGCAATAGCGACGCTGATTCCGCCGTCGTTCTACCACATCCGGGCCAGGAACATCCCGGCGTTCCTGCTGATCCTGTGGCTGCTGGCCATGGACCTCAAGACACTGGTGGACGCGAGCCTGTGGAGCGGCGAGGATTTCGACCTGGGGTTTAGCGGCAAAGTGTACTGCGACATAGTGATCAAGCTGCAGGTCGGGGCGAACGTGGGCATCAGCTGCTGCGTCACGGGCATCATGTACAACCTGTACCGGATCCTGCGGGCAGACAGCGTGATCCCAGACAACGGGAGCGTGCGCAAGGTGGTGACGGACCTGCTGATCACGTGCGTAACGCCGGTGGTGGTGATGGGGCTCAACTACCTGGTGCAGGCGCGCCGGTACCTGGTGGCACGGTACTCCGGGTGCCAGACACCGCTGTCGCTGTCGTACATGACGGTGCTGGTGTACACGGTGTGGATGGTGGTGTGGTCGGTGATTGGCGTGGTGTATGCAGGGCTCATAATCTTTGTCTTCTTCCGCAAGCGCAAGGACGTGCAGGACATTCTGCGGTGCACCAACAGCGGGCTGAGTCTGGCCAAGTTCGCGCGGCTGCTCGCCTTCTGCGTCATCATCGTGCTTGTCATGTTCCCCGTCTCGCTGTACTCCTTCATCTCGGGCCTGGCAAATGTGTCACCGCGGTACAGCTTTAGCGAGATCCACTCCAAAGTGTTCTGGAACGGCATTCTGTTTGCGCCCAGCTCCAGCCCGGCCTACTTCTGCTGGGTCTACATTGCGCTGTCGTACGTGGTGTTTGTGTTCTTCGGGCTGGGGGCCGACAGCATCGCCATGTACCTGGGCTTTCTGAGCCGGATTGGGTTCAGGCCGGTGATTGAGCGGGCGCGGCGGCGCAGGGCCCTGCGTCGGCAGCAAGACGCCGACCGGCTGGTGGCGGGCGCGCTGGGCTGGTCTGCCGCACCCGCGGACGGCAGTTCGATTCTCACCCGCGACACTGAGGCGCAGAAGTGGCGCTGCCACCTGGACGGCCACCTGGACGGCGGTTCGATTCTCACTCACGACACAGAGATACAAATGGCGTTGGGGCGCCACCTGGACCGCCTGGACAGCCGCGACGACCGCCTCGACAAGAGCCCGACGTCCACCGTGGCAGTTTCAAACGTGTTCAGCGACCGGCACGCGGCCGTGTACGGCGAGGGCGACGGTGAAAGCGAGAGCGAGGTGGGCGTGCTGAACGACGACGACATCAGCTACATCCGGATGCTGTGCGGGCCCAGCGCGCGCTCGCCTGGTGGGAGAGTGTAGTGGCCAGTGGCCAGCAAAGCTACAGGGACCACAGTGATTATCGACAAATATGTATTGCTGGCTAGCACAGTTGTAGCACGCGCGCCCTCACAAGTCCTTCTGCTTAGGACGTCTTAGCAAGGTGAAGCTTCTCTGGCTGAAGTTGACGCCGCGGGACACGGACCCGTCCTCCTTCTCAACAGCATAAGGGTTGATGTTGGTCTCGACACGCACCAGCGAGCCCTTCTGGATGTTGTTGAGCAGGTAGTCGATCTGCGCGTCGCTGAACACGGCAATGTCAAAGAACTTGGCCGGCTTCTCTGGGCCGGTGCTGACGGCAACCGAGTAGTTGAGCATTCTCTTGTCCTCGTCTAGCTGTCTGACTTTCTCGTCCGTGATGTCCGCGGTGACCAGCCCAATAAACTCGGCCTTGGCCAGCTTGCGGGCACTGGTGGCAGAAAACGCTCTGCTCGAGGCTCTGAGGACGGAGTGGACTTGTTGGCGCAGCATGGTGGTGTGTTTCTTCTTTACGGGTGGTTTTGTTTGTTTATTTTTTAGTTTTGCAACTTTTGCCGCTGGACGGATGACTAAGCTACCGCTGAGTCAGGAAAGTATTCAGCAAATGCCCCGATCGGGCAGCTGCCGCTTTCGGCCTGATAAGTATCAGGGCGCACTAATAAATTGCAGTTGCTCTACTCCCACAACAGCAGCAACCAGCACCCATGGAGTTCAACCACGCGAAACCGCAGCTTCAGGCCAGTGCGCGCGCGGGCGATTTGGCGTCCGTGGGAAGCTGCGAGCCCGGTGAAGTCTCGCGCAGCAACTACAATTCTGAGCACCGCAACTGCCTCACCATTAACGACAGCAGCTGGGTGGTGTTCTCACCGGACCAGGCAGAGAGCGAGCACATCCTGTCGAGCTCCAATGACGACTTGGGGCTTGCCAGTGCCGAACTGGACGAGTACGACGAGCTGGACGACGATTCGCTTATCAACTCTCTGAGCACCAACCGCATCCGAGCAGCGTTCCCACTCAAGCAGGACCCGCCCCAGCACCACACACACCCAGAGGATCTCAAGGCCTGGCGAATCGACGACTGGACTAAGGACCAGGAACGTCTGATTAGTCAGCGCACCCGTACCAGCAGCTCGCGAAGCGTACACGACGAAGTGCTGGCTTCCTGGGGTGTTGACGACCGGTGCTTGCGTGATACTGCTTTGCCAGAGCAGCCAGAGCACGCTGCAAGGCCACAGACACCTCTGCGTACAGATAAGAGTAAATTCTACGGATCAGACTTGCTGGATGACTACTCCCACTGGGAGGTTGATATAATCAAAAAAGTCGCTAAACAGCTATCCACCTCGTTGAAGAGAGAGCATTTGGACCCGGACACCAGTTTCCTCTACTCCAAACCCATCAGAAGAAACTCAAATCTGCTGCACCTGTCGACTTCTGTTGCAAGCAAGTTTCTGAACAAAAACTATTGGAGAAACGAGTCCAACCACTCCTCCGTCTCTACCAACTCGATAATGCTCAACCATCTAAGTTGGGACACGTACTGATGGATTGGTTAAGGTTTCGATTAGGGTTTCGATTAGGGTTTCGATTAGGGTTACGATTAGGGCTAAATACAAATATCTTTATTAACATGATTTCTATAATACAAACACAAATTAGCTACAGAGCAGAGTAGTTCCCGGCTACAATACTAGTCAGCGTTGGAACCTTGGACCATTCTTCCTGTCCGAACGGATCATCATCAGAATAGTTCTGACTGGTTAGTTTGATTCCGTTAATTTCCTCACTGTTGATAGTGAACTTGACTAGGATTCCCTGGTCGCTCTCCTTAGTCAGTTCATTGGTTATGAATCTTCCAATCAGTTTCTCTTCCTTAGTAGCAGACAGGAAAACTGGTTCTTTGAATTTCCAAACAATTCTGGATTTCTCTTTATTGAAAGTTCCCTGTGGCTTGGATAAAGCACTTGTCGCCACGTTACCTGCAACAGAAACAGAAACAATCAAATCTTTGACTTCAATTTCTGTATTTTCTGGTAATTTGGAACTTATCAAATCATTCAACTTAACTGTCAACATTACACTTGCTTGATGTGGCTCGAATTTCCATGCTGGAACAATCACAATTGGCGCATCAATAGACTTGATTGAGTATTTCAGTCCACCTAAAGTACGCGATAATATAAGGTTTGGTGATAATTCGAATTCATTCGACTCAATTTGTTGCAATAACTGGTTGTTTGGTATAATTTTGTCAAATTTCTCAAATCCATCAATCTTAACGTTTATCTTTGTTGGTAAGTCAAACCCAGTTTCACTTTGATAGTTGAATGCAATTTCTCCAATCAGTTGTGATGAGATTTGAACTCCATCTTTGAACTTGGCATTTATAACTTCCGCAATACTTGCGTTTAATCCTGGTGAAGTCAAATCTGCGTGTTGAAACAAGCTTGAAGCAACGTTGATGGTTGATCCGGTAGTTTGTGCTCTCAAATGTGTCGAACTAAAGCTGTTGAAACTAGATGATCTTTTATTCTGATAATCAAAGTTTCCTGATTGTCTATTGGTGTTGTTGAATGTCCCTGTGTGTTGTTGCATTTGAT
The DNA here is from genome assembly GCA_030570575.1 of [Candida] sp. NCBI lineage: Eukaryota > Fungi > Ascomycota > Saccharomycetes > Saccharomycetales > [Candida] sp. Next base: position 263,637 of record JAJLVZ010000003.1, on the reverse strand, counting down.
ACTGTCCTTGCTCTTGTGAGAACGAGGCATCAGCATCCTCATTGATATTGCTTAAATTTTGAGATCCAAATGGCCCGGCTTTTCTGGTTGGTGGAGGTGGTGGTGCATGGTGCGAATTGCCATAGCTTTGTTGTGGTTGTTCAACTGGTGCTGGCGCATTGTATGGCTGTGCTGAAAATCCGTTAGATTGTGGTTGTGGTGGATGAGCAGGCAATGGAACATTGGCTCTTTGATAATCAGAATTTAAGTTTGCAGAGGAACTGGCTCTGGAAGTTGGTTTCAATGGCTCTTGGTTTAAAGAAAGCGGAACACTGGAACCCATTCCATGTGAAGTAGAAGAACCAGCAGCGTCTTTTTGAACTGGTTTAGGTTGTTGCTGTTGTGGCTGCTGTTGTGATTGATTAGCTGATAATAACGAAGAAGCTCTGCTCTGTTTCTTAACAACTTCTCTTGATGGCGAGTGGTTGATCGAGGAAGTCTCAGATTCTGGAACTTGTTCATCAATAGGATTAACAAAATGTTCATTCTTCTTATTCTTTCTCTTACCAAAAATCGAACCAACTTTTGATCTAAGTTTACCACCTTTTTCTGGGCTACCACTGCTGCTACCAAGATGGAATCTTGACTTTTTACCTGTTCCATTGGAGTTAACTGTTAAAGATGATCCAACTTGATGGTTAGTTAAGTTCGAAGCTGATGAAACTTGACGAGATGATGCCGCAGACATTGGTGGTGGTGCGTTGTGGCTGTTGGAATTGGTAGGAGAAGAAAACGCACCATTGTTGGAACGAGGTGATGCGATACTTTCAGCAGCTTTTCGAGTGGATTTTGGAACATACTTTGTCTCACTTGAAACTTTTGCAAATCTTTCAATCTCAGTTTCTGGGTCAAAGTTAAGTATTTTCTCCAAAGTTTGTTCATTAGTCTGTGAAATTTTGTTCAAAGTATCAGAATAAGCTGTCTGGAATCTTAATAAGCTGTCCCTGAGAAACTGTAATCTTTCATAATCTGTGGATTCAAAAGCTTCAAAAACATAAGGAGCCTGCGAGTCCCAAGCCTGATTAGAACTTGCCAAACTGTTCTGATATTTCAGCAATTTGTCTTGGTGCTTGCTTGGGTTGTCATTGTATTTGTCAACTTTTTCCTGACTAAACTCGATATTTTGTGCAATCTCACTTAAGTTAGAGTGCATATTTCTAATCTCCGACCAGTTGGTGTTCTTAGTGGTGTAGCCAGACAGGGGCTCAATAACTTCTCTTTCCACAACACTGTTTAATTGGGCATTTGACTTGATTTCATCTCTAATCTCCTTGATAACCTGGTCCCAAATCTCAGATAAATGGCCAATGGCATCAACATTGTAGTACTTGAGCTCTTCTTTGGTCAGAACCTGGTTCTCAATGATGGCGTGCTCAATGTTCTTATTCAAATCCTCTGACTGCTTGATCAAGCTATTCAACTGTGTTAAATAGGTCGACTTCAGCGAGTAGTATCTCTTGAAAAAAGTCGCAAACTGGTCATTAAGAAGTTTGGCCTGACTCAGTCGGACCCTCACGATCTCAGTAGCGTCAATTGGTCTTTGGGACACCAAAATTGATGAGGAATATTTAGTTCTTTCTCCTGACATTGAATCTCAAACTTATTCAGTACTCTGCTCAACTCCTTACAAGTAAACTCCACAAAAATTACAATTGCACACTGAAACAAAGCAAGTTATCTCTTTCCACACCAATCGCTCAATGGTTTCCCTGTGCTTCTTTGTGCTGGTTATAAGTTATATTATTTATTTATTACGGAAAAGGGGTTTTTAGCCATAGAAAAAGTAAGCAGGGAGTTCCGGGGGCTGGTTTATTAGAAAAATTAAGCAATCCGAAGTCGGAATTCGACCACACTAAATAAAACGACATTCATTAAAGTTCATAAGGTTGTTTGTTTTCTAGAGAAGTAGATCGCCGTCGATGATATCGGCAGGGATCGTTAGGGTCTCGTTATCGTGGTCCAAAGGTGGGACCAAATTCAGTTTTTTTAAATCCTCGGTCATGAGCTGTTCTTCATCTTGATCAGGCAGCGGGCCAAACTCACCCTCGAATATAACAGCACCAGCTTTTCTTCTAATCTCAACAAACTGTGCTTCTAAAGTATTCAGAATGTCTTCAGCAGTTGGCCTGTGTTCCGGTTCCGGATTAGTCATCCACTCGACTAGTTTATCCAGGGAACCTTTCCCGTCAATAAGGAACTTAGGCGTCCATGAAGGTAGTTTGCAATTATTATCGCTCAGCATGCTGTTGATGTTGTTGGTGGTGTTGGCAGTGTATTCCACAGACGAATATGAAGAACTGTTGATGGTAGTGCTGGTTGTATTGTTGAGTAAAGATGAAAACGTAGACTTCTCTGAAATATTGTGGGTGTTGTTGAAATTGTAAATATTCAGCTCAGTTGAACTGAGTTTACCAACATCACTCAAGTCACCAGATCTCAGTTTTTGCCATGAAATCCCGTTATCAGGGAGAATTACATTTGCCGCAATTTCAACCATGATTAAACCAAACGAGAAAACATCTGCTGGCTTATCATATTTCTGCCATTTTAAAACTTCGGGTGCAATATACTCCCTGTCACCTTCTCTTTCGAAGTTTGGACTAACTGGTAGTTTCGTTGCTAATCCAAAATCTCCAATTTTCAATGAACCTTCAAATGTTATGAAAATATTTGCTGGTTTCAAATCAAGATGTAAAATATTAGATGAATGAATATATTTTAAACCTAGAGCAATCTCAACTAGTATTTTCCAAATTCTCCATTCATCTAGTTTATTGACTGAGGCATTATCAATTAAATATTTGTCTAAGGAACCATTTTCACAAAATTCCATCATAATGTATAAATGTCCATCAAATTCCCAATCATTGATTAAATTAATGACATATTCTTTACCTTCAAAATCATTTGACACATTTTCTTGTAGTATCTTCAATATTTTAACTTCTTCAAATATTAATTCACGTCTCTTTGAACCTAAAAATGGTGTCTTTATACGTTTAACTGCGTATTTAGAATTTTGAAATGTAATTTCATAAACATTTGAAAATTCTCCACCACCAATGATTTGAACATTTTGAAATTTCTTACTTAAATACTCATCAATTAAGTTCTTTTTATTCAAACTCATTGAGCTGAAATTTGAATTTGTTGAAATATCTGATATATCTAGTGATTTATTATTTGCTGAGATTTCAACTGGAGTTCTTGGAAATGTGTTCTTCTCAATTGGTGTTAATGGTAAATTTGGTGGCAAGGATAATGTTGAAATCTTGAGTTTCAATGAATTATATCTTGTTGGTGTCGATGGATTGTTTATTATATAGTCTCCATCATCATCGATATTACTGTTTTCGATCAAGTCTTTCAACCCAATTTTTGTTGATCTGGTTAATAAGTTATTTCTCTTTTTAGTCGATGATGAAGGCGTCAGATTGTTATTTGATGGTGAATCATCAATAAAATGATCAGAGTCTTCATTTATCTTCGGTGTTGAATTTAAGATCGGTGAGCTCGTTACTGCGCTGATGACATTCGATAAGTTTGATGATTTTTGTTGTTGCGGCTGCTGTTGCTGTTGTTGTTGATGTTGAGCCTGCTGCTGCTGTAATGGCAATGTAAATACTTTCTTGCAAGGTGTTTCTGGTGGTACTATTGATTCGTTAATTTTTCTGTTTTTTTTACTCAATAAACCGGAGGACATAAAAGCCGTTTGTAATGGTTTGACAAATTTATATGAATTAGGTGTAATAAAATTAATCTCTTCAGCTGAGTTCAAGTTATTTTTCATTTTGGAGTTTATTATGGATTTTTTGGGTATCGAATTTTTGAAAAGTTTATTTCTTGAAGGTTTTGAAGGCGATTCAGTTGGTGAACTTGTAGCCAGTTGATTAGTGATATCATTCATTGCATGTATCGATGGGTTTGGCAAAGGATGAGAGTCATTATCAAATGGGGATTTTGTTATTATGTTAGAATCCATTGACACCATCTTTCTAAGTTTATTAAACTTCGTATTGAATGATGTTCTTTGTGTCTTTTGATTGTCATTATTATTCACATTTATACTGCTGTTGGTATTCATATTTATATGGTCATTATTGTTTCTATTGTCATTCCTAAATTTATCATTACTGTCATTATTGTCTTTGTTTATCATGCTTTTGTTCTCATTTTGATTTTCATTTCCATTCCTCTTAAAGAACAGTGGTCGTTGATAGTCATTTATGAAAGGGGATAAATTGCCACTATTACTTGCTTGCCTTTTCAATGAGACTGGTTTTTTAATAACTGTTGGTGTTGATGGCTCTTTAAAAGGGGACCAGTTCTCAACATCGTCAATGTAATCATTTTCACCAAAACTTTTATTATTTTTGTTATGTTTCATTGTAGTATTTTCAATTAGTTTTCTTTTCAAAATAACTTTTGGTGAGGACGAGGTTAGATCCTTTGGTGTGGACTCCAACGACAGATTAAGCAAGCCTGCACTTCTTCTAAGTCCCTGTGAGCCCTGAGATGACGTGACGGTTGATTGCTTCGGTGTTGTAGTTAATGTCTCATTGGAAGTATTATTGTTGTTATTTAGCTCGCTTTTGAAAGATCGAAGACTGAGGTTTGGCGAGTTCATCACGGTATCACTGGAGTGAGACTCATTGGCAGAGTCGTTTGAGCTGCTCGAGCACGACACACCCGCCTGTATTTGCGGGCGTGGTAACATATTGAAGTTGTTGCTTATTTGTTTTGAATAATTGCTAAATTTGCCGATTTCGCTAATTTTAAGGTGTTGTTTCAGTTAAAAGACGTGTCTTTAGCTGATGTAGTTGCAGTGAATAGTTCAAAGTAGCTGCTGGCACACAAAGATACGTTGATTCCCTAGTTTTTAACCTTAAATATAGATTGTTTTGTTTGTTTGTTTGTTTATTTGTTTATAAAAAATTTTATGGGAAAATTTGGCGTTTTTAATTCTAAACGTTTCCATGGCGAACACATGCAATAATATGCAAGTCGTAATCTGACATATAGAAGTTGTGAATTGGCCTGTAAGTTGTGCATAGAAAGTGCATTAGAGTCCATGGAGGCCCTGAGAGCTGGTTTATTTCATATGGTGAAACGGAAAAACAACTAAAACAGATTTCCACCTGAATCTGAGAGGCTGCCATTTGGTTTGAATTGAGGCCACAGCACTGAGTAAGTGAAGATTGTGCCCATATTGAGCTGAAACCAGCTTGAACTGTATCAAAAAGCCAGTCTTGCTGTAAGATAACTCTTGGAGCGGTGGATCGCAAGTTGGGAATACGCGGCAGCATTTCTACAGCTAGCGTAAGATAAAGCTGTTAGAAACTGGTTGATGGAGTTAATATGTGGGAACCTGCACGACGATTGCACAACAATTCCACAACATGGACAGACCCAGTTTCTGGCATATCTACAGTAGAGAATGACAGTTATCGTATGGACTAATGCGTACTAGACCATCCTAAACTGGCCACAATCTCACCTTATTAGGTGATATGTTTTCCGATGGTATCCCTAGTAGGCTCATATCGAGCCCAATACCCCTAAAGTCAGACAGCTAACCTGGTATAACGCGTTTGGAAGTGAACAGGCAACTGGCCATTTTGCTCCTTATTGACCGTAGTGGTACTGAGCACCAAGAGTGTAGTGACTTTTTATCTGCGTCTAGAAACACACAACGTGGGCCAAAATACTACATTGAATACTCTTTCAATTGTTTATTATACAACTGGCATAAACATTGGATTGTAATATCCCGGCAGTTAGTAACCAAACCAGGGTATCTAAACTGTTAGTAACACATTCTCGATAACTATAATCGCAATAAAGTAAAGCAGTAGATTCAGATTCTTAATAAATGCAACAGTTCAAGTCATTAAACCTTCGTATACTATCTAGCTATTGTATTGCGTGAGTCATCATTATGCTTTGCTAGTTGTGTTGGGGAGAACTTACTGATTCGAATGGATTCAACTGTTTGAAAGTTGTTGGTTAGGAGTGAAAATTTTCAAAAATTTCAACTTTTGTTATTGTTTTCAGCGTTCCGCGCGGTGATGAGCAAGGAAATTAGGTCATAAAGCGAGAAAAGTGGTTGTAATACCACAGCGAGTTCAATTAGTTTTCCCTCCCTCTCATTTCAATAACAAAAACCTCACTCTCGAGGGCCAAATCACCCATTTTCTCTCACCCCTTTTAAAACATCTACAGCTTCTATATTATAAGAACCTTGATTAAATCATAAAAATAAACATCTAGACTTTCTCCTTAAGCACACCAATTACTGTTAAAAATAATATACTAATATTTTTATGAATGATATATGAATACAAATTGATGAAACTTTTTGTTTAAAGCTTTTAGAAATATCAAAACAGCTTAGAAGTTTAATTTAGTTCTTCTCCAGTGTCTTCTTTTAGCGTTGTAACGGATGGTGTTACCAGTTCTCAATCTGATCCATTGTGGTAATGGACGGTTTTGTTTTTGAGCTTTAGCAAGCTTTTGTTTGATTTTGAAACTTTTTTGAGACTGTGTCAAAGTTAGTACATTGGTTCTTCTCCTTTATTACTATTCAGAATAACATCCTGCTTCTTCTGCTCTATTCTTAACAGGCCTCAAACAAACTTACAGGCATCTTTACTCAATTAATTCTAATTTCTTAAATGAAACTTTGTACAATTTTTCAATTTTCAAAATTTAATTTTCTAGCACTGCGTCACCCGTGAGATTTTATGTTGGGATGTATCTTTTTCATTGGGAAAATTGAAAAAATGTGCTGATGTTACTGTTTTGAGTAACAAGTGTGACTGCGGAAAATGAAAAATTTCAAAAAAATGCCATGAAAAATTAAACAGCTGAACAATCTTTTGTTTAACAACAACAAACTAAATAAAATATTGAAAAATGACTAGATCATCAGTCTTAGCAGATGCTTTAAATGCCATCAACAATGCAGAAAAAACCGGTAAACGTCAAGTTTTAATTAGACCATCATCTAAAGTCATTATCAAATTTTTACAAGTTATCCAAAAACATGGATACATTGATGAATTCGAATACATTGATGACCACAGATCAGGAAAAATTGTTGTTCAATTAAACGGAAGATTAAACAAAGTTGGTGTCATCTCCCCAAGATTCAACGTTTCAATCAACGAGATTGAGAAATGGACTGACAACTTATTACCAGCTAGACAATTTGGTTACGTTATCTTAACCACCTCTGCTGGTATTATGGACCACGAAGAAGCTAGAAGAAAACATGTTTCTGGTAAAGTTTTGGGTTACGTCTACTAAGCTACTGAATGTACAAATGTTGTTATAGTAATCATGTAGTTACCACCTCTAGCGTCCATACACGGAGTGGAATGCTGCCTGTGCGAAAGCACGAAAATGTCCGGGTGTACCAGTCACATAATCCCAAAACGGTAAACACCCCAACACCAATTCTTATTTTGTGCGGGTTTTTCCCACCAAACACTCAAACACCAAAAGAGACGCAAATTTTATGGAATATGAAAAATTAATTGAAATTGATTGAGTATTTTCTGAAATTAACATCACAAATTTAATTAAACATCAAAAATGTCAACTGGTATGTAACGAGAATGGAGCAGTTGGAATTGGAGAGCAGAGAGTGAATCACGATTTAGATGGAAGTTGCGGCAAACCAGGTTGTGAGAGCTTGGAACCGCTATTTACAGATTGATTCACTTTTTTCATTCCGACAGCTAGAGGTTTAAACGCGAGCCAATACTAACCATATCCCCCATTAGAATCCACATTAGGTCCACAAGTTCGTGATGGCTCCCAAGTCTTTGGTGTTGCCCGTATCTTTGCTTCATTCAACGATACTTTCGTCCATGTCACTGATTTATCAGGAAAAGAAACCATTGCCAGAGTCACTGGTGGTATGAAAGTCAAAGCAGACAGAGATGAATCATCCCCATACGCTGCTATGTTGGCTGCACAAGATGTTGCACAAAAATGTAAAGAAGTTGGTATTACCGCAGTCCACATCAAATTGAGAGCTACCGGTGGTACTTCTACCAAAACCCCAGGTCCAGGTGGTCAAGCTGCTTTACGTGCTTTAGCCAGATCCGGTTTAAGAATTGGACGTATTGAAGATGTCACTCCAGTCCCATCCGATTCTACTAGAAGAAAAGGTGGTCGTCGTGGTAGAAGATTATAAGTTACTCGGTGGTATATTTTATCATATTTTATATCATTTAGTATATTATAGTCAATTCATTTAGATCATGTTCACACATCAACCAAAACCATCAATAAAGCAAAAAAAACAACAGATAATCTCAATCTTGGATTGAACAAAATAAAAAACCCAACATTTATTTTATATAGCTTATAAAATATTAATTGTACGTTAAACTTAGTGGTTGTAGTGTTGCAGCATTGTGTCTCAGTATTATAGCACTTATTCCCTGTAGTGTTTAATTGGGGTTCAGGTTTTGTGTAATGTTTAACTAGAGTTAAGGCATATTTGTAGAGTTTTAATTGAAGTTCAGGTGAAGCAGTTTTAGTTCAACCGAGAGACAGTAGCCTGGTGCCGCAGAGTCATCTAAGTGGCCGAGGGCGCACGTAACTCAGCAGCACTGGCCAACGTAAAGCTACAAACTAAACCTAAAATGTACAATCCTCGGTAAGGAGTTGTCGTCATCGAAGTGAGCTTGTACACACACTTCCACGACCGCTCCAGCTAGGACAATCACCAAAATCAGCTGAAACCTTCCATTCCCGAAACCAATTCTCACTAACTAAAGTCGAAAATCAGATCTTGGTCACGAAATGCTCCCACCGGACCCTGGTCTGCTCTTGAACTTGCTGTAGAGAGTGCGTGGCCTATTATCGGCGCCAGCACCCTACAATAATCCAAGTTCTGAATAAATACAATAGAGAAGCTAAAAGGAAATTGGGCAAACTTTTCGCTTTTATACCAGCAGCGCGGCCGGGTAGGCGCACACTGCTGACACATACATTAGGTAGGCTGCGTGGCGGGTAAGCTGTTAGTGCCGACTCAGCTATTACATAAGCTGAGACCCACCATTCAGCGCGCACTGTTTATTCCGCGAGCACTTTGCAGCTTAGTTCTGGACGCATTAGAAGAAGTACAAAAAGAACCAGCGCGTGCAGGATGTTGTTTAGTGCGTGCAAAGCGTGGAGTTGGGCTCTGCTGGCAGTTTTGGCTGCGATTACAGCGGTATCAGCAGCTGAAATCAACGGTGTTCTGGAATTGCAGAGGAAGCTAGAGTCGCAGGACCAGGTTGACACCACCATTGAGCTGATTGGTGTCACTAACACACTGAAGACAAGAGCTTTTCTACAGAAAAATGGTGAATTCAAGTTCAGCCATATTCCCAAAGGAGAGTATTTACTCTCAGCTATATCCAACAGATACAACCTGGCACCGTTCAAGACCAAGGTTGTGGTGTCAGAAAACAGCACAGTGGAGGCGTTTCTGTTCACAAGCGGCACCAAGTGGAACTCGCCAACGATGAGGGTGCCATTGCCCATTAAAATAGTTCCTAGCTTGAAAGCTGCTGAAAGAATCTACCTTCTGGAGAGAAGCAGCAAGCTGCTAGAGTCCGGGCCTATTGCCACGGTTGTCAATAACCCACTGTACCTGTTTGGTGCGATAATAGTGCTGGTGTCCCTGGTTTTACCCAGCCTGGTTGCCATGATAGACCCTGAGGCTGCTAAGCAGATGAAACAGGAGAAGCTGAAAAGACAGCAGAAATCCAGTGCTGCAGCACTCAAAGTTGCCAGCAACCTGACTAACTTGGTGTCGGATGCGGCTGCCACCTCAGCAACCGGCTCTGAACACAGCGCCTCAAAAGCTGCCCAAACCTCCAAAAAGAGCAAGTCCAAGAAGAATTGAGGCCATCCACCACCTTCTCACTGTATACACAGCACCACCTCACTGTATCCGGCAATTTAAGCTTACTGCGTATAACTGTAGTGCGCCTACCAGCAGCCAGCCGCAGGAATGTGCGCCTGAAATAATGTGAACAGCTTATTGTTCTCAGATACCGCATCAATATCAGTAACTACCACACATCAAAGGGTACCACATCTAAGCACCCTGAACCACACACTGAAGCCAGCTCGAACAGCTCACAAACAACCACAGAACAAAAAGGTGACATCAAATGATAGCGAAATATCTCCCCAATTTTTCAGTTAGGACCATTGTGCTGTGCCTGATATGGTACACCATCTCCTCGCTGTCATCGCAGGTTACCAAGCAGATTCTCATAAAATTCCCATTCCCACTGGCACTGGGAGAATTCCAGTTCTGCTTGGTGTCCTTCTTATCAGCTGGCACAATTCTCACTGTTCAAAGATTCAGCCATATAAGTAGCATATCTGATGAGAAACCAGCATCGCTCAAAAACAGTCCAAACCCTTACGTTTTGTTACCAACAAAACACCTGCTATTGACTGTTCTGCCATTGAGTTGTTTCCAGTTTCTCGGTAAACTGTTCTCACACACTGCAACAACTCTAGCACCAGTTTCCACTGTAGCTGGCATCAAAACTTTATCTCCATTATTCCTGGTTTTATCGTACAGAGTCATCTATAAAGTCAAATTCTCAATTGCGACATACCTGTCATTAGTGCCCTTAATATTGGGCATTTTCCTCATTGTTATGGCTGATACCAAGAAGAACATCAATCTGATCAACTCAGTTGATCTGGAAAACAGTGAATTGAGTACTGTTGTCGATAATAACCACCAGCAACTAACAGGGATATTCTATGCTACTCTATCACTATTCATATTTGTCGCTCAGAACATATACGGCAAAACTGTGTTCACCTTCAACCAACAATCAGCCAACAACCATGCAAATCTCGCAATCGGTGATAACTCAGCAGCTGCTGTTATCAACAATGACTTTAATGATACCATATTGCCACTAAACAACTCATCTCCAGATTTTTTAAACTATAATGATAACAGTGGTAAAGTTAAATTCAAACTCAAATTGAGTCACAGCAACAGCAACAGAAATCAGTATGACAAGTTGACTCTATTACTGCACTGTTCAGCTCTGGGATTTTTGATATCCCTACCGTGGTTTTTTTATATTGAGTTACCACACCTTCTAAGTAACAATCTGAACACTAACATAGTGGTGATCCCATGGACCTTACTAATCATAAATGGAACATCACATTTTGCTCAAAGTCTGTTGGCATTTCATTTATTGGGCTCAATACCAACAGTTAGTTACTCAATTGCCAGTATGATGAAAAAAATAACAATTATTGTGGTCAGTTTGATTTTTACTGGTGAGAGAATCAACTTTTTCCAGTTTATTGGTTTGGCATTCACTTCAATTGGATTGTACTCTTATGATAGATGGGGAACTAGAAGATAGACTGGTGTTTCAGCTATGTTTTATGGTTTTATGTTTTATGGATTTGTATTTTGTAGATTGTGTGGTACTTTCATAGAATAACTCTTCTACTCTGATTTCTGTGTAGGTGATCACATTATAAGAGACCAGCTAGATAAACTGAGGGATAACACGAAAGAGGCATCACATTTCACATATTTGTCATAAAAAAATGTGTCAAACAATCCTGATAATCAACAACTCTACTGAAACCAAAAAACCAAGCCAATTAAGCCCTCCATACAGCTATACGACCATTAACATCACCAGATATGATTTCAGATTTACCAATTCTCTCCTCGTCAAAATTGATAAAACTTTTCAAATAAACTTCAATGACACTAATTGAATTATCACTGTATTCACTGCTCTTACAGTCACTATCCTCACTAAACCTCAAGTTCTTTCTGAGCTCGATTCCCCATTGACAATCTTTCGACAACACTATTTCGTATAGCTTAATCATCCCATTTGAGCAACCTACTGAAAGAATAGAATACTCTTTCCAGTATTCATGACTCTCAGAAGCCTTGAGTTTGCTGCTCAAAATCCTTCTGGAATTGGCAAAACTCAAACAGCTTATTTCGCAGTTAATCTCAACCTCATCAACGACCATTTCTCCGTTGATTGTAAAAATTTTGATTCTGTCCTTCTTACTGACAGCTATCAACCCTGAATCGTACGCAATAGAGCAATGATCAACTTCTCTATCAATCTTTCTGATGAATTTATACCTAGCCAAATCCCATAGATTACAATTTCCTCTTTCATCCAAACTCAAAAGTAAGTTATATTCTGGTGATGAAAACATCTCCACTATCTTGAATAAGTGACCTCTCAATGCACTCTCAAACTCAATTCTTTCAAAACTCAATCCTTTTAACTTGAAATTGAAAAACCTCCAGACATGAATAACTCCACTCACTGATCCTGTTAGAATTAATTCATTATTAAATCTGTTAATAGTGGTTATCTCTTCACCGTGCAGCCCTTCAAATGTTTTCCTGTTAATGGTCAATGACCCTGTGATTCCATTTGTCTTAATCTCAGACTCTCCATTCAATATCAGCTTTGGATAGCCCCTCCAAAATGCATCTTTGGAATTATCATTGTAAGTCTTATATTGAAGGTTAAAAATTGGCTCATGGAACTTGGACTGATACATTAAGGTTGGTGATGTTTTAATCTTATTGAAATTCAATGATAAATTCTTCACACACTCTTTCTTTGGATGCGGTTTATTGAATATTTGCATCGGTGTTTGACCAAAATTATGAATAATACCAGTGATTGATCCTCTTTCAACTTCATCATCTATTGAGTCTAAGTCAATAGCACCATGGTAACTCAGATGATTGAATACATTCAAGTTTTCAATAGCATCAACCCCTGTTTGTTTGAATCCAAAAATTAAGTCAATCCATTCATGTAAATGTTCAGAAACATAAGGACTTTCCAAAGCTTCTCTATTTTTGGCAATGAACACCTTAGGATCATTGTTAGCCCATTTAGGTAACTCAACATGACTGATTTCTTTTCCATCTTGTAATTTACCAAACTCATAACCGTTAATATTAGTCAAAAATTCTGGTAAAAAGAAGAATTCTGGAATCAGTTCACGAACATCTGTTGTATTATCTCTTGATGAAGACAGCCAGGCCTTTTCAATAGAATAAAACAATCTGTCTGCATGATCAAATTTACCTCCCTGTAATAAAAGGTACGACTGAACAAATGGTTCTAGCCTAATTAAAAACGATGCAACAATCATCGCTGAAGAATAATGAGTACCATAATGAAATGGTGGGGAATTAGGATCTTGTAAACTTTCTAATGCCTCATACCTTTCCTTGAATTGTTTAGCCCTGTTGGGTGACTGTGCCCCCATTGGTTTACTTAAATCCCTAAAACTCTTAGGATCACTCAAATCTAATTCGTCACTAGAATAGTCAGCTAGAACCCAAGGAAAAACGGGATATTGTGTCAAATCGTTAAAAGTTCGACCAGCTAAAGTGTTGATAATCATTAAGTAGTAAAAATTCGACATGTCACCTCTTTGCCATTTCTTAGTAGCTTCTAGATATATTCCTTCTGATGTGAAAACACTTGCTAGTTTTGACGTAAAAGCTTTTCCACTAAGATTATCCAAACTGGTTTCTTTTAAAATTGTTGATAAGTCTCCGTCAATATCTGAATTCGTTGCAACATTTGATAGCCTGGAATAAATAGTGTTTCTATCTTTGGTTTTGATGCATGTAATTAAAAAGCTACTACCATTATTGAAAAATATTTCCAGTGCCACATCCCTCAAAAGAAACTGTCTTTTTGTGACAGATGTCATCTTATATATTTCCCAGCTGAGTACAGTGTGTGAATCTGTAACACTCCCCTTTTTTATTTGCGTATGGCTTTGACTTTGACCTTTGGCCCTTGGTTGCCCTGTAATTAATTTGACGTTTGGGTCACGAGACTCAACTGGTGCATCATTAATATCAATAATCTCATCAGTCTCTGATTTATGGAAATAATTTTGAATCAGATAAATATGAGTTTCACCTAAAATTAAAATTCCTTCATTTATCTCTAATCCAACAACTTGACTAACATTCCATAGTTCACAGATTCTATCTCCAGAGTAGAGTGATTTCAAAACTTTTCTATTCTTATCATTATATGAACTATTTGCTTCTTCAGCTGAAAAATCATTTTCAATTAATTCAAAAGAGTTCAAGCTTATGGTGTCATTTCTTGTCTGTGATTCAGCCGTAGCCACATTTTTATTATGAGAAGCTTCCAATGCCTGCCGTTTAACTGGAACTTCAAATGTGTAACTTAATTTCTCATCACTTGCTAAGTCGTCGTATGGAATTAATCTTTTACGCATTCTATCAATACTCTCCATATGATCCAACGTCCAAACTGTTTTGATTCCTTTATCACCAAAGTTAACGGATAGTAATTTAGTGGTGTCAAGCTTCAATTTGTTATACTGAGTTATGAAGAACTGCATATTATCTTGTTGATCCAAAATAAATTTGATATTCTTGTTTGTCTCTAGTGATACAATTTTAATTCTCAAGTTCTCGTTATCATTCTTAACCATATTAACCAAAGTATCAACAGCTTCATATTTGTTCTTTATAACTGCTTCATGTTTATCGCATAATTTCTGAATAATTTGCTGAACTGATTCAAGTTTATTATTTGTGTTTTTTCTAAGCATTTTGAGTTTGAAGTTATTCAAATGAGATAGAAATAACTTTAGTAGTTGATTTTCAACTGATAAAGTTGCCAATACCTCTTCATCTCCAACTGATAGAACTGACTCTAGAAATTTGAACAAAGCCAAATAGCTTCTAAATGTTATGCAGGAACAAATTGAAGACATTTCGTTTTGTTTATGCATCAATAAGATTCTTAAACAATTCAAAGATAATGACGAAACATTTGAATCATTGGTGATGGATAATTTAACTAATAAACAAATTAAATTTGACGTACCATCATTTGAAAGTGCACCATCGGGGAATAAATTTTGTTGATGGAAAAGTAATGACTTTAAAAATTCAAGTTTTTGATCAATTGATTCAGTGTCGCTAATTGCTAAAATCAGTACATTTGATATCGTTGTTATATTTTTCCTTGCTAAAAGATAATATGAGGACTTAAGACTTCCACCAATTTTCTTATAAGCTTCAATCGATTCTAACAATATTGCCATGTAGTTGAAATAGTCTTTTATATCCCATTTGACATCTGATAGTCTATCTGCTAACCAGTTCAAAAAGTAGGCCAAGTTATTATATTGCACAACTCCGCTTGAAAATAATGCTTCATATTCTGAACTGAATTCAACCATATGATTCAACACTTTTGGAAAAACTAGTATCATAAATATATATGTTGTAACATTATTTGAGCCATCTTCGGATTTGGACAGGAAATTGTTTAAATAAGGCTCAAACCTTGAAATATCCGTTTTGAATAAGTTGTATAGAATTATACTTGAAAGGTATTGAGCAATCTTCTCAGATGAATCAAAGTAAATAGTTGTATTTTGGGATTTGGTTAATAAAATGATTAAATTACAAAGCTTTCTGGATAAAAGCTTATCATTTCTGAAGAACAGATTTGTGTCATTTGACTTTTCTGTTGCAGTTGTCAAAAAATCAGAATAGTTATCAATCAATTTGATGATAGCATCGTGAGATTCATCTTTAAAAATATCATTCAAAACATTCCATTCAATAACATCAACCAGAAGATAATGCAGCTCTGCTAATGAAACTTTATTATTGAAAGGTTTATTTTCTGTTAAAGAAGTGGTCAAGTTCTTAAAGTTTAAATCATATTGATAATCACCATAAGAACCATTAATCAAAATGTTCAACTCCACATTATCAATCTCAATATCTCTTAGAGAGCTGAGAATCATTGCCAGTCCATTGTTTTTGATAAACAGTTCATAAACTGATGGAGTCACCACAAATATCTTAATCATCATTGTTAAAGAAATATCAATAATGAATTTATCTTTCAAACCAAATTGAATCAACAGTAAAATCCATTTAATGGAAATTGAACTAAATAACTTTTTCCATAGATTAACGTTTGAGATGAAAGGGTCTAAAAACACTTCTGCCAAAATTCTCAAGACCAATACTGCTGCTGTGCTGTTTCCATCATTCAATGCCAGTATCACAAATCCCGACAACGATCTTATTATATCAACAGTTAAGTTAAGTTTCACAAATGTTAATAAAGAGTTGTGTATGGTTTCATATAAATTCTCTGAAAAATAGCCTTGAATCAAATAATGTAAGAACTTCTTGACAACCTTCAGTTTTTTCAGTTTTAATAAGTTAAATGAGTTGTATTTGCACTCTTTGCTAAAAACTGTTAACTGAAATATCAGAAATTTGAATATTTCTAAGGTTTCTGAGTTTGTTTCAGCAACCTTGGATTTGGTTGGTTTCCATAAACTGAAATCTAGTATCAAAGCATCATAGGCCACATGATTTATTATCACGGAACTAAATGGAGACTGAAAGTTATAGCCAATAAATTCTAAAAACAAATCCAAAAATTTAACAGACAAGTTAATGTTCAATTCTGATTTTTTCAGTTTCAAGATAGTTGACAAGATGTTATAACCACTTATTGACTCAATTTCTGAAATAATTTTCCAATCTGTATTAATCAGTTTCAATAGTACTGACACTGACTTGTACAATGATTTTTCATTCTTCGAATTTTCAATTAGATTAAAGATCAGCTGGATTGATCCAATTGAATAAAAACATTCGACAATGGATTTATTACTAAAAATAAATGTCTTTCCCAAGCACCGTATAGATGGATCATTTGAAACTAAACTGTAGTCAACATCGCTTAATTTCTTCTCGTTCTTCACAAAGCCTGTATTGAAACAAACAAGTAAATCATTGGGCGGTATTGTTAAATTCAAATCCTCTATATCAAGCTTTTCATTTGAGTTTGATAGTTCTAATAGTCTGAGATTGAATCGGGTTCTTTGTTTATAATTCAGTAACTTCAATAAATCACCATCAGTAAAGTTTCCTTGATATGAAGGACCTAAACTATTTGCAAGTAGTATCCATTCGTAAGGCTGTTTTGCATCAATAAATAGAAAGTTTGCAATATTGAAATCACAAGTTCTAGAACCAATGGTGATTTCAATAGGTGGAGATGGGTCACTAAGATCTTTTGAAGTCAAAGACCCACCGTAATCTTCTTCCATCGAGAAAAAAAACGGGCATTTGACATTCTGAATAAACTCTGAATTCACATATAATTTTAGCACACCTTTGTCTGCTCTTTTGGACAGTGTCATCAGAGAGGATGATGAAGTGGAATTAGGTATGTGATGGATTAAAACTAAATTGTAGTAAACATTTTCGTCATCAAACAAGTAGTTCTCAACCCTTCCAACCAAAATGTTGTTATTGTAGATAGACAATCTCATTGATTCTAATCGTAGCTCCAAGCCCTTATTATCATGATAAATAATTTGATCAGAAAAGTTATTAAATTTGATCCAAAATTGAATTGTAAAACAAGTCAAAGCTTTCATCGGCTCAACGTCAAACGTTACTGCGGAGTTCAAAAAGTTTAAATGACTGTAGTTTTGTATATCCAGTAGGTTTGATATTAGCCTTGGATAAACGATTTCTTCATTTTTCTCAATTGCTAATGAGCATAACTCAACCAAGTTACTCGGTTTCAACTCCACTGATGATATTAATATAAGTAGCTCTGTAGCAGTTGTGCTTAATAGTCTATCGTTACCACTGATCAACTTCATTAAAAAACAATGAATGTCCTCAAAAGCTGATAATTTCGAGCAGCTTAGTTTAGATAACGAGCAGATTTTGGTTAGCGATTGCAAAAAAAAGTATCTCAAAATATCATAAGAGCCTTTACTTCCTTCAACTTCATCATCATTCCCATCTTCTGCTAAGAGAATTGTTATGAGTTCTTCTAAATCACTGAAAATATCTGAGCAATTTGTAATTGGGTTAAAAGAATTAATGAAATTATCCACTAAATTATTGATATTATCCACTGCAGTTTCTTTCTGAGCTGCAGTTTCAGACTTAAGACTTTGCACCAAGCTGTCTATCTGTTCCGAAATGATTTCTGGCGCCGCCACATCATCAAATCTAAGACATTTAATCCACTTTTCAATTGTAAATAATAACTTATCATCTTTTTGTTCTCTTTCGATTATAAACTTTTCTAGGTTTTCTTCCTTAATGGTAAAAGCGTTCTGCTTTATGCCCATTTTGAAAGTCAATTGAGCAGATCCGCAATATACTTAAAGCAGCTTCAAGCTATTTTCAGTTATTTTTAGCTTGTCTTGGGAATTTTTATATTTTAAAGTGATTTTTTGGCTTTTTTATTATTTCGTTTAGTCTTTTTATATGAGTTTCTACCGTGTAGACTGACTCTTACAGGGTTGCTAAATGGAATATGAGTTAAGCAAATTTCACAACTATTAAAAGACTATCAATAAGTGAATAAGCTATCCACTAAAATCCATCAATTCATCAAACAGCTCTTTGTTTCTCTTGAACAATCCAATTTTGTACTCCTCGGGCTCTATAGCAACTGACCCCGGGACACTATTTAGCTTGAAAGGATCCAACTCCATAAGATACTCTGCGTTTGATGGAGGTTTAATCTCGTATAAAACAATAAATCTTATCAATGAAATATAAATCTCTTTGATAGCTAGATGAGCACCGGAGCACATTCTTGAGCCCGCACCAAAAGTGAACATGGTTGTAGACTCCTCACACTTTCTTAACTTATTTCCCTTCTCATCTAGAAACCTTGATGGATTGAATGTGAATGGGTTATATGGAAAATGTTTCAAATCATGATTAACGCCAAATGTATTCATAAACATTATTGTCCCACTTGGAATCAAGCAGTCTCTGAAAAAAATATCTTTCGTGGTCTGCCTTGGTAAGCTTGTAGGTAAAACGGAATAATACCTCAAACCTTCCTTGATCAACGCCTCAATATAATCAACTTTGAATTCATAAGGGCATTTGTGATATGCAACCCTCAAGTCATTGTTATACGCTTCTCTTATAGCTTGCAGGGCTTGCCTTTGTAGAGTAGCACCATATTCTGGCTGTGACAAATGCCCCAAAATATGGTTTAACACTAGTGGCGTATTGTCTAGTCCTGCACTTACCATGGTAAGAAATACTGACTTCAATTCATCGCTTGAGACTTTTGGTAATGTGCCATTGCTGCTACCATCGTTATTTCTCTCAGCTCTACTACCAATGGATCCTTTAAAATCTTCATCAATTGATATTTTATGCCTTAGTTCATCAATGAATTTTGTCATATAGACATCTCTTCTCTTTCGTAAATCATTGGCCATTATATTCTTACTATTATTTGGTAGAAATCTCAATATTGGCAAATAGTCTTGTAAGTTTGAGTTATGGCCTCTAAGTCTGACTATCTGATTTTCCACATGACTGATTTCATCCAATAACTTACATTTGTCCTCATGATCAACCTTAATCAAATATCCATAAGTCAAGTATAGACTGACCCTCAACACAAAGCCTTGTAAAATTTTAAAACAGTCAACATCATTAGGGTATATTTTACTGACTTGGTAACGATCCACAACTTCATTTAATCTTTTAAACATTGATCTCGACTCACTGTCAATAAATTCACTAAATGCTTCGACATTCTTTTTACTCAATGCAACTGCAACAAGTTTCTTCTTGCGTTTGTATGAGTCTCCAAAAGGCGTGGTACCAATGGTGAATCCTTGGGTTGAGGACACAACAGAGTGAAATGTGTATAAAACTGGCCTGGAATTATTAGAGTCTCTGTTTTTGATCCACAATTCTTTTACAGAGTCGTAAGAATTTGCTATAACAACCGTTCTTGTACCCATTCTAATCTGATAAACATCACCGTACTTCTCTGCCCATTTAGAGTACTGCAATGAAGGGTTTGATAGGACTTGGAATAGATTACCAACTATAGGTGCACTGGGGAAAACACACGGTAAGTTTTTAATCTTTGCTGGCCCAAGAATTCCAACCCAGTCCAACACCAAAAATGAGAGTACCAAACTAACCGCCAGTAAAGGAATTGCTTTGTGACTTGGACAGGCTGCACTCACAAAACCTGGGACCTTTTCTAAAGTCAAATGCAAAAACTCTGTCAAAAAATCTAGATTTGGTAGACTTTCGATAATTGTTGTATTTAAATAGCTAGTAAGTTTAGCCATGTTATTTACTGGCACGTAGATACAGAGAGAAACAAAATAAAACAGGCAAACTTATTTCAAACTGACTTTAAAATTAAAATGTAAAACACAAAACAAAGCTAAATAGAAATTTTATTATTCAATGGTTGGCTCTATTTGCAGTTCTTGGTTTGGCACGAATGATATTGTCAACTCTTAACAAAACCTCGGCAGCTTCAGATGCAGAGCTAACCACAGCCCTCTTCAATTTATAAGACTCAACAATTCCTAATTCTCTGACATCAGTTATAACTCCTCTATCTAGGTCAAGACCTGAAGTTGTTATTCCGTTGTAGATTGCTGATCTTAGCTTGGTGATTAACTCACTTGAGTCAAAACCTGCATTGTCTGCAAGAATAGTTGGCAATTGTCTAAGTGCTCTAGCAAATGCTTCAACTGCTAATGATTTTTTACCTTGAACATTTTGTGCTTCAGTATCGACGGCTTTGGACATCAGCATTTCTGAGCATCCACCACCTAACACTGTTCTTGTTTCTTTAGTGGTTTGAGACAGCACGGATAACGCATCGTGTAATGAACGTTCTGCTTCATCTAACACTTGCTCAGTAGCACCTCTAATAACAATAGTACAAGCTTCACCTGCACTACATCCTGAGAACTTGGTCATTATGTCTTCACCAATGATAATCTCTTCAATCAGTTTACATGAACCTAACTTGACCAGATCAGGATTGTCAAATGTTGAAGCCACTTCACCTCCGGTAACTAATGCTAATCTTTCAACACCTTCAAAGTCGGCGTGTTCAATCGAGTTGATCTTAGCTTCGGTGAATAACTGTTCAGGGTAGTCATAGATCAATTGTCTATTTATGAAACAGTTGATACCAAATTTAGAAATCTTGTTTATCTTGCTCTTCATTTTCTCCTTCTCAGCCTTCTCTAATTCAGCTAGTTTTGATGTTGAATCCACTTTGAATTTGGCTCCAAAAATCTTAACTTTGTCAGTATCTAAGGAAGTGTTTGCAATCAAGATTTTGGCATTTTCTAATTTCTTTGGTTGTCCATTACCAAATCTTTTATTCAATATGAACCCTTCATCTAAAAAAGAATCAGATAATTTACCACCAATTTTTTTGATAATTTGGATATGTTCTAGATTTGTTGATCCCTTCAATCTCAAGACAGCATCAACTGCTAATTTTGAAAAGTATTCTTTATCCTGTGATAGAATCTTAGATGATAAGGTGGTTCTTGCAATATTAATCAGATCGTTGTAGAACTTTTCATCGTCTTTTGAGTTATCGATTGAACTTTTCTCTAAACTTTGTAACGCAGCTTTGGATGCGATTCTGTACCCTTCAATGATAGTTTGTGGATGAATCTTTTGATCGACTAACTTTTCTGCTTCTCTAAGCAATTCAGCAGCCAAAACTGTAACTGAGGTTGTACCATCACCAACTTCGTCATCTTGCACTTTTGAGATATTAACCAACACTTTTGCTGCTGGATTGTCTAACGGTATCGACTTCAAAATTGTGGCTCCGTCATTAGTGACTAATGACTGGTTTGTGGACGCTGATTGTAGCAACTTATCCATACCTTTTGGTCCTAAAGTTGATTTGACTAAGTCACCAACGGCAATTGCACCAACAAATGCAGATAAACGAGCGTTTTCTGCTCTTTCTTCAGTTACCTGGTCTCCGTAAATATTGACACTCTGCATGTCACTGTTAGCGGGCTAATTCGTTGGGTGGCAAACACCTTTCAATACTCACCATTTTGCTGTTTTCTATTGGTTTTCGCGTTGAAAATTCGAAAATTATTTTTTTTCTTCGTTTGAAAGAACTGGGATTATGTAATGATTTGTTTACTGTTTGCAAGACTCGAACCCGCTACTTGCTCGGAAGGACTATCGCCCGACTGGCCACCAAAAAAAACAAGATTTTGACATAAACTGGAAGAAAAAGACGCTAGGGGTTTCAGCCTCATTGAGCTTAGTAGAGGGTGAATACCCATTAAGGTTGCGTCTAAGTAGTTATGTGTGACTTTTCCATTCGACAAATCAAGTTTCAGACAAAGTTTTATATAAAATCATCAATAAAGTTTAGATAGGCATATAATTAGAAAAACTGTACATGAACCTTAAGTGTTTGCAAATCTTCACAGCAACAGTGGTAAGTACCTAGAACCGACATCACTACAAGAAGTAATATATATCTCTATTGAATGACACTAAAAGTACAAAATAATACAACCCAAATCACTAAATAAATCAAATAAAACGAAATAAAACAACATAGTCCGTCCTTTATATTGCAACATCGCTTTCACGAGTTTCGTAAATCTGTACAAGTTTTTCCAGTCTTTTGCGTTCTGCGCGTTCTTTTTCCAGCTCATTTTGGAAATCGTTTTGGATATCGCTAACCATTGTCTTAAATTCTTTTCTTAGCACCGAAATACTGGATCTGAATCTAGGAGAGCTTGGTGAAGAGCTGTTGAACACACTTAGCGTGCTGATGTTTTGCTGTAGTAGCGGGGTCTTTGGATTCAAAGTGTGTCTGCGTTCGGTATCTGAGCTAGGGGAGACCGGAGAGTAGTCATTGACGTCTTTACTCACTGGTGATAACGTATCACTGAATACAGATGAGTCCCTGTTTTCAATGTTGGCCACATTCCCAATATTTTCAATCTTTAGCATGGCAATCTGTTTCTGTAGTGCAAATATTTCGTTGTTCTTTTCATCGATTTTGGACTCCAAAACATTCTTTTCATGCTCAATCAACAATGAACGTTGGGTAACTTTTTCCAAGTTGACTGAATTTTCAGCCAGTTGCTTCTCCAGTGCGTTCTTTTTGATGTTGAAATTGTTCATGGCAATGGAGCTCGAATTTCTTTCCTCTTCGTACTGTCTTGTGAGATACTTGTGGGCAAACTGTAAATCTTTAAGGGCCGTTTTCAGAGCATTGACTTCATTTTGCTGTGAGTCCGCTATCGATTTGATACTCTTTCTCTGCTCTGAGTTGAGCAACGGGTTGTCGGACTTGAACATGGTATCGATGCAGTCCTTTGCCCACTCGACTTTTTTGAATGAGTCGTTTAGCTCAGTTGGCACAGGCAATGTTATGCCCCTTTGGGTTGCCGTGGACACAATGTGGGACATAAGAATATCGTAGCCTTCGGCATAGTTGACGTCCGAGGAACGATGCTGCAGCGAAGGTAGCTCTACCTTGATGTCTTCAAAATAGTTGAGCTGGAACGCGAGCAGGAATTGCTGCTGCAGAAGTTCCATGTTGCTCAGCAGGTCCTGGTCCACCTGCTTGATGTGACTGATTAGCTCGGCGTTCATCTTGTTGAGTGTCACCAGTATCTCTTTGGTCTCAGTGGAGACGGACGAGTTGACCAGCGTTGTCTCGACAATTTCATGGTTCTTGTTCAGCTGGGCATGCAGCTCGGCCTGTGTCAGCTTCATGTCCTCAATCTTGGCCACCAGACGCATCAGCTCAGCAAGCGACAGCAGCTTCTCGTCTTTATTGATCTTGGACAGCATGTACTCACTGAGTATCTTCACCTTGGCATGTGACAGCCCAGGCGACGTCTCAGAGTCAAACAGCTCGCCCTGCAGTGACGCACTGAGCTTAGGCACTGACTGCAGGCAGTTCTTGTAGAAACCAGCCTCGTACGCTTCGTCAATGGGGTTTTCAGTAATGTCAACTTGTGTTTTGTCCTCATCTTTAAACTCCTCCAGAAACTCCTCCAGCTGGCCTGTCTCCTTGGGAATTTGGGGCATCGCGCTCCTGAATGGCGAGCTTTCCAGAAACTGCAAACAAACGTCACTCATCGCCGGCTAACCTCTCGCTTCTCGTTCTCTGCAAATTCACCAGCTTTTGT
Source organism: [Candida] sp. (assembly GCA_030570575.1). NCBI lineage: Eukaryota > Fungi > Ascomycota > Saccharomycetes > Saccharomycetales > [Candida] sp. Next base: position 239,505 of record JAJLVZ010000003.1, on the reverse strand, counting down.
TTTTATTTTTTTTTTCATTTTAAATTTGACGCGTTTTTTTTTGTTTGTTTTCATTTCATTTTTGATTTTGTGATTTGCCTAAAAAATGCTACAAATTGATGCGAAGAGCGCGCGGGCTGTGCGGTTCGTCACGTTCAACGTCAATGGGGTGCGCACGCTGTTCCACTACCATCCGTGGAACTCAGTGCGGAATTTGAGCGGAGTTTTCAGTGCGTTTGGGGCGGATTTTATCACTCTGCAAGAGCTGAAGCTGAGCCCGAAGGACGTTGACCACCAGCAGGGCCGAGTCAGCGGGTTCCAGACGTTCATCACGGTGCCCCAGACGAAGAAGGGGTACTCAGGGGTGGGTGTGTATGTGCGGATTCCGGCTGAAAGCGAGCCAGAAAGCGTCAGAAATGCGTTGAATGTGGTAAATGTGGAGGAAGGGCTGACTGGCGAGCTGCCCAGCCAGCCAGACAGGCTCAGGAAGTACCGCGAGCTCGGGGCACAGGGAATTGGCGGGTACCCAGACCTGTACGACGAGCAGACGCGGAAGGACATTGACAGCGAAGGGCGCTGTGTGATAGTGGAGTTGGCCGTTAACCTGGTTGTGATCTCAGTGTACTGTCCTGCCAACTCGATGCGGTCAGACCAGGGCGAGCTGTTCCGCATACGGTTTCTGAAACTGCTGTTTCAGAGGATCAGGAACCTGCACGGGCTGGGCAAACAGGTTGTTCTGCTGGGCGACATTAACATATCGAGAGATCTCATAGACAGTGCTGACGGCATTGACGACAGGAGGAAGCAGAAGCTGATAAAGGAGCCTACAGAGGAGTCTGGGTTTGAGGCTGCTAATACGGACCAGTGCCTGGAGTTCATAGCCAACTCCATCCCGAGAGTAATATTCAACGAACTGCTGTTCGACAGCTTGCTGCCGCCAGCAGACCCTTTGTTTTTTGACACTGTCAGAAAACACGTTGGCAGGAAAATGAAGCTGTACACATGCTGGAACACCTTGGCCAACTGCAGACCTGGCAATTTTGGCTCCAGGATTGACTATATCTTAAGCACCAAAGAACTGAGCGAGAGGTTGGTTAATTCCAACATCCTACCGCTGGTAATGGGGTCTGATCACTGTCCGGTGTTTGCTGACTTTGACGTGGATGGGCTGAAATGCACCCAGCTGAACACCAAGACCTGTAAATTTGAGGCCAAGTTCGTTTACAAATTGTCCAATGGGTCAACTATTGACTTGTTGTTTAAGAAAAGGTCGGCAGCTGGCACATCTAACAGCACTACAAATAGTTCGCCAACTGCCAGCACTACGAAAAGTTCAGCCACTACCGAAACACCGCAGAACAAGAAGATCAAGCTCGAAACAAAGAGGTCTATCAAGTCTAAAAATGATATATCGAGCTTTTTCAAGCCACCCAAGCAGCCCGACAAACTGCCTGAGCAGTTTACAGCCTCACCAGCTGTACAGGATGCACAGGTCGCGGACCCCATCAAATTTGACCCGTCTAAGCCAAAACTGAAGCTAGGCGACAACGGGCTGTTCAATTTCCCTCCCACAGTGGAAGTGCCCAACTGCAAATGCGACCAGCCGTGTATTCTCAAGACTGCCAAAACAGCAGAGAACAAGGGCAAGAAGTTTTGGACGTGTTCCAAGTCTCCTGGCGATGCCAACTGCGGGTTCTTCAAATGGAAGTGATTTGCTGATCCGTAGAGCGCACTTTGAGTCTCATAGCAGTGCGAGCCGCAGTTATCAGATGGATGGCACCTGCTCGTATGAAATATGGCATGCATTATCGTCAAAACCGACGATCGAGAGATTGGTTATGAATGCAGTTATTGCTGTGGTGAATGTTTTCACGTCCTGTTTTTGAACACGCACTTTGCAGCACTGTCCTGCGTTTTCCAGAATGTCCACGTCAATGGAGGACCCGAACACGCCATGCAATTGCCTCAAAGCTCTGAGAATAAAAGTCATCCAAGAAACATCATCCAGTTGGCCATCAAAGGGCTCCATGGTGACCCTGCGTCCCGTTAGCCAGCTGCTTATCACCACCAGGAGCACAGCACACTCACAATTTCAGCTCAAAGCTAGTCCAAACGTCTTCATCTTCAGATTCAGCCATTTTCAGTGGAAATTTAGCTTAAAGCTGAAATTTTTTATTATTGTTTTTTCACATCAATTTGAACCATCAGCTTGATTATGTTCAGAACCTCATCGGCGTTCCTGAAAAGCTTAGCTTGTCCCAAGATAGCCACGTGCCGGCTGCCGCACTGCGTGTTTTCGCACAAACAGGCAGCAGCACCCAAGAGAAACCTGTCTGCTGATGCACTCAGTTTGGGCTCGGTATCAGCCAGTAACAGCGAGAATGGTGCCAAAAAGGCCAAACTGGAGATCCAAATAGAGCAGGACCTGGTGAAATGGGCACCCAAAACACTCAGCAAAGTGTCACCCGTGACACTGGGGCAGCGGGTGGTGTACATCAAGGAGCTCATCAAGTACTTTACGATGAATAAAACGCCCACACCAAACAGAAAAGCGGTGGAGCTCGAGTACTCGATAGCAATGAGCAGCTCCAAGTACAAGTACGGGCCTGAGATGAAGCGGGTGATCCAGCTGGCAAAGAAGAACGAGCCGACATCTCCCCAGTCAAAGAAAGAGAGGGAAGCGTTGCAACAAGAGCAGAGACTTAAGTCACCAGCATACTACGAGACGTTGAAGAGCATAGTCCATCCTGTTGAGGTGCTGGAGAAGAACCAGTACATTCTGAGCATCCCACGCGACACTTCTGGACCGTCCCAACTGGATACCAAGTCGCTGAAAACATGCGATCGGTGCTCCAACCAGTTCAGCCTGAAGGAAGAGACACCTTCGTCGTCCAAGTGCGTTTTCCACGAGCGCAAGAAGGCGCGAACCGTCACAGCCAGCGGGGTCGTAAGGACGTGGCTGTGCTGCTCCGAGGAGGTTGGCGTGAGCCAAGGCTGCAAGACAGCCGAGCGCCATGTGTTCAAGCACACTTCTGCAGTTGATCTGGACAACGACATTCCCTTTGTGGCGACACCCGATCCGGTATCCAGCAGTGCTCCCAAGAATGTGTTTGGGATCGACTGTGAGATGAGTTACACCACTAAGGGAATGGAGTGTGTGCGGGTCACGATGATTGATTTCTTCACTTCTAAAACCGTGTTTGACGAGATTCTGAAACCATCTGGCGAGATTCTGGATTTGAATAGCACCTGGAGTGGGGTGCACTCCATCCCCAAAGACGCGAAAACGCTCAAGGAGTTCCACGAGTTTATTCTGAACGACAAGTTCATCAACAGTGAGACTATCCTGATTGGGCATGGCCTGGAGAATGATCTGATCACAATGAGGCTGTTCCACAAAAATGTGATTGATTCTGCTATTTTGTACCCAAAGGGTCTGTCGATGAAGTACTCTCTGAAGGACCTGGCGTTCACGTACTTGGACAGAAAGATCCAGGCCAGCGAGCACAGCTCCGAGGAGGACTCGCTGGCCGCCATGGACGTTGTCAAGAAGTATATTGCCAATCTAGGGAGTTCCACATGTTGATTATTCTAGCCGGGAGGTGCAGTTGATTAGTACTGGCAGATGGGAGAAGATTGGACATTATTTGTAGCTGGGCTGAGAGCTTCACCAGCTGATTGGGCCATGCCAGCCTGGAGGCCCAGCATTTTTTGTTTAAAGCATGTGTAATATACTCATAAAGGACGGCCAGGGATGCTCAGCGCTGCTGCTCGAGCCTGTCTAGCCGTTGTAGGATCGTTTCTTGGTTCCTTAGTATTTGCTGTAGAAGTCCCACCACACCGGGAGCTGCCTCCTCCTCTGGCACAGCCACCTCGGTGTCAAAAGTCACAGCTCTTCGCTTCTTTGTCGCCTGCAAACCAGGCCTGTCTGCCCGGCCTGGGCAGACTGGGGCCGGGGTCTTTGCGTTCTCCAGCGTGTTTAGGGACGTTTTCAGTTCATTTTCAGACTCGTTTCTTGCTGTAAGTGCCAATGGCGCCTCCAGCAGTCCCGGCAGCTTAAGTACAGGCACAGGCTTGAGGCACGGTTTCAACTTCTTCTCTTTGAACTGGTTCAAGAGGTTTCTGTTCACGTTTATATTAATGACCGAAGAGCCTGCTGAGTCGTCCATTCTTCTCAGTTTGGAAATTGGCTGCTCAGAGGAAATGTACTTTCTACCCTTGATGATCCTGCTGGGAGTATGGGCGGCAGTTTTGGCTGTACCAGGCCCGGCGCTTCCAAACTGCGTCGGCTCCAGCCTGTCGCAGCTTTGTGTCTGGTTTGCAGCGGCCCCAGCAGCGCCTGGCTGCCTGTGGTGGGCCACACGCCCGTTCAGGACCCTGCGGGGAGTCGTCGCAAAGATCTCGTGGGGCGTCAGCTGTGCTTTGGTTCCTTTGAAGGGAGATATGCGGCCTGGAGGTTTGCTTATTCCTTCCAGGTCAGCTTCTTTGGCTGGTTTGTCTGGTTTGTCTGGTTTGTCTGGTTTGTCAAGCTGTTTGTCAGTGACTCTGCTGGGAGTCAGCTCTCTGAGCTTGCCGAACGGCACCTCAGCACGGTTGGCCTCCTTCAGCGGCGATATTTCGGTCATCCAAGCGCTTTTGTGTGGTTTGTTTACTTTTGTTTTGTTTACATTGAGATCAAAAAAGAAAAAAAAAAATCAAAAAAGAAAAAAAATCAAAAAAGAAAAAAAATCAAAAAAGAAAAAAAATTAAAAAAAAAAATCAAAAAAGAAAAAAAAACTGAAGGTGAAAGCTAAACGAGCCAACAACCATTGCAGCACGAAAATGTCTTCTGAGCGCAAAATTGCAGTCATCACAGGCACCAACAGGTGAGTAGGGCATGCGCCAGAACCCAACAGCAAAGTACTAACCCGCACAGCAATCTGGGCCTGAACATTGCGTACAGACTGATCGAGAACGAGGCCTCTGGGAAGAGACTCACCATCGTGGTCACGTCCAGAACGCTTCCAAGAGTCAAGGAGGTGATTTGGCAGATTGACAAGTTTGCTAGGGCACAGCACAGTGACCTGATCGTCGACTTTGAGTACCTGTTGGTGGACTTTACCGATATGGTGTCTATACTAAATGCGTCCTACGAGCTCAACAACAAGTTCCAGAAAATCGACTACTTTTTTGCCAACTCTGCGCAGGGCGTGTTTGACGGAATTGACTGGATTGGCGCGTGTAAGGAGCTGCTGGCGAGCCCCGTGGCCGGGGCCACAGATCCCCACTATAAGATTCAAAGAGTGGGTGTAAAGTCCAAGGATGGTCTGGGACTAGTGTTCCAATGCAACGTTTTCGGGCCTTACTACCTGATACAGAAGATCTTGCCGTTGTTGAGGGCTGGCAAGGCCCGCATCGTGTGGGTTTCAAGTATAATGTCAGACCCTAAATACCTAAACTTTGACGACTTGGAGTACCTGAAAAGCGATGCCTCTTATGAAGGGTCCAAAAGATCCATCGACCTGCTGCACCTGGCCACTTACAAGACACTGAAGGAACAGGGCATCACCCAGTACCTGATTCAGCCGGGGATTTTCACCTCCATGTCGTTCCAAAAGTTCTTGAACGTCTTTACCTACTATGGAATGCTCTTCATTTTCTACCTAGCAAGGTTCCTGGGCTCGCCATGGGTCAACATATCAGGATATGTTGCAGCAAACGCCCCAGTTTATGTCGCCACTTTGGCCAACTCCAATTTTGAAAAACAGGACGTTAAGTACGGCTCTGCCTGCTATAAAGATGGCAGTGAGTACATCAAGATCACTGAGCTTGATAAGAATGGTGCAGAAAAGGTGTTGGAGTACGTGGAGAAGCTGCGCAAAGAATGGGACGAGAAACTCAAGGACCAGATAACCATTGCGAGACAGAACCCATGAGTGCTAGCGTGGGATACCAGTAAATGGGTGACCCCTAAGTGGGAAACCAGTAAGTGGGACACCAGTAAGTGGGAAGTGTAAACGGTAACATAATACATAAACGGCGAATACACACAATATGTAATCTGCAAACAAAAAGTAATAACACATAATACAAAAACAACACAGAAGAACACAGCAAACCTAATTGTCAATGGCCATTAAGGAACCAACAAAGGTGTAGATCAATCTCGAACGAACCTCATTGATATCTTCAGGAACCAACCAAATCAATGCACCCAATTTTCTTGCAATAGAAATGGCCAGTCTAGCATTGGCATATCTTTCTTCCTCAGTGTTTCCAGGGGTCACCAAGTCATAATCAACATATCCAGGTTTCAATCCGTTCAACACATCGAGCAAGAAGTGTCCATTCGATAGTGAAGGATCAGAAAATGATCTAATGGTTGAGCTTTTACCACCTTTAACAACTTTCTCTTTAGCCCATTTCAAAATATCAGCATCTGACAATTCACGACCTTTTGAAATCGATTTTAGGGTAAGAACAATATTACGTCTCATTAACTGCCAAACCAATCCTAGTGTCAATAGTTTGTTACCGTCCAAAATATCTGAACCTTCAATTCCAACCAGTGAAAAATGATTGGCTTTACCTGCTTCAACTGCATAATTAGTGTTCTCCAAAGCTTTGAATCTTGAAATTTCATTGCCATTAGCTGGTCTCTTATTGATATGTTTAGGATTGATTGATCCTGGCATAACTTTTTCGAAAGCTTCTAATAAAATTGTACCATCTTTCAAATCTTCAAATAAACTGACAACTGGAGGTTGAACATCCAATGAATTCAACCAAAGTGTAAAGACTCTTGCTTCTCTTTCACCTTCAGCATCAAATTCCTCAATTTCTGGTTTTTCATGTTCTTCAACTGGATCTAGACCTGGATGCGTGTTGAATAAATGTGCAACAAATGCCAAATTTAATTTTGGATTACCTGCAACTAATGCTGATGGTGTCAAATATTTTCTTGCATCTAATTTTTCTGCATTTGCTAAGACTTGCTCAGCTCTTGTCAACAAATCTGGAGTTTGTAATGGTGATAATGAACACAGTTTAGGATCTAATTGATTTAGTAAAACAGTATAATTCTCTCCGTCTGACACATCTTTTGAAAAATTAGAAACTCTTCTATTCCAGTTTGCAGCTTTCAAATGATAGTTAAACCAACGCAATAAAATTTGTTCAGGTGGTAATCTCAAAAATTGTTCTAAAGTTTCATCTTCTTCAAGCAATCTGTATAACTCAGGATGTAATTTAATATCAATTTTATTCAACAAACCCTTTCTAATAATTTGCCAGATCAAACCCAAAATTAAATGTTCTTTACCTTCAATAAAATCTTCACTATGGACGTTAACAACAACACATCCAATTGCCTTGGCTGAATTGATAACGATATTTGCATTTTCAGAAATCGTAAAATTGTTCAATGCTTTATTTTTCTTTGGAAAGTTCAAGACTCTTGTATCAATTGTATTTGGCACTGAATCATTAATCAATTTTGATAAAATCAAACCATCTCTACACTCATCAAAAATTTGAAAAGTTTCTGTTGGAATTGGGATTCTATCACCAACATCTGGATCTCCGGCTAGGACACTGTTGATATGCTTTGTGAACTCAGTTTTTTCTTCTTCGTTAATGGTATGTGTTGTACCCGATGTTGAACCCCCAACGATAATAGCAGCTTTGGCTCCAACTCCTTTGTGTTGCAACAACCCAGTACCTGAACTTGATGTTGCGTTGACTGCATTAAATGAACCAGCTGCAGAGCCACCACTAGCTGCTCCACCTCCTGGTGCTGCCTTTTGTTCTTTCAATTTGGCAACTAATTCCACATAGTCGTCTAATTCAACTCTTCCAGAAGCATCGACACCAACTTGCTTCAGTGTTTGACGAACATTGTCATAATTAGCAACTCCTGACTCAGAGACCTTTTCAATCACTTTTTGCTTCTCAACATATCCTTTGTCGTCTAAATCCAAGTCTCTAAACTGTTCAATTGCACTGAACAAGTCCTCTTGTTCAAGGATAGGGAACTTTTTTTGTAATTTAACAATATTCATCTTGGCTGATCTTTTTCAATGAATATTCTTATTAGGGTCACCTTCACCAATTGATTGATTTTTTAATAAAAATCTCCTTCTAATCCGTTTAAATACGTGACTTAAACAAAATTTTCAACTGGCAATGCCTCGATAAATGACAAAACAAATCAATTTTTAGCACAATTAATTTTTTTTTTTTCGTCTTTTTCCCCTTGCTGGGTTTTCCTATATCCGTCAGGGCACGAAGCCCTAATCAATTAGGAACTAAACATCCAGGAATCGTTTTTTAATTCACTAACCGCATGTGTAAGAACCTCCATGTTCTTCGAGAACATGTCCTCATCATCGCTGTCCAGTTCTTCTAGATAGTCGTCGCTCAGATAGTGGTTTTTATTCCGTAATTTCTGTTCTAGATGTGTTAAATGATCATGAAACTCTTTGTTCATCAGATAGTACTCCTGGGAATGAGATACGGGACTGCGCACGTACTCTCTAGAGTGGAAAGCACGTTGAAACTGAGCTGTTTTCTTGGATCTTCCCGAGTAAAGTGATTCGTTTCTTTCAAATCCAGGTATTGATATTAAAATCTCGTCCTTGAAACGCTCATCTGTAACTTCGTCGTCATCATCGTCATCTGAAATATCGCCATATTTGGTATGGTGGTGGAATATCTCGCCTAAAGCTTCTTCTGCCTGCTCAAATGCTTTTAGTTTAGACGTTCTTATTGGTCTTGAACTGTAAACCTGTGATTCTTCCGGCTTCGCACTTTTATGAATGACAAACCTCAGCTGTCCATCCTCTGTGACTGGTGCACTAAAACTATCATCACTAGTTACATCAGTGCTAAAATCGCTACTTTGTGTTCCTCCATTTCCACCGCTACCACTGATCTTATACCTATCTGAGTTCTTACGAAGTGTCCTAGAAAGAAGATTGCTGGTCGAGGCTTCTAAGCTATTCGTCTTCTTGCCGGTGAGTCCTCGGAAAAACTGTCTCTTGGAGCTTTGACTCTCCCGTTGGGACATTTCAAGTTTGTTTATTGTTGTTTCAAGATCAAAAATTGTCACAATTTTTTGTTCACAAAAAAGATGCCTCTAAACGAATATTTCATCTCAGTGGTGTGAGCTGTCAATGTTTCCAGCTGAAGTAGAACAACTTCCAGTCTCAATGAAAGTGTGTTCATTGATAAACCGCCCTTCTGGATGTGTTGAGAAAAAAAATAAGTTTTGCTTCCACTCAGAGTCGAACTGAGGATCGCTACATTACTAGTGTAGCGCCTTACCAACTTGGCCATAGAAGCTTAACTTGTTTGCGTTTCAGACGCTAACATACTACACTGAGCAAGTACTTAGCTGTTGAATAGCACAGTACGAAACCTATCAAAAGTTTCCAGACTTAGTTAGAGCAACAGAATAGTAGTGCAGTATGGCAGAGACCTGTAAGTGCTTTCCTCAGTTTTTTATCACCCATATGCATTGAAAAGTGCGCCGACCAACTTACTTTTCGAACTATCTCAATATATTTTCATGCTTATATCATAAGAAACCAGCACCAAATGGTTATTAAACAATCTCCCTACAACTCTGTGACGTTTGGAAACGCTCTTTCCCTAAGAGTGGATGGAGGAGTTGGTGCTGTATCTATCAGTCCCTCAGGAAGGGACGTTGTTTTGGCAGGGTGAGTGAGAAAAATCAATCACAAACATAATGATTAAACTAACACCACAGACGTCGAGGGCTGTATGTTGTTGATTTGGACGACCCATTTTCTCCACCAAGATCGTTACACCACTTGACTTCATGGGAAGTTGCAGATGTTCAATGGTCGCCACATGTTTCAAAGGCTGGTTGGGTAATTTCCACTTCGAATCAAAAAGCTTTAATTTGGAATTTACAGAGACCTTCAAACGATGCTATTGAACATGTCTTACATGGACATTCAAGAGCTATAACAGATATCAACTTCCATCCGGAAAATCCAGAATTACTGGCTACTTGTTCGGTTGATACTAGTGTCTTAGTTTGGGACACAAGAATCCCCAAAGTTCCGACGTATAGAGTGGCAGATTGGAGAGCTGGTGCTTCCCAAGTGAAATGGAATTTCCAAAATCCAAACATATTGGCTTCATCTCATGATCATTATTTTTACTTATGGGATATCAGAGTCAATAAACCTTTGCACAAGGTAAATGGGCATAATAGAAAAGTCAATGGGGTTGATTTCAGCAGAACCAAAGAAAATGAGATTATAACGTGCTCGAATGATAACACAGTTAAATATTGGGACTTGTCAAAAGATATTGAAAAGCCAATAACTACAATCCATACAGATTTTCCAGTTTGGAGAGCAAGACACTTACCGTTTGGCAATGGCTGTTCGATCATGCCATTAAGAGGTGGTAATAACTCGGTTTATCTTGTTAACCACAAGGACGAAACTGGTGATATCAACCTCAAACCATGTTATACATTCAGAGGTCATAGTGATAGAGTTACAGACTTTTTATGGAGATGCAGATATCACCACGACTCGGCTTTTGATGACAGAGAGTTCCAACTGGTTACCTGGTCAAAAGACTGTGATCTGAGATTATGGAGCATGAATGAAAACGTTTATGAGAAGTTGGATTTCAAAAGAGGCGAATCTTTACATTTGCCGTTGATTGATTATAGAACGTATAGCAATGAACCTGGAATCAAAGATAAGAGTCAACTTTCAATGAAAAGAACAAAGGATACATTTGTTTCAAGCAGAAGAGACAAATCAAACTATAACAAAACTAAAGATCATTTGAACTGGATTTCTGGTGTTAGAATTGGGAGATCGGCCTTTGCCCCACCAATTGACTCTAACCTCATAAATAAAAATCTAGATAATACAGCCTTAGATAACTTGGGTGAGGAAGTTTCAGTGGTTGGTCATAAGTTCCCTAAAGTGAGATTTGAAAAAATTTCAGTTTCAACAGGAATTTTGATTCTAGCATTGAACGGTCCATGGAGTCAAGATCCAGAACAGTTGTTGTTTTTAAGAGTTGAGATCAAATACCCAAAGGAATACCCAATTGAGCCTCCAACTTTTAGAATTGAAGAAAACAATGAATTGGATAGAGATAAAAAGCAGGAAATTATAACGAATTTGAATGAGATTTCAAAAGCATATGCAAAGTATGAGAAATTCTCTTTGGAGGTTTGTCTTAGATATCTAATGGGAGAAAAAATAGACTTGAGCAGCTTAGATAGAGACGATTTAATGAAAATTGATGATTTTGAAGAATATTCATTATCATCACTCTCTAGCGGCGATGATGATGATGACGACTTTGATAATGATGATGACGATGATGACGAAGAGGAGGAAGAAGAATTGATACCTCTTACTGCAAATGATGGTATCAAACCAATGAATTTTGACAGTACGCCCTTACCGAAAGGCTGTGGTGCATATTGGGGCAGATCAGGCCAACTAGTTTGTTTCTTCATACCAAAACAAGACAATAAGGTCAATACAAAAGTGATAAAATTTGATCAAAAGGGGTTTTCCAACCAGATTTTGTTTGATGAAAAGGATGAAGCAAGTGATGATAGTTTATCTGATGATTGGAATGATATTCTAAAAAATGATATAACTTCTAGAAGTAAAATTCCTGGATTGTTTAGAATCCAGAATTATGCAGGCGGTCATAGCTTAAATAATAATAATTTCAATAGCAGCTTGAGCAATAATAACTTGAATAACAAAATCGAGTCATTGCCAACTGAACGATCGGCAGGCACACAAAAGACCAATTCAACAAATAAAAACATAATCAGAATCATTGATTTTTCGTATTTAATACCATCAAAGAAGGAACTAGCATCAGAATATAAAATATTTGGAGATTCAGCTGAGAATTTGGCTATGCATAATAGCCAGGTATGTCTGAAATATGGCTATAAAGAGTTAAGCAATAGTTGGATGATTTTATCAAGTATATTCAGTAAGAAATTTTACTGGGGGACGCATCCATTTGGTGGTAATTGGTTCATCAAAGAGCTAATGAACTACTATGAAAAGCTGGGAAACATTCAAATGCTGGCAATGCTGAGTTGTGTTATTGTAAGTGATAGATATAGTATATTTGATCAGCAGATCAAATCTGAGTTTAAAGTTAATCATCAATTGAAGAGTGGATCATTTTTGGTGGACGTGCCCTCAGTCAAAAGTTTCCATAGAGCTTCCTCAGCATCATCTAATGATAGATCAACGCTCAACGGAGGGTACTCAGACTCATCATACCGCCTGCCATTTTCAAGAAGCTCAAGTGTTCTAGCAGTGCAAGGCGACAAGAAGAACTATCATATTGAGATTACGATGATGAATGAAGTGGAGCTGGGGTATGGAGAAGATCAGTTCAAAGTTTCATTGTTTGAGGACGATGAAAGATATTTATGCTACAGAGAGCAATATGCTGATATGTTATATGACTGGGATTTGCCATTGTCGCGAATTGAGATTCTCAAGTTTAACTACCAGACACCAACAGCAGCATTTGACATCCACAAGAACGATTTCACCTGGAACAGTAACTGCTCCCAAGATTGTAACTACTGTGGACTGAAAGTTGAAAGAAGGCTGTTTGTTTGTATCAAATGTGAGCATATTTTGCACGCGCAGTGTGCTGAGGAGTGGTGGAAAGAATCACAGGAATGTCCAACTGGTTGTGGCTGTCATTGTTTGGAGGAGTCAAGTTGATTTGGGGATGGTGCGCTTTGACCTAATTCAGCTGTTGTTGACACGTGAAAATATGGCAGACTGAAATTTGGCCAAAAAAAAAATTCAGTGGAAAAATTTTCTTCTCGCTTTTAATCCACTAATTCATTCAATTCAGTGAAACATAGTTGGGATAAATCGACGCGAATTCACCTTTGGACTTGGATTCACTGTTTGATTTTGTTTGCTTTGATGACTGGTTGAACAAGAGATAGAAGGGTTTCATCAGTGAAGCCTTAACTGAACTCATTATGAATAAGTAAGTTTTTTTAGCCGATTTTCCTCCTGTTAGGTCCATTATAGAGGCGAGAAATGTTCAGCTCAAAGTGATGACGACTTTTCATTATGTTGCTTGAAGATGCAATACTCTGTGTGAGCACAATTTAGACTACAACGGTATCTGATTGAATTGAACAAAAACCTTAGCATTTATAACGGTACTATTAGCTGGGGAGTTGATAGAGTGATGTATACTAACAGCAAAAGGAGTAAAAGAAGACAATTGAATGAGCAACACAAACACCCGTTCCCAGTGCACCCAATTGTGTTACCGGAGCTGATTCCACATAATCCGGTTTCCTGGTGCTATTTCATCTATAAATACATTCAACTGACTGTTGAGATTAACACAACCACAGTTGTTTATGAGGATGGGAGCTTTCTGGTAAAGGCACCACAGGACATGAGAACCCTTTGGAACGAGGGATTCTTCGGGAAGGGGGTGTTGAGCAGAAGTGATCCTACCTGGTTTGACAGAACCAGTAAGAGACTAGGAATCGGCGAGTTCAAGAATCTGACTAATGAGGAGATCACTGCTATCAGAAGAGAGGAACGAAAGAAGTTCAAGAAGGAGAGAGCTGTACTGGAGGCTAAGCAAGCGGAGCTAAAAAAGCAAGGCATTATTGATGAGTTTGTAGAGGAAAGGTTGCAGTTAAAGGAGCTGCGAGACATGGACATCAATGTCAATACTGTGCGAGAAACGTTTGTTAGAGAAGAAGACAGTGAGGTAATTGATGAAAAGGGGCAACTGAAGAACATTGAGTTTATGGAACTGATGCCAGAAGAGGTTCTCTTTCTGAAATTTGGTTTAAACTGTGTTAATGTTTTCAATGGCGGAGCTGAAATGAGTGCGGATGATTTGTTTCATCTGCTATCAAACCACAAAAATGATGACCCGTTCGTTTTGAACTACATCACGTATCATTATTTCAGGTCCTTGGGTCACTGTGTCAGGTCAGGTATAAAGTTTGGTACGAATTTTATAACTTACAAGAGAGGACCGCCTTTCAACCACGCGGAGTACGCCATAGTTGTGCTTCCCAACTATATTCACGACGAAGCAAAGAACGATGCCTCTGCTCGATCCTATACCTGGCTGTCGAACATATCGAGAGTCATTGGAGGTGTCCGTAAGAAACTGGTGTTGTCTTGTATTGACATTCCTGAGCAGTCAGAGGTGGACTTGGTGCTACAAAAGAGGGACATCAAGAAACTGCTGGAACTGTACTCTGTCTCAAACATTGTTTACAGACGTTGGGTGTCTAACAAGAACAGAGACTGAGGCTGCGCTACAGGAATCACTATTTAATACTATTTCTATCATTACACACCATCATACCAAACCATTGTAGGCGTCTAAAACCCACCCACAGTCTCTCAGGCCGGGGGTCTTTGCCTTAGGTCCCTTGACCTTATCATCGTACAGCTGGAGCAGCTTCTCGTCGTTTGTGGCTGGCTTGGAAATACACACGTATTCTTTGTTTGGGAGCACACATTTCAGCTGTGATTTAGGAAAGGGACATGGGCAGTCCGCCTTGGACTTGACACAGGTCACAGTGTCCGGACACAAGTACTCCTGACAGTCGCCTACGCATCAATGTTAGTCCGGTTCTTGGTGTCAACACCTCAAAGAGCAAAACTCACTGTTTAAGAATTTATCCTCGTAGCTTTCTTTCACAATCTGCTGCTGCTGTCCCTGGCCAAAAAAGTCAAAAAACGCATTAGCTGAGCCTAGAATGGCGGCTGAAACCAGTAAGAACTTCATAAATATAGCTGTGCTTTATGGCGTCTAAGTGAAATATTTTTTGTGATTTTAATTTTCTATGAGTTGTCAATAAATGTGAAATTTGGATTGGAGACTGAAACTACCCAACTGTGGCCAGTAAATACCAGTTTCTCGACACCAAAGCTAACTGCCAGCTAACAGGCAATAATAACGTCTTGGTTCAAGACTAAAACGCGCAGTAAACCGCAATTTGCACTGCACTAAGTGGACTGAATAGTTAAATCTCTGTAAAAACAGCTCTCTTCTTGGGTATTACAACAAGGAGTTTGCCCACCGCTTGTCTCCCTCTGGCCCAGCACCTGTGGGCGCTAAAGCGCAATAGTCCACGGTATCTCTCTGCACGAGTTCCGGGGCTGCTGAATTCCGACCACTAACACAAAATTAATTTTTTTGTTTGTTTTTTTAACGCGTCTACACACCAAAGAAGAGATGTATTTGCAGGGCGGCGAGTTCAAGAAGGCGTTTGAGGACATTAGGACAAGCTCGATGAGCCACTCGACGTGCCGGCTGGTGATTTTTGTGTCGTGCTTGAGCATTGATGCGCTGTGCGCGTCGAAAATCTTGACTGGGCTGCTGAAGAAAGAGCTAATCCAGTACCAGTTGGTGCCCGTTGTGGGGTATACGGACTTGAAGAAACATTACGAGAAGCTGGATATGGACGTGACCAATGTGGTTCTGCTTGGGTGTGGAGCCTCAATTGACTTAGAGGGGTTTTTCGAGATTGATCCAGAAGAATTCAAAATTGAAGATGATGAGTTCGATGCTTCCACCTTCAACGAGGACCCACAAGTGAAGTATTCCAGGAAAATATACGTCATTGACGGACACAAACCATGGAACCTCGATAATATCTTTGGCAGCGAGATGGTTGTGTGCTTTGACGATGGGTATATTGAACAAAGACTGCAGGTTGAAAAGAAAGCTTATAATTTAGTTGGAGAGCTACAGAGCCAGCAGGAGGAAGAGGATGACAGCGACAGCGAAGATGAGAGTGACAGCGAGGATGAGGAGGAACAAGAAACAGACAGAGACAGCGACGAAGAAGAGGACGAAGAGGATAGCAAAAAGAGAAAAAGATCCAGAGAGCAAAAGGCGCACAAGAAACAGCTGAGAGAAAATTCAAAAATACTGGAAGATTACTACTCAACTGGTACAACGATATCCGTGTCAGTCTCTCTGCTAGTATACACATTGATCTCTGAGATTGGTGAAACAAGTATAGAAAACCTGTGGCTGAATATTATTGGCACCATATCATTAGACACCCAGTATCCAGACGTTTACAAAGCCAGCTTCCAGGCACTGAAAGGAGAATCAATTAGATTGAATCCAACTGTCATAGACGGGAGCAACTCCAAAAATGCGGATTCTTCCCTTTTGACAATTGATACCGATTATTATTTATTTTTGCTAAGGCACTGGACACTTTACGACAGTTTTTTCTATTCCAACTTTGTCAATGCGAAGCTGGGCGTTTGGAAGGAAGAAGGTCGAAAAAGACTGCATAAAATGTTTGCAAGAATGGGTATCTCATTGCAAGACTCTAAACAAAATTGGCTTTATATGAATTCAGACATTAAACAAAACTTGAATTCAATTTTTAAGAATACATTAGGATATTTTGGTTTAGAAGACCTGACCAGAGAAGGCTTTGTTAGAACATTTGGGTTCAGAGGGTCCATTTCAGCGGGGGAGTGTGTGGAATCAATAGCTGCATTATTAGAGCATGATAATCTACAATTACAACAAAATAAAAACAACATCAATAATAATAGTAATATAAATGATAGTAATGATAATAATACTAATGATAATGACAATAATGATAGATACAAAGAAAACAATGATAATCAAAATGAGGTTGAAGAAGAAGAAGATACTAATGCGATCATCTCCAAAAGGGAAAAAGTCTGGATCAACAATTTCTGGTGTACATGGGACGCATTGAATAATCAGAATATTGATCTGATATCAAAAGGTTTAGAATATGCAAAGGAATTTCAAAAACTTATATTCAATACCGGTATGGAGATCTTTGAGAAGCGACTACTAAGAAATTTTAAGATATATAGATTAGTGGTTCTCAAAGACGGCCCCAATCTTGACACCTTCAAGAACCCATTAATTCTAACAAGATTAGGTAACTGGTTGTTGGAAAGTTGTGCGGAGATAGATAAAACTTTGTTACCACTGGTGCTGGCAGCACTAGACGAAAAAACAGATACATACTTAGTTATTGGTTTAGCTCCTCATTATCCAAGAGGCACAAAGGATTTAACCAACTTTGACAACTCGACAACTTTATTGAATACTTTTAGTGTTGCATTTCAGCAGGTTGCAGATTTGACAGGAGCAAAAGTTAAGATCGATTCGTTTGAAAGTTCAATTATGGTTATTAAGAAAGATGACTTACAACCTTTCCTGGAAAGGTTGACTTTGAGTGGGTTGATATAGATCGAGAAGGAAACAGTTTATAGTTTAGACAGGCTATAAACCTAATAGATAGCATAACAACTTTACCGTAACATGTAACAAGAACGAGCTGGTGCCATCTTCACACTTTCTCGCCAAACGGCCCAAAGAGGCAATGGTCCAGATTTGGCAGGAATACTAAATTTTTAATCAAAGTGACCATGAATAGCCTTTTAAGCTTAATACCACCTTCTCAACAGGAGCAATTGACCACTAAAATAGTGATGTACGTGTTTGGTAACATTTAAAACACCCCTGGATTAAGAAACAAGCATGTGTTGTTTTAATTTTAATCTCAGCACTACACTAAAAAACAGCCTTGAAAATCCTGCAAATGCTCGTGTAGCTCAGTGGTTAGAGCTTCGTGCTTATAGCGGCATTAAATTTTGACGTTGTGCAAAATGTCACGAGTTGTGTGAGTAACGCGACCGTCGTGGGTTCGAACCCCACCTCGAGCATTCAGCATTTTTTTTTTGACCTTTTTGTTTCTTGTGTTGGGAGTGAGTGAGCTGGTGAGTTGATGGACGGCAAACTGTTGATGTCCCAAAACCAACAATCACCCTTGGTGAGGGCACTGAACCGGTTGAGGAGTCGAAACACTGAAGTAGTTGTAATTTTCCCGGAATTAAAAGTTGACCGGAACTCATTCCTCTTTGAAGAAAAAAAATTTCAATATTTCAATTAAATAAATAGAAACAATTTTAGGTTAACTGGCTAACAGGTGCAAATTGTTACGATGCCGCCAAAGAACAAGAAGCAGAAAGAGATTGTTCAGGATGAGAGACTTCAGGCGATTGTTTTAACCGATTCATTCGAAACCAGGTTTATGCCGCTGACATCAGTCAAACCAAGATGTTTGTTACCACTAGCCAGCGTGCCACTGATTGAGTACACATTAGAGTTTCTAGCCAAAGCTGGTGTTGATGAAGTTTATCTGATGTGCTGTTCTCACGCAGACCAGGTTCAAGAGTACATTGAAAAGTCTAAATGGTCACTACCATGGTCCCCGTTTAAAATTCAAACTATAATGTCATTAGAATCCAGATCTGTTGGTGATGCCATGAGAGATTTAGACAACAGAGGATTGATCACTGGTGACTTTTTGCTGGTTTCGGGAGATGTTGTTACGAATATCCAATTTGACAAAGTTATGGAGTATCACAAAGCCAGAAAAGCAGCTGATAAAGACCACATTGCCACTATGGTGTTAACACAGGCGAGTGAGCTACACAGAACAAGATCATACGCCGACCCTGCAACTTTCATCTTGGATAAAGAAACAAACAGATGTATTTATTATCAAGATATTCCGCCAATCAACGGTAAAAAGTCCTCAGTTTCAATTGATCCAGAATTGTTAGAAGATGTTGACGAATTCAGTTTGAGAAATGACCTGATTGACTGTCATGTGGATATCTGCTCCCCACATGTTCCAGCAATCTTTCAAGAGAATTTCGACTACCAGTACCTCAGAAAGGACTTTGTTAAAGGTATATTGTCTTCAGATATCTTGAAGAAGACTATCTATGCATATATCACCACTGACTATGCTGCGAGAGTTGAGAGCTGGCAAACTTATGATGCAGTGTCGCAGGATATCTTGGCAAGATGGTGTTATCCTATCTGTCCAGACTCCAACTTTTTATCAAATCAGTCATATTCATACGAGGCCAAACATGTGTACAAGGAGGAGGATGTTATCTTAGCGCAGTCGTGTAAGATTGGCACATGTGTGGCTATTGGATCACACACTCAGATTGGTAATGGGACTTTTATTGAGAACTCTGTGATTGGCAGAAACTGTAAAATTGGCAATAACATAATCATAAAGAACAGTTACATATGGGACAATGCAGTCATTGAGGACGATTCTGTCCTGGAACACTCAATCCTTGCCAATGATGTGAAGATTGGCAAGAACTCCAAGTTGAACAAAGGTTCAGTTATTGGGTTCAATGTCGTTATCGATGAAAATACCAATCTAGCTAAAGATGTGAGAATTAGTAGCAAGCCAGTCAAGAACTCGAACACCAGTTTTGTTAACTCGAGTGACTCTGAGTATTCCGAAGAAGAAGAAGAAGAATCTGAGGAAGGTAAGGAGGCCGCATATGATGTGTCAGTGGTTGGAGAACACGGTGTTGGGTATGTTTACGAGTCAGAGGATTCTGATTATGACGAAGACTCCAAAGCGGTCAACTCGCTGATGTATAGCATTGAGGAGCTGGCGTTATCAGACGACTCAATTGCATCAGCCACCGCAACACAGACCAAACATAAAAAGAGAAGAACATACTCCACAACCAGTGTTGTCACTGACTACGAGGAAGAGAACTTCAATAAAGAGGCGATTGCCACGGTGGAAAGGGCTATGGAAAACAACCACGATCTGGATACAGCACTACTAGAACTGAACACGCTGAGAATGAGTATGAATGTGACGTACCATGAGGTTAGAGAAGCGACATTACAAGCTTTACTGCATAGAGTCAACCATTTCATTGAAACCAAGACACTAAATGTTAAAGAAGCTGTTGACAAGATATTCAAGCAGTGGGGACAGCTGTTCAAAAGACAAGTTTTCGACGAGGAAGAGCAGGTTGATTTACTAGATTTAGCGTACTCGCAGACCAAACCTATGGAGAGTGGCAAGCAAATATTACTTTTCATCATTAGCATTCTATACGATTTAGAGATTACCGAAGAGGAATCTATTCTCAAATGGTGGAATAAGCAAGAGATTTCCAACGAGTACGTTGCGAAATTTATTGACTGGTTAGAGGAAGCTGAAGAGGACTCTGACGATGAGTGATGGGAGTGAATGGGGTTGTTGATGTATAGTATTGATATAGGACTCTGCAGGAGTGCCAGAAGAGATTTTGTAAGAGGGATTGCAGTCTGCACAGTTGCAAAGTGTATGCAAAAGACGGTAGAAAAAGTGCCAATATCGCAATTAATTCGCGAGTTTTTTACAATCTAAACATTGCGAGAAACTGAGCTTTGCCAAATTGCACACGACACTCGACAAGACTCGATATATTCGCTAAACCTCGCTAAATTGTCGCGCAATACCTTACTCGCAAATCTACCGAAAACAGAAATGCTAAATTGTCGCGCAAAACCTTACTCGCAAACTCACCGAAAACAGAAATGCTAAACTTTAAAACTATCAAATTGCCGTTTTGGGTAGTTTCTTCTTTATCGTGCTCGCAAAAAGCGCAGGTCACAGGCACCAGGACAGGAAAAAGCTGAAAGTGACAGCGCGCAAACCCCCAACTGGTTGCAGTGTGCCACCGGCGTATGGCTGAGGTCCAAATGAGAAAAAACTATAATCAATTTTCGCTAAACTTTCGATTTTTTAAGGGTAAGAAAAAGTTTTAAATTTCAGACTTGAAACAAAACAAATTTTTGATTGATTTTTTTGCAGAAAAAAGTTTAAAGAGTAAACCATTGGAGTTTTTTGTTTGAACTAGCCCCCACAAAGTCGTTTCAAAGTCGAGTTCATTGCGTTTTTGTTTGACTTTTTGTATTTGTTAATTGCATTTCGATTGAATCTAGCTGATAAAATAACAAATAAATAAGCACAAACTAAAAAAAACGTACAAAAAAAAACAAACAATCATTATAAACTGATATACTAACGGCCATAAATCAGTAAACAAGACCCAACCCAAGCACA
The DNA here is from genome assembly GCA_030570575.1 of [Candida] sp. Taxonomy (NCBI): domain Eukaryota; kingdom Fungi; phylum Ascomycota; class Saccharomycetes; order Saccharomycetales; species [Candida] sp. Next base: position 218,543 of record JAJLVZ010000003.1, on the reverse strand, counting down.
AAGAGAGATAGAAACAGTATGCAAACAATTAAGTGTGTCATTGTCGGAGATGGTGCGGTCGGTAAGACCTGTTTACTCATATCATACACAACCAACAAATTTCCAGCAGATTATGTTCCAACAGTTTTTGATAACTATGCCGTTACTGTGATGATTGGCGACGAGCCATACACCTTTGGTCTTTTCGATACTGCTGGGCAAGAGGATTACGACCGTCTGCGTCCCCTGAGTTATCCATCGACGGACGTGTTTCTGGTTTGCTTCTCAGTGACTTCTCCTGCCTCATTTGAAAATGTCCGTGAAAAGTGGTTCCCAGAGATCAACCACCACGCGCCAGGGGTCCCGGCCATCATTGTCGGCACCCAGATAGATCTGAGAGACGATATGATCATTGTCGAGAGGCTAAGAAGACAGGGAGCTGCGCCAATAAAACCAGAAGAAGGGGAGAGATTGGCCAAGCAGCTTGGTGCCGTCAAGTACGTTGAGTGCTCTGCCCTGACACAAAGGGGCCTGAAGAACGTGTTTGACGAGGCCATTGTTGCCGCAATAGAACCGGAGGTGGTCACCACCAAGAAGAAGAAGAAGTGTGTTATTTTCTAAGCGTTCCGTTAATATACTTTACTATTTAGCCTGAGCAGTGCGCCGGAAAGTGCTGCTGTGTGTGTGTGTGTGTGTTTCTGTTTCTCGGTGCTGTAGTGCTGTGGCACCTGCCTGGAGCTGCTTGCGTCGCCCGTAGGAGCTGGCACAGCTGTCTATTTTTAGTATAGGGTCCCAGCCCCAGCCGCAACCTGGCTCCCTGAGGCAGCCTGCCGCTACGAAAAACCCACTGCCCGCAGCTGCGCCTGCCCCTGGCTCGCATTTAGTGCACGGTGCAGGACCCAGCAAAGGCCACTGGGCGCTCGCCCCATAAAACTGGAAAATCCCACAATCGCAGGGATAGGGTAACGCTGCACTCAGCGCTGACTAAGCATAAATATTTTGCTAACAAAATTTTATTTGTACGCGTTTCGTCGAGAACAACAACTAGCTGAGCAGTTAATAAGTTATTAGTGGATCAGGATGTCGCAGCTGTTTTCGTCTGCACGTTCAGACACGTTGTGTGAGTAGCTGAGTTTTGCCGTGGGGCAGGCACAGGGCGCATTGCTAACTGGATGGCTTTAGTTCTTGGAGGAGAGAAGATCAGTGGCGAGGATGTGAGAAACCAAAATGTGCTGGCTACACAGGCCGTGGCCAATGTGGTGAAGTCGTCGCTGGGCCCAGTGGGGCTGGACAAGATGCTGGTGGACGACATTGGCGATGTCACGGTCACCAACGACGGTGCAACCATCCTGAGCTTACTAGATGTCCAGCACCCGGCAGGCAAGATTCTGGTCGAGCTGGCACAGCAGCAAGACAGAGAGGTTGGTGATGGTACCACGTCTGTGGTGATCATTGCCTCAGAGCTGCTCAAGAGAGCCAACGAGCTGGTAAAGAACAAAATTCACCCAACTACAATCATCACAGGTTACAGACTGGCGCTTAGGGAAGCCACCAAGTACATCACCGATGTGCTGTCGCAGCCAGTGGACAGTTTGGGCAAGGAGACCATCATCAACATTGCTAAGACGTCCATGTCGTCCAAGATCATTGGCGCAGACTCGGCCTTCTTTGCCAAACTAGTGGTGGACTCCATGCTGGCGGTGAAAACCACCAACTCCAAAGGTGAGGTCAAATATCCGGTGAAAGCGGTCAACATTCTGAAGGCGCACGGCAAGTCAGCCACCGAGTCCATCCTAGTTAACGGATACGCACTCAACTGTACCGTGGCGTCGCAGGCAATGGTTAAAAAAGTGACCAATGCGAAGATTGCCGTCCTGGATCTGAATTTGCAAAAAGCCAGAATGGCAATGGGAGTCCAGATAAACATTGACGACCCAGAGCAGCTGGAGGAGATCCGCAAAAGAGAATACGAGATTGTTTTGGAGAGAATCAAGAAAATAATAAATGCGGGAGCCAACGTGGTTCTCACCACCAAAGGTATAGACGACCTGTGCCTGAAGGAGTTTGTCGAATCCAAGGTGATGGCTGTGAGACGGTGTAAGAAGGAGGATCTGAAAAGAATTGCCAGAGCCACCGGAGCCACGTTCATCACCTCGATGTCCAACTTGGAAGGTGAGGAAACCTTTGAGTCCAGCTACCTGGGCTATGCGGATGAGGTGGTGCAAGAGCGTATCTCTGACGACGAGTGTATTCTGGTCAAGGGCACCAAGACACACAGCTCGTCGTCGATCATATTGAGAGGTGCCAACGACTACTCGTTGGACGAGATGGAAAGATCTCTGCACGACTCGCTATCTGTTGTCAAGAGAACCTTAGAGAGCGGCAACGTGGTTCCAGGAGGTGGTGCAGTGGAAGCTGCACTGAACATCTTTTTGGAGAACTTTGCCACGACTGTGGGGAGCCGTGAGCAGCTGGCAATTGCAGAATTTGCAAACTCTTTACTGATTATACCTAAAACACTTGCGGCCAATGCAGCCAAAGATGCGTCCGACTTGATAGCGAAGCTGAGATCGTACCACGCAGCCAGCCAGTCAGCTCTGCCTACTGACTTGAAGAGAAAGGGCTACAAGAATTACGGTTTGGACTTGATAAACGGTAAGATTGTGGATGAGTCTGTGACTGGGGTGCTTGAGCCAACCATTTCCAAGATCAAATCGCTCAAGTCTGCGCTGGAGGCGTGTATTGCGGTGCTGAGAATCGACACCATGATCACTGTGGACCCGGAGCCACCTAAAGAGGACCCGCACGATCACTAGGCTCTGTTCCACCAGCCCCACGAACCACGAACCACCAGTAACTACCAACCACCAGACAACCACCACCCACTGTGTATGCTATAGGAGGTCTGAAGCTGTTTGCCTGTAGCACCTGACTGTGATTACATAATACTGCGCGCATCAATGACATAAGCACGATTACAAAAAAACCTCTGTCATTACATAATACTGCGCGCATCAATGACATAAGCACGATTACTAAAAACCCTTTGTCATTACATAAGCGTGATTACCTAATTGACGCCGCTAAATTACCTAATCAGATATCACACAATGGACTGCACATTACATAATCACCGCTGTAAACGAAGCAACTGCTAAACGACGATAGCGAAAATAGTAAATAAAGCACACGGTCGTGGAGTTGCAGATTTCTACGAGATATTCAGTGCTGTGGGTATACTGGCACGCGTACAGGTAGCAGGAGCGGGCGGAATTGGTAGAAAACACGTCATGAGAGGCAGCGTAACATCACATGATATGGTGATGAGCACTGGAGACCGCGATGGCGCGGTGCTGCAGCTGAGCAGCAACGAGATGGACGTCAAGGTGAAGACGGAGGCGCCAGACAGCCAGATGTACAAGCAGGGGAAGCGGCGGTTCCACACCAAGTCGCGGAATGGGTGCGACACGTGCAAAAGAAGAAGAGTCAAGTGCGATGAGACCAAGCCGCGATGCCTCAAGTGCACGCACATGAACATCGAGTGCGGGTACTCGACGCCCATCCGGAAGCAGAAGAAGAAGAGCAGCAAGAAGAGCGGTGACGAGGCGAAGGCGAGCCTGCTGTCGGGGTCGTCGCCCATGGGCCCTGGCGGGAGTACTGGGGCACATACGGGCACCAGCACGTCGCTGTTGGGCCCCAGCAACAGCATCGACTTCAATAAGGTGTCGCAGAACGACACGCTCGCCATAGCGTTCAACCCGGCACAGGACAACCCAACGCTCTCACCGCAGCCGTCCATCTCGCCTGGCTCGGTAACGTCGCCGCTGTCGACGCACCAAACCATCAACAGCCTGCAGGACCTGAGCATGGCGTCCGGGTCGATGGCCACGATTCCGCAGATCTCGATCCAGAACGAGCACCAGCAGCTGCCACACCAGCAGCTGCACCCGATCATGAACCGCAGCAACGGCCTGGGCAGCAGCAGCGACGAAGATCGGGACAACGACGACCTCAACATCACCGACCTGAGGCTGCTGCACAACTACTCCAAGAACGTGGCGCGGACCATCATCACTGCAGGCATCTCCGAGTCCAAGATCTGGAACGAGGACATCTTGGAGCTGGCGTTCAAGTACCCGTTCCTGATGCACTCGATCCTGGGCTTCTCTGCGACGCACCTGTCGCGGACCGAGCCCGCGTACAAGGACGCCATCTCGTTCCACAGGGACTGCTCGCTCAGGCTGATCAAGGAGGAGGTGATGCGCATCTCGATAGACAACACCGACGCGCTGGTGGCCTCTGCCATCATCCTGATAATGGACTCGCTGGCCAACGCGTCCTCCGTCAACCGCGGAGCCGCAGAGGCCCTGCAGATGCAGCAGTCCCCCATGCAGGGCTGGGTGTTCCATGTCAAGGGCGCAGCAACCATCCTCTCGGCGGTCTGGCCCCTGCCCAAGACGTCCAAGTTCTACAAGTTCATCACCATCGACCTGGGCGACATGGGCTCGGACGACCAGATGCTCGTGTCCATCCCGTGCTTTGACAACGAGCTCAAGGACCTGTTCCCGATCTACTGCGAGTCGCCCTACTTCAAGACCATCGCCCACCTCAGCAAGCTCCACAACGAAAAGTACAAGTCTGACTTCATCCTCAGAGTGTTTTCGTTCCCGGCCCTGCTGGACAAGGACTTCCTCATGCTGCTCATGGACCTGGACCTCACCGCAATGCGCATCATGCGAAGCTACTACTCGCTGCTGCGCGGCTTCACCACAGAGATGAAGGACAAAGTCTGGTTCCTAGAGGGCGTGTCCCAGGTGCTCCCGGAGAACGTCAATAACTACAACGGCGGTGGCAGTATGCACATGATGATGGACTTTATGAACTTTGTCGATCTGCCTTCTTCGTTTCTCGACAATAACTTTAGCGAGACAGGCTTTTAATGAATATATATCTCATCTGCTGTAGTGCTCTGGGTGAATCTCTGTGTGCACTGTAGACACAGTTAGGCATTGCCACTGCACCGAAGTTCCATAATATACTTCGTGGGCAATATGTACTGCACAGCTTACCAAGATCACAGTCGCAATATCACTAAAAATAGCAATATCACAGCAGACAGTTATAGCGATATGTTCACTAGCAGGCAAATCATAACATTGACAGCACAAAAGGGTGTTAACTGGTGCTGTGCTGTTTTAGTTGATGCTGTCCACCTCAGTAAACATTTTCCACCACATGTACGGCATCTTCTGGCACTAAACAGGGGGATGCGTGTCAACCTCACATCGATCGCTTCTAGCTAGTACTACAGGACACCATACTACTCAGTAAAGTGCAGTAACCAGTGGTGCAAGTACACATCCCTCTAAGCTATATACCTACGTTCTGCATCACACAGCCAATGATTCGCTACAAGCCGTCACCAGTACTCTGTGTATTAACTGTACGTACGAGTCAACACTGCACCATATGCACTGCAATTCCACAGCCAATCGGCGTGCAGCCCACTTAAGCAAATGTCGCATAAGCCTCTTTGACATATGGCAAAGAGCCGATTTTGTCTTGCCATTTCTTGAGTGCTGGGTACTTGCTCAAGTCCAGCTTGTTGATTGGCTCTGCGTTCATGGTGTGAGGGTACGCAACCAAGTCTGCAATAGTCAGTTTGTCGCCAACGAGGTAACCAGACTCGCTCTTGGACAGCAATTCGTCCAAGTAGGTGTAGTATTTTGTCAGTCTGTCTTGGGAGAGCTTCATGCCGGTTTCTGATGGGAAGAAGACGCCAAAGTAGTAGCCCAGGTCCGCAAACACACCCACGGTAGTGGCAAGGAAGTACAAGGTCTCGTTCAGTTTCCAGTACAGCTTAGAGTCCTTTGGGTAGACAAACTCGCCCTTGGTGTCGTACTTGTCCGCCAGGAACTCCACAATGTTGACACTCTCAGTGTGGGACTCGCCGTCAGCATCAACAAAGACTGGTACCTGCTTCAATGGGTTGAGCTTTGCAAACTCTTCAGATGCTAGCTCCTCAGAACCAAAATTGATTTTTTTGATTTCTGCATCGACTCCCAGAGCCTTCAGTGCAATCAGAGCTCTGAAATTGTTTGGACTTGGTCCCACGTAAAGTGTTGGTTTTGCCATGTTGTTCAATTGGTGTTTGAATTATAAACTGATATGAATTGAGGTCTTAGAAGCAATCCACGGGGGGTTTTGCTGTCAATTTATACTTGGATTGAAGATTGGGTCAGGACGGTGTGCCGCGCTTACAAATATGATTATTAATATCAGTAAGAGGTGTGAACTGATTACCAATCATTACGTGATTGTTGGAATTGCGCTGCGAAATTGCCGTTTACGGAATTGCAAGTTGCGAATTTGGAAATTTGCGAAATTTACAATTTTTGCGAAAATATACGGGTTTGGAAATGCTAAAATAATTTGCGAAAATGTGCATTTTCTAGAAAGTTCACAATGTGAAAAGTAAATATAAATTGCGAAACCGACAAACCACGACACAGCACTCATCACACAGCACTCAATGGTCGTCAACAACCCCAACAACTGGCACTGGGTGGATAAAAACTGCATTGACTGGTCGCGCCAGTACTTCAAGGATCACTTAACTAACGTTACTGAGACACTAGACGACCAATCGGTCGCAATTAGCTCGCTAAAATCGATTGAAGGCGATGTTGTTGTGTCCCAGAGAAAGGGCAAAATCATCAGCTTGTTTGATGTCAAGCTGGTCCTGGACTTCCAGGGCTCGGTAGGCCAGGACACCAAGACTAACGGTACAATTACTGTGCCAGAAGTTGCGTATGACACCGAGAAGGACGAGTACCAGTTTGAAATCTCAGTCTTCTCAGAGAATAGCGACAACACCAAGATCAGAGAGGTGATCAGAAAGAAGCTGATCCCAAGATTGAGAGACTTGCTGTATGCATTTGGAAAGGACCTACTGGCAGAGAATGGCTCTGACATCCAGCTGCCACCTGACCAGGTCAAGTCGCAGTTCACAAAGGGCAACCAGATAGCGTCTTCGTCTTCCTCCAGCAAAGCCAGTGGCACTGCCCCAGCATCCACCACCACCACCAGCGCAACTAGCACTGCCACAAGCACCGCCCCAGTATCTAGCACCACCACAAGCACCACAGGCTCTGCTGCAAATGTTCCAAAATACAACACCTCCACTTTGCATTTGAACCCAGTGTTCAACACCACTGCCGAGCAGCTGTACCTCACCCTGCTAGAAAAGAGCAGAATTGGCGCCTGGACCAGATCGCTGCCTGATTTCCAGGGCGATGTGCTGGCCAAAGGGTCGAAATTCAGCCTATTTGGCGGAAATGTACAGGGAGAAATTTTGGAATTGGTGCCAAACGCCAAAATTGTGCAGTCGTGGAGACTCAACGACTGGAAAACAGGCCACTTTGCCAACCTAACCATTGAGCTGCACCAGGGTGAAGGCGAAACCACTATGGATGTTCTGTTCAAGGGCATTCCAATAGGTGAGGAGGACGCTGTCCAGGCTAACTTTGAAGACTACTACATCCGCTCGATCAAGATTACTTTTGGTTTTGGTGCGGTATTATAGGTGAATAGATGTGCTTGCTTTGATGTTGTGTAGAAATCTCCCACTTTGACTCCCACTTTGTGTCTCCCACTTTGTGTCTCAAACTTTCAAGCTAACACAATGGATGTCACAATGGGGTTTCTATCTAAACTGTACAAACCAGAAACAACACAAGATGCATTGGGAATTACAGTTTTTAGTCCACCAGAACTCGCTAGTTTGATATACTGTACTAATCCACTTTTTGATTAGAGTGAAATTTCAGTTCCAAATAAAGCTATTCTACTATCATTCACTCATTGTGCCTATGCAAACTCCCATGCTTAAGTTTCACCTGGTTTTGATCAAGTAGACTGTAGTAAATCTTGCTTGATTGGTTTTGATTACCGTGTAACGTCGTTAGCCACTTACAGCTTGGACTTGATACTAGGTGGTTGCAGTGTGCTTGGTGTGGAATTTGTAGCTTTCATGAGTAACTTCCAGTATGGTTACTTTTATACTTTTAGTATGGTTACCCGTTGATATAAACAAGTAGTTCCTAGTAAGTTAAGTGCCAACTTAAACCCAGCTACTGAACTACACATAACAACATTCTACCCGATTGGTCTTCCAAAATGAAACACCCCATCAATCCTTAACATTTTACCTGACAGCACTACAACAGCTGACTTCTCACTTTGTGGGCCGCACAGCCACTCGAAGGCTAAGCAAGCTGGCGGACGCTGGTACCACTCGGCTTTTCCCATCGGCTTTTTGTGTCAAAGTCAGGTGCCTGTTCACGTGACCACAGACTATAATTTTCACATGTGATTTTTTTCAATAATTATTCAGCTAGCAGAGGTGAACTTTTTGGCCGACGAAGGAGACACTAAAGATGGGCTCGGAGCCACCACAGACGCCTGAACTGCTAAGCATACCGTCGCCTGACCTCACGAGCTTTCAGAACCTTATAAGGTCGCCCATCTACCTGAATCTGAACAGCGAAAACATACCGAATCTGCAGCTACAGGATGATTCAGGCCTGGACTTTGACACCGCATACAAGCTGTTCACGTCGTTCCAGTCGCCCAACCAGCAGTCGCAGCCCCCAAACGACCACCAGCACAACCTCAACAAGTACAAGAGCGAGCTGGACCAACAATTACAGGAGCTCAACACGCAGATCAGCTTCAAGACGAACGAGACCATCGAGCCCAACCAGCTGGACCTGGGCTTCAGCGAGGACCTGCTGTCGGCTAAGGAGACTTCGGCTATCGAGCGGCTGCTGGACAGCATTGTGGAGCCCTCCTCGGCCTTGCCGTCGGCCACTCCGCAGCTTTCAGTACCCACAGAGGTGTCCAGCACCATTACACCGCCTGACGATGGGGCACCAACGGACCAGCACCACCAAGACGACACCAAGCGCAAGAAGTCCAGCTGCAAGTACGTCAAGAAGCGCAGAAGGTTGCTGACCGAGGAAGAGAAGAAAAATAACCATATAAATAGTGAGCAGAAGCGAAGAAACATCATACGGGATGCCTACGATGACCTGCTGAGCCTGCTGCCACTAGAGGCACAGGATGGTGAGTCTACCAAGTCTGGCAAGCCCAAGACCGGCAAGAGAAAACCGCCAAAGTCGATTCTGCTGGAGAAAATCGCTGCCCATATTGAGAACCTGCAGAGCATCAACACCGCCCTCAAGCAGCAGCTCAGCGAGAGGCAGTCCCGCCAATAGCCTGTGCACACAAGTCAACTGACACGTAATAAATGTATTTAGTCTCGACTATAGTTTTAGCTCGCCCAAAATCTGTCCAGCTAGCGCCTTGTACATCCATGCGTTTCCGCTCACCTTCTTGAACTGGACACCAAACAACCCAACCAGTGGAATCTTGACAATGTGGATCTCGAACTTCAATGGCGATCTGGTCTTGATGACTCTTTGGTTGTTGTTGTAGGAATAATCAGCCGCTGGTTCTTTGTCACCTTCATCCTCGCCTTCTTTGCTTTCCTTCTCGTCCACATCCTCGTCATTCTTCTTGTTCTGTGCAATTCTGCTGCTCACCAACATATCGCTGGCCCCAAAATCCCCACTCAATGAATCCAGCGATGCTGACGAATCGTAGTCGGTGCTTCTGCTGACATGGCGATTGATAGGCGGCGACGACAATGACATCTGCTGCTGTGTATTGCTGGAGTACTGGGATGCTGCAACTGGCGTAGGTGGAATCTGTGGCGCTGCCCCGGTAGATGGTTTGCGTCTGTATCCTAATATACTGCCGCCAATTGAGAATTTTCTTCTGTGTACTTTTGGCGTGGTAGACCCGGCCGCTCCCAGGGACGCGTTGCTTGTTTCCTCCATGGATCCACTGCCGTCGGTACCGTTGCTATAGTGGTGGCTGTTGTCGGTTTTGATCGACGATCCTTCAACTTCCTCCTTGTTATCGCTGTCAACTGGAACAATCGTCGGTTGCTCAATCGATGGTGTGTGAACACAGATAAACCCTCCACGAACTTCAGTAAATTTGACATTCAACTTGGTTAAAACTGATATGATATTGGCTCTGATAATTGGTAATGGTTTTGTTGACGTTGTTTGAACAGAGAAGAATCCTTTCAAAAACATCGTTCTTGGATATTCAATCGACGGCATGGATCCCGGTGGCGCCCTAGATGCTTCTTCCAATATCTGATCTTCGTTAAGATCTGTTTCAGGAATTCTGACATTATTGGAATCAACCAAAGTAACTTTATCTCCATTTGATTCAGATGGGAAGTTATCTAACGTAACATCATCAAAAAATGCATCGTCATTAATATCTGTTGGTAATGGTGGTACCTTTTTATCGCTGCCGTATGATTGTTGGTTCGAGTTATACGATGTCGATGCGGTTCTATAATGCGCATGACCCACAGATTTAGCTCTCGCTGACGGATGATATTTCTTACCAGAGGATGTTTGCGCAGTTGGTACTGGTAATTTATCGCCTGGATAGTTCGAAGTATTGGATGGATTCATGTTAGATGGTAATGATGATTTATTCGATGTTGGGTTTCCATTACTATCTGAGGCGCCCGAATACTCTGAAACGGTTCTTGTATGACTTCTAGTAATGTTATTGTTATTCACATGATTATATTCATCATCAGTGTATTCCCTTGTAAGTTTTAATGAGCCAACACGACGAACAAATGAGTCTTGCCTAGTTTTTTGCTGTTGTTGTTGTACATGAGGCTCAAGAAACTGGATTTTTGGCGTGCTTGAATCATCAATTTTATTATGTTGATCAACCTTCTGCGATTGAACTCTTCTTTGACTAAACTTTCTAAATATATTAAAGCCCTTGCCACTTCCATCATCTTCATGATGTGCACCAGATTTGGATCTTGAGCGCTGATGATTTGATAACTGCGGAGTAACTTCCTTTGGGGACAATTGCTGTTCCAATGAAGGCCTTACCAGTGGAGGAGTTGAATGAGTTGGTGAAGTATGAGCAGCTTGTGGAAACGATAACACCGGTGGAGGTTGCGGTGTATTCAGCTTAGGTGTTGTCGATGAGCTAATTTGCTGTTTAATCTGTGATTGTGGCTGCTGGGAATCCAATTGAGTTTCATTTTGTAAAATTTCAACATCTTTAGCTGGAATGTCAGTATTCATTGCTTTCTTAGCCAATTTACGTTTTAACATTTCATCAACTAGATAATATAAAGAAATCAATGGATGAAATTTTTTTGTTGGATCTGGTTTATTTGGATCTAAACTAATTCCATTTTTCTGACATTCATACCAGTATTTATATGCTTCTTTATAAATAGTTGAGTTTAGAACTTCTAAAAGTTTTGTTGAAATCATTTCTTCAGAATCACCAAATTCTAACGCTTTCATTTCTTTAATGACATTTGGATCCAAAGAATCCGTTAATGGCACTCTCTGTGGAATAAAAGAGCTTGGTGGTCCTTCGAATCCCTTTGTTAACCAAGGATGGTTTACAACCTCACTTAATTTAGCTCTTTTTGATGGATTGACAACTAGCATTCTTGATAATAATGAAACAACTTCAGCAGATAAAAAGTCAGGATAGTCAACTTTTCCCTTTTTGATTTTCTCATGTAAAGCAGGAACACTTGGATCATCAAACGGAACTTTACCACATACTAAAACATATAAGACAACACCAAAAGACCAAACGTCAACTTCTGGACCAACATAAGGAAACGCAGATAATAACTCAGGTGCTGCAAAATATAATGATCCACAAAATGTTTTTAACAGTGATTGGTTTGAGTATAAATTTGATAGTCCAAAATCAATGATTTTAATATCACCGGTTTTACTTATCATTATGTTCTCGATTTTCAAATCTCTATGAACAATGTTGTTTCCATGCAAATATTCTAAAGCTGATGCAATACCTCTTGCAAATTTTCTTGCATGACGTTCTTTTAATGACCCATGTGAGACAATATAATCTAGCATTTGACCTCCAGCAACATACTCAAATAACATGTAATAGTGATTTGACATTGTGACAACCTCAAATAATCGACAAATAAAAGGATGATACAGTATTTTTCCTAACGATGCTTCTCTAATGGTTCTGTTATCTCTTGCAATTTCCTTTTCATATTCCTTTTGTCTTTGTAAAGCCTCTTTTGAACTGTTTGGAGGTGGATCATTCATATGAGCTCTAGCATAGGTTCTTGAAGCTCTAGGAACAATTTTGATCGCACATAGCTCATTGGTTCTTCTATGTCTTGCCAGCTTGACTTTACCCATGGAGCCTGCACCAATGGTTTTAGCAAAATCCCATTCACCAATGGAATGACGATGAAAAGGTTGCTGACTTTTCTTTACTTTAGGTGATATTTTGTCCTCTTGCTGCTTTCGTTGTTGGTCCTGATTGTTGACTTTTGCAGCTGGAAGTAAAGCAGGAGTCAGCTGTTCCGTATTGATTGGTGGTAAATTCGTATGTGGGTTGGCTGTCTGTTTTGCAGGCGACTGGAAAATATTTGGCTTCTCTTGGAGTCGCTGTTGCTGTTGTTGCTGCTGCTGGTGCTGTTGCTGTGAAGCACTAGATAATGTTCTTTCTGGGTTCAAAGCATTGTGAAACTCATTTTCATGAGCGTTCTGCGAGTTTTGGATCTGCTCAAACTGCTTCTGCAGTGACCCACTTGTGTTTCTGAGCATTCGTGGGGTAGCAGGCATCACTGCCGCCTGCTGCTTCTTTGGTTGGGCTTCATTTTCTAGCTCTGGTCTGCTTTGCCTCACTTTTGGCAAAACTGAGGATGTTGCTGTTGATGTGGATGCTAATGATTGCTGTCCAGATTGCTGATAATCAGCATTGACGTGATAATCATGCAGCAGATTCCTATCGTTACTCATTTCGTGGACTACTTGCTCTCCCTAGTCGTCTCGTCAGGCCCTAATCGGTTCCAATTGAGCACGGCTTATCTCGATTACCTTTTTGTAACTGAACTAAAAGGATAACAACACAAACGATGACAAATTCCCACTTGTTTGCTTGTTAATAATGTCTTCACGGCAATTCTTCAAGGTGCAATGGTGTGGAACTCTGTTTCAAATGGTTTACAACTATCAGATTCAAACCGCCACGATCAATTCGTTACAAATTTGCTGTTCTTTTAGTTCTTTACGATTTGCTTTCATGCCAAAAGACCAAAATTTACCAAAAAAAACTTGAAAACCAGGTTTGCTTATGTCAGCGTTAGACAATTTGCTTACCCGGATTTAGCAGGCTGAAAATCGAAATTATCAAAATTCAATGAAAACCGGAAATTTAACAGCATTTTGTCAAGTAAACAACCAGTTCAGGCGCGTTTTATACTGGTTAGAACTTGGAATTCTCAGTTAAGGAGCCAAAATTTCAAACCAGAGGATTAGACGATTGGAGAAAATGTCGAGATCGGTGACTCCTATAGTGGATGAGGAGCATCCAGCAAACAGTTTGGAGTTTGTTAGCGAAGATGTCAAGACTCAACTGTTGAAGACACCTTACAAGCTAGTTCTGGAGGGTGAGAACTATGTGCAGCAACTGCACGAGGTTAGAAACAACTGGAAGTTTCAGGTTGTGTTCGAATGGCTGTTCTACTTTCGTGGGTGCATCAGAATCAACGTCAACGACCCGTTCAATATCGAGCTGCTGGAACAGGAATTAGTTGGACTTATCGAGCCAAATCTTTTCCCCAGAATTTACGTGAACCTAGCCTCAGTCGTGCTGGGGGTAAAGATTACTAAGGAGAACTTTTCAGCCAAAGTCCAGGACTATTTCGGCGAAACAACCACTTTATTAGGAACATCCCCAAAGGATTTGATTCAATTCGAGAGCTTGTCCATCAATGACAAGTTTGAGCTGTTGTACGAACTGGTTTTCCAGCTACAGTACTTAGACACGTTCAGGGCGCAGGTGGACAAATACGACAACGACAGTGACCTGAGGATCGAACCGATATTCACAGACTACTCTGAAGGAGTCAGTTACTATTTTTTGGAAGATAACAGATTGTATAAAAAGACGATAGTTGACTTTCCAGGACTAAGCATACCGAAGAAGTTTAAAGAGTTCAAGAAAATTGCCGGCGAGCTCGAAGATCTAGAGATCGAACCAGAAGTTAGTTGGGAATGCATCGCCATAGGTATTTACGAATTTGACGCATTTTTGAAGTCAATCTCTAAAGTCAAGAAGCTCAGAAAACTGTTTGATGAACTAAGAACAAACTGTATTGGACTTGTGATTGAAGAAGATTTAAAGAAGAGAAAGAAGATCTTGAAAAGAAAGAGAGAGCAGGAGTTGTTGGAGTTGGTTTCTCACAGAAAACGTTCTTCAAGAATCCAAGAGAAAGAAGAGCAGCTGAAAATTGAGAGGGAAAAGCAAAAATTACTAGAGGAAGAAAGATTGGCCCAGGAGAACCAACAAAAGAGAAACCGAACCTTGAAGAAACGTGAAAGTGAATACAAGAAAAGTATCAAAGCAAATTTAGCTACAATCTCAGCTGAAGAAATCGAAACAAGGAAGGAAGTTCTGAACAGTGAACTGAATCTGGATGAGTACCCTAAAGATCTCGGAAAAGATGACTGGTGGTTTGACTGCCATTGTGGTGTGAAAGGCAAGAACTGGGATGATGGAGTTAGAATGATTTCGTGTGAACGTTGTCATAGATGGCAGCATCTGAAGTGCCAGGAGAGAATTCTTCAGCAGGAGCTGCTCAGAAACCCAGATGAGATATTTATTTGTACGTGGTGCAAAAAGAAACTGGAGCTCATTGCGATGAAAGAGTTTAAAGACGAACAAGTGAAGTTGCAGCACGAGCTAGAGGCTAAACAGAAGAGAAAGGAGTACATGAGACACAGACACGAAGAGCAGAAAAGACGCCAAAGAGAGGCTAAGGAGAGAGAGCTGGCTTTGAGAGCACAGCAGCTTGCACAGCAGACTTCTTCAGCGGGTCCAGCGTTTGGCACCTTTTCCACCAATCAGGTGTACGCAGCGCCGGTTCCAGAACCACAGCAGCCACAAGAATCATATCAGCCGCAGCCACAATCACTGCAACAGCAGCAGGAGTACCAATACGAGCACTACCAGCCGGTTGATCCATTGCTACAGCAGCAGTCGCAGCCTGAGGCTCAGCCACAGCAGGTTCTGCCAACGCCCCAGCCACAGAGTGTCACGCCCCAGCCACAAACCTCACAGTCAAAAGAAATCAACAAAGCTTCAATATCTAACTTACTAGCGTGAAGCAGCAAACATCTACACTGGAGCTACTTTAACAAATTAGGCATTTCAACTATATAACTCTTTACATTTGAAAAATTGAACGGACGCTCCTTCTGTAGGTTAAATTCGCCAATTTCACCGTCGCTGTTTACAAACGACGAGGTGACCCAGTTCAACCTGTGGAATTTTCTATACCCCAAATCCACTATTTTGAACTCCTCGCTGAACTTGTAGGTCTCGGTGACCGAGCTGATCAGCACAGCCCCATCGATAGTTATTGTGAAGTCTGCTAGTTTAGCATTTTTGATCGAGTTGACATTCTCTTTTTTGAACTGCGGAATCACCACCTGGGGCTCGTCCGTGGTGGTGACCTTGAGTACCTTCCCGCTGGGATAGAACCTCATGTACCTGAAGTAGGTTACAATCTTGGTGGGGTTGTAAAAACTGGACTCGTTGGAGCCTTCTGAAATGTATGATATTTTGGAGATGTAGCAGCCGTGGTACTTGATGAACGGCCTGTCGTTCAGCATGGACTTCCAGTTAAAGTCCCAGATCTGCACCATCTTGGACTGGTCGACTGAGATGTTGTTCAGCTCGATGGACTCGGTGTTGTACACCTGGAACGGGTACACGAGTTCACATATTTTCCTGTATATCTCTGACGAGAAGCACAGCTGGTTGAGTTTGGAGCAGCAGCTGGCAAAGCTGGTGAACTCAAAGGGGTCGTGCACTACCAGCTTCTTTATTATGATAAGCAGAATATCATCAGTCAGAATGTCAAATAGCCAGCATGGATCCAGCTTGATTTCGTCGGCAGAGTCCTCGTCCTTGCTGTTTTCCTGGATTTCCAGACCCTCCATCTGCTCCTGCAGCTTCTGCTGCTGGTACTCGCGGTGCATCTTGGCTCTGTATGCCTTTTCCACATCTTTATCGATCTGTTCGTATGGTTAGCACGGTACAATCCGCAAAAAACACCACAAGCTGCTCACTCTGATTGCTGTCCGGTACAGTTTCACGGCATCTCCCAGGCTGCCAATGTTCTCCTTCACCACCGCAGACTCATACACCCTCAGTGCCTCTTCAATCGTCATTATCTGACCCACTACCACTTCAGCTGCACCTTATATAAGAAACTGAAAATCTACAGTGTTATGTAATGTGGTTGAGCGCTGCGCCATAAGCACCTGAAGTCTACGAAGCTTTATGTATGGTGTTGCGGGTGGATGGTTGGGCCAGCCAGCTGCACATAAGGAGCTGAGCATGTGGATTTGCTCTATAGATGGTAACCGAAATTACAGGTTGTTGGGGTGCTCTGTAGATGGAAATCTGCAGATTATCAAGTATATCTACAGACTGTTATGCATGATGCTATTATAAATGCTAAATAGTAAGGCAAATGGCCTTCGTGGGGTCCGCTGGAGAAGCCCCCAGTTGATGTTACACAGATGTAAGCTCATTGCTGGGCTAACGCCAGCAGACTCGGATCTGTAAGTGAGGACTGGACCAGTAAGTAATGGTGTATGCTGAGGGTATGCTATGATGATATTAGAGTTAACTGGAGATCCATTTGGAGTTGCACCAGCCCTTGATAACGAACTGGACGTTGCCCAGACTGCCAACGGGCTTGAGATTGTTGAGCTCGTCGTTAAAGTTGCACCAGGGCTTCACCACCTTGGGGCTGTTGCCCACGTAGACGTACGTGTCATTGGCGTGGGACACCTCCTTGGGTGGCAGGACAACCTGCTGCCATAGCTTCTGGCGGATTTTCAGTGCAAACTGCTTCTCCGGCGACAGGCTGTTGAAGGTGTTGGAGTCCAGCAGCTGCTCGTCCATAGGCGAGAGGTCTGGCAGCAGCCCTTTCTTGCGCGAGTTGGACTCGTACGAGTACAGCCTGAGGAACTGGGAGTTGATGCGAGGCTCCCTCTGCTTTGGGGCGCCGGAGCTGCAACAGCAGCCGGCCTTGGTTGTCTCGACTGGGGACGCGTTGAGCAGGGACGACGACGAGAACGTCTTGAGCTCGGTGACTGGGATTCTGTCGTCGGTGAGCCGGGGCTGGATGTCCAGCAGCAGGTTGTGGGAGTTGGAGTTCTTGAACGACTTGAGCGAGGAGGTCAAGTTGGACACAAACTTGGACGTCTTGGACTCGCGGGGGGAGTCTCTGTCGGCAGTGGTCCTCACCACGGGCTGTATGGACTTGTTGACAGAGGACTTGTGGGTGGAGGGCATGAAAAAGTCCTCTTCAATGTCGTCAAAGGTATCAATGTCGAAAGACAGCAGCGGGTGGGAGTCGCAGGACTCGTAGGAGCACAACGTGGACGCAGAGGTGGTTGATGTGAACGACAGCGAGGGCAGTGAGGACGGGTAGTTGGTGGCTGAGGACGTGGACAGGTTCTTTATCGAGCTGTTGGACAGCTTCTTCTGGTGTATCACCGACTGCAGCGACGGTGATGGGGTCGTGTGCTGCTTGTGACGGGAGGACGGAATGGGTATGGCAATGGACATCATTTCGCACCAACTGACTTGCTCAGCGACTTATAGTTGGATTGCAAAACAAGAAATAAAAGAAACACCTCACAGCAAATAATATTCTCACTAAAGCTAATAGAGCCGTTGCATTCAAGGAAAAGTTGACTATGCAATTGCCTAAAATAAAATTACAGCAAAGTGACATTTAGCCAGCGAGGTTTCCCTTTCTGGACTTAAAATCTGCCCACAGGGTGCGGGAAGGGCGTAGTGTGAGCGCCGTGCCACCCGTACTGGGGCAGCCGGGGCTGCCTGGGCGTGCGAGGCAGCTGGCTGTGGGGCCACCTCCCGCGTGCTCAGCTCCACGGCCTGGCGCACAACCACTGGCTGCTGGGTGCTTACGGTAGCTCGTCAGTCCACTGGGAACGACCGTACAGAGTGGAAAATGCGGCTATTAGCACCAATTCACAACGGCCGTGCATGTACTTGCCGCATGCCGCAGCAGCACGCATACTTCCACGCGGTTAGCTCCAACGGTCCACTGTGCGGCAGCTCCGACAATACGCTTATTTGCCGTGTGAAACTGGACCGCGTGGCGTGTGCTACGGGCCATCCGTGCAGAGCTCAGCGGGCTCTACTGTGGTGCGATGGTGGTGGCTGAAGTCTGGTGCACTCGTGGCAGCAACTTGGCTTGCCCCTTTTGGTTCCATCCCTTATCAGGTTGGGGCGCAACATCTGTGAATTCCATGTTAGATAACGGTGTTCTGATGCTCCATCCCCGGTCCGCCATCAGTTGCTTGTTTCCATGCGTTTCTACGCCTCCGGAGGCGTCCGGAGGCGTCCGGCTGCAGGAGCACGCTGGACACCCACTCTCCCCCACTGGCAGGAAACCCGAGCTCTAGCTGTCGAGCTGGCTGGGGTGCAGCCAGGCGACGCACTGTAAATCGTCATTCACCGTGAGCTCGAATACCGGCCAAACAAAAATCTTCGTACACATGTTTACCATCGTGGGTCGTAACGGATAAAGAGAATTTACTATTGTGGGCCACTCGTAAGGGCTAAACAATTTATTATCGTAAACAAAATCTATCAAACTAATTGTCGTGGACCAAGTCGCAACGCATAGGATACATTGTCCCCATTTCGTAGAAGAACAGAATGATAAACAGCATGCAGTCAATCCACATTATGCCCTTGAGCGTCAAGTGGTTATTGGCCCAGCTCAGGCCTAGCATAATGCACCCAAATGGAACTCTCAGGCCAATTCTCAGGTATCTGTTAACACCTGTATCACTACGTTCCTCCTCCCGGTCCAGTAAAGCCAACAGTGTCATTGCACTTAGTGCAATGAGAATACCACAATGGAAAAACAGTAGCACTCCGCGCTCTTCATCGGGTAGGTACAGTTCCTCACTCTTGGCCAGATCTGCGCCAGAGTCCCCAACAATCAGTAAACTGGCTATTATTGGAAAGTGTGTGTACATAAATAGCGTGGCAGTAGTGGCACTTCTTCTCAACGCATGTGTGGCCCTTTTCGACCCGTCCTTGTTCGAGTATAAATTGAAGAACACGAAAGCAATGATCAAAACAGCTAAACCTTTGGCTAATTTATCATTCCAGCCCATCTCCAGTGGAGATTTCGCCACTAAGCTGAACAAAAACTCACCAATAGCAATAATCAAAAAGGCGTGATATCTTTCATCCTCGTGCTCAATGTTCAGTGCAGTGGACGATTTCTTTGAAAGATATTTCTTGAAGAACGGATGCACCGAGACAACAAACACAGTGTGCTCCAAAAAGAAGAAGCACCCTGCAAAGATGCATCTCCCCCAATTGGTGTGGATCAGCAAGATCAAGAACCAACAACTGGAAACAACTATAATGCAGGCACTGTAGAACCTCATCTGCATTCTGTGCTGTGGAATATAAAATGAGTAGAATGCCAGCATTAGCGCTGTCGTCACTCTTGCTAAAAAGTAAACAACAACACACGTCAGCAGAGCAGTGTGCTGTTTGTCTAAATACTCACAGTTATTGCCGTAAATGATGATCAAGAACAATATCCACAGGGTGTAGATATTTTGCAGCAAGTCATCATTGAAATAGTAGTTCATAAACTCCTTCAAATCGTGCCAAACTGTCCATGGCGGTATGAAAACCAAAAAGTACTTCAAGAAACTTAGACCAGTGGACCTCTCAACTGCGCTCGATGCAATATTCGATGCAATACCCACATAAATCAAATCCAGAAACAATTCCAGCTTCCCACTTGTTCTCTCGTGCTTAGTACGGTACAAAACACCGTCTTCAAAATAGTTGAGCGCATATGGGGTGGTGAACCACGGATTCAGCTTGGGTGGATTGATATAAGCAACTTTGATATCACCGTACTTCTTGACGAATTCCAGTTCTGGCTCCGGTTGCTCTACCAGGTCAACATTCTTCTCTGGGCTGCCACCTTCCGCAAATCCAACAACCTCTTCTGAAGACCCACTTGGTCCCAAAACCAGTTCTGCAGACATTCACAGCTTTTATGATTAGCGATATATTTGCTTTGTTATTTTTTTTTTCATTTTATTATTCCTGCATAAAGCAAATGCCTGGAAAAGCCATTAGCGAGACAGCAATCATGATCTACAAGGGTACGAATTTTTTACTCTTCGTTCGAAACATAATAACGTGTAATTTAGTGGGCAGTAAAGCCACCGTTTGCATACAGAGTTTGGCCGGTTAACCACCCACCTTCGGTGACCAAGAAACGAACAATTGGAACGATATCTTCGATTTTTGTTAGTCGGCCACCCAATCCTTGGGTCTTAAAGTACGCAACAGACTCTTCGGTTTCCTGGCCATAGAGAAATGGGGTGTCCATTGGTCCTGGTGCAACACAGTTGACAGAAATCCCGCGACCGTGGAGTTCCTTGGAAGCTGCTTTCGCAAAATACTCGACAGGAGCTTTGGCACCTTGGTAAATACCGTAGAAAGGTGTGTAGGCAGCCAGTAAACTGGTCACGATAAACACAATCTTACCGTTGTCCGCAATGTTTTTGGCACAGTGCTTGAGGAACAGGAACGATGCCTTGGTGTTGATGTCAAACATGTTGTCGTACTCCTCAACGGTGACATCAGCTAGTGGTTTCTTCAAAACCTTACCGGCATTGTTGATGGCAATTTCCACCGAGCCAAACTTGTCAATGGCAGCCTTGAACAGTGCTTCGACATCAGCTTCCTTGGCCAGGTCACCCTGGACAGCAATAGCTTTGGTGCCCTTGGACTCCAATTGCTTCACCAGCTCATCAGCTTCAGCTTTACCACTGCTGCTGTGGTAGTTGATAACAATGTTGGCACCGTGCTTAGCCAGCTCGATAGCAGTCTCTTTACCCAAATTCTTGTTTCCTCCTGTGACAATTGCTGTTTTTCCGGTTAAATCCATGATGATCAGTGCTTATAATACGATTTCAGTGGTGATTGGCAAAACAAGCACAACAGGATTGCCTTTACCCCTTTTATACCTTTCCTAGTGGCAACTTGAACTGTCGTGCAGGCCTGGCCAGTATGTACTGCCTGCAATGTCCTGCGGGCTGTGCCAATACCACCGCGGGCTGCCGCCGGGTGCCTCGGACTGCGCGGAAGCTCATCGAAATTACGTCAGCGCTGACTCACACGGGCTAAGTTGCCACAAATTTCAAATTTATTGCAGTAAAACGGAACCTTCAAGCTTAAACTTTATAATCACGACTCAACAAAGCAATATCCGCAATGGAAGCTCCACTTAACGCACCACCAACATACGATGATCCACTAGAAGACGACTTCAAGTTTGACACAGTTGTTTCGGGCTGCGAACTCTCGCTGAGACAGGCATTCATCAGAAAAGTGTACTTTCTGTTATTCCTCCAGCTGCTAGTCACAGGCGCCATCATCTCGCTGGTTTCGTTCAATGAGACTGTGAAATCGTTTGCACTGAACAACTTCTGGCTGTTCCTGACCTCCATGGTGTCCTCGGTCGGCTTTCTGATTGCTGCCTATGTCCAGTCAAGAAGCTATCCTGTTAATTTAATATGCCTGTTCGGCTTCACCATAAGCGAGGGGTACATGCTGGGTGTGGCCACTTGCCTCTACGACACAAACGTGGTACTTGAGGCGTTTGCAATCACCCTGGTGATATTTGTCGGGCTGTCGTTGTTTGCGTGCCAGACTAACTACGATTTCATCTCATGGCTAGGAGTGTTGAACGTTTTACTGTTCGCAATGATTGGAATAAGCTTCATGTGGCTCTTTTTCCAACCTTCATCGACTGCAGAAATGGTCTACAGCTGTATCGGTGCGCTGGTGTTTTCAGGCTACATCCTAGTTGATACCCAGTTAATTTTGAGAAGATTCAACCTCGAGGAGGAAGTTCCGGCCGCAATTTCAGTTTATTTGGACGTGATTAATCTCTTCTTGAACATTCTGAGAATACTGGCTCGAATGGATAACGATAATTAAACTGCTGGGCACTTTATATAGGTTTTTTTATACATATAGTTGTTTTTTTAAAAAAACTGAACAGTAAATTTCTGAGCTTAAAGTTCTTTGGTTAGTAATAAACAAACTGATAACCGACCTGAGCCAAATGAATTATACAGACAGCTCTAGTGGTGAAAGCAGTGGTGAGTAACTGTCAACTTCAGTACTGTTGATGGCTGGTGTTAGCTCAAAGGGCAAGAACAATACTAACATGCACCCCAAGTCACATTCACAACTCTAACATTAAACTCATCAACTTTGTACACATTTGATACCTCAAACAGTGATATTAATGACCTAATAGCACAGCAAATATCACTCATCAACTCTTCAGAGTCCAAAATTGGCTCTTTACCGGTGACAATTGCAGGAAGAGATCAGACACTGTTTTTCTTAAAGGACATCCTGAAAAACTCAAACGACTTGGTCACAATTTTGACTATCTGCCCCAACAATATACCAAAGTCCTTGCCAATTCTACTGCTAGACAATATAATGAGAGAGTTTTTAGCTTATAAGCAAACCAACAACTCTAACATCGAGTTTAAAATAAAGTTTAATCAAATCATCAAGTTTCAGATTCAGCAGTTCAACAACAACCTGATAAATCAGAGCAGCAATGAGTTGAATAACCTGAAGTACTTGCTAAATAATAACATAGAACAGGTGATGGAGAGAAATGAAAGAATCCAGCTGTTAGTCAACAAAACCGATAATTTAAACACTCTCAGCTCGACTTTTAAGTCCAACTCAACAAGAGTGAAGAGAAAGCTCTGGTGGCAGAATGTCAAGTTTTGGGTTTTTTTGTCTATTAGTGCAGCCCTGGTGTTCTTTGTGTTTCTGGAGATTCTGTTTCATTAAACTCGTTTATTAATCTATTTAATTTCTTCTTGTTGTTCTTCTTCTACTGCTGCCCCTTCATCTGTATCCACTGCACTCTGGCCCAGGACTTTCGGTTTCTTCGTGCTTGGCTCAGTCTCTGTGCTCTCATCCTCTGTTTGGTTAGAGTCGTTCTCTACAGCTGGCTCGGTAGCCAACTCGGTAGCTGTCTTCTGTTCTTTTCTTTTCTGCTTTAAAATCTCTTGATCTCTTTGGTAAGTCTCCAACTCTTGTCTGACTGAAGGAATGAAAGACGAAAACTCGGATGCCTCAAGCCCTGCTATTATATCCTGGGGCCCAACAGTTTTCCTATTATTTTTTTTGGCATTCTCTCTGGCACTGTTAAAGTATTTTGTTAGTATTCCACACCAACCCATCCCGAAACAATCCACTCACAAAACAAGCAGGTAGTTCACAAATACAGTGGCACTTCTTTGAATCACCAGTGAACTGTCTTTCGATATTATGTTGCCTTCTGGTAAGATGGCTCTTGCCAGTCTCAGTAACGTTGCTTTTGGGAATAGCACATCATCAATTGAGTGTATTTCATTTTCAGCTGAGGACGACTGATATTTGCCCTCCGAGTTCTTCTTGGATCCCTTTGGTGGCATTTCACTTGTTCCTGCTCAGCAACGCGTCATTAACAGTCGCTTTGTATTATTGGAATTTATTTTGGATTTCAAGAAACGCGAAAATAAAAGTACATTCCCAAATATGGTAATAGCGGCAGCAAACATGTTCTGTTGCCGATTTGGGATGTTCTGGCAAAAATGTCATAGTTTTCACTGAGAAAAAAATTGGCAGAAAGTTGAATTTTTTTTAATAAACAACAAAAAACAACCAAATTTTAATTGATTTTTGTTTAAATTGAACAGAACTGGTTTTTGTTGGGGTTTAAACTAACAACATTAGCTGAAACTTGTATTTTTATTGTCATTATCCATTACTATTTATTGTTATTTATTGTTCTTCATTGTTATTCGTTATTAATTAGTTAATTATTTATTTATTTATTCATTGTTTATTTATTGTTTTGTTGTTTCAGATTGAAGAGTTGAAGAATGAATACAGACGGAAATAACAGTGCTCACCAGCAACACCAGCACCCAGAACAGCAGCAGCAACACCAGCAGCAGCAGCAGCATGCGGACATATCTCAGCTGGCTGGTGCTTTGCCTCATGGATACACAGAAAAGCAGCTGCGTGATGTCGAGCTGAGGGAACAAGACAGGTGGCTACCAATTGCCAATGTTGCCAGGCTTATGAAGAACACACTGCCTACGACTGCCAAAGTTTCAAAAGACGCCAAAGAGTGTATGCAAGAATGTGTTTCTGAATTTATCTCGTTTATAACGAGTGAATCTAGCGATAGATGCCTATCAGAGAAGCGGAAAACCATTAATGGTGAAGATATTTTGTTTGCAATGGCTAGCTTGGGGTTTGAGAACTACTCGGAGGTTTTAAAGATTTATCTGGCAAAATACAGAGAACAACAAGCCTTGAGACAAGAAAGAGGAGAGACCAAACGTCCAAAGAAGCACAGCATATTGTCTGGCAACGCTGCAGGTGCTGGCGACACAGATACAGATACTGCTACGCTTACTCCTACTGGAAGTAGTCACACAACTGCTAATCCTGCTAACAACAACAGCAATATTGCTTTTGACCCAGAACAGCAGCTCCAGCGTGAAATCACTAATATCCCCTTACAGGACTCTAATAGCTTGGACATCGAACACCAGATCATAAACACGGGGGATATATTGTCTTTGGAAGAAGAACATAACCACCAGCTACATCGAGACAATCAGCAGGCCACACAGCACAGTGAAGCGTCCCAGCAGCAGCAGACATCGTCCAACTCCCGCCATTCAACTCCACAGCACAACACCCCACAGCACAACACTCCACAGTCTGTGCAACAGCAGCAAGAGCATTCTGCCGAATCCCTTAAACAGAACACGGATCATGACAATATTCTCTACCAGTACACAGAAACCGATCAATACTGACCCACCACTCCACTGGCAACTAGCCTGGTTAGCCAACTTACGAACTGAATGTATTATTTTCATGTATTACTAGCCTGTAGTTGGTCTACTCGACATACATCCGAACATCATGAAGAAAAACTCGGTTCTTTGTCGGTCAAAACAGACACGGTCGGAATTCGAAATTTGAAAATTGGAAATTTGAAATTTGTAATAAACACAAATTTGCCACTGAAAACAGTCAAGTTCGATATTGAAAGAATCTAGTGCTGAAATATGTGGAAAAGGGGCACCAGCTTAAGGCGCTTAGTGGTGCAGAACCAACTGAGCGGTTTTCGTGCGAATTCAGTGAAATTGGCATCGACTTTGACCCACCTGAACCAACCAAATCATGGAAGTCACCAAAACACACCAATGCTGAACAGCTTTGGTAGTAAAAATACCTCAAACGTTTATCAGCTCTTGGATGACCTGAATGGGCTCTCACAGCCGTTTGAGTCAGATCTTGATTTGAAATCTGAGAAAACTGAGAAAGCTGATAAGCTAGAAAAATCAAGATCATCAAACAAAAAGAGTAAAGTTGATAAGGAGAAAACAAAGGATCAGATCAAAGACCAAGACGAAGTTGAAACTGAGATTGGTAAAGATGAGAAGAGCGAGAACTCGATTATTGAAGAGAATGACAAAAATGATTCTGTGGAAGATGCAAAAGTGAACGAAACAGTTTCAAATAACAATACTAATGAGCATAACGAGCATAATGATAACAACGATAGCAACGATAGTAACGACAACAGCAATAACAACAAGGGCAAGCCACTAGTGGAAAGTCCATATATCTATCCTAAAGTCTTAGCTATCCCACTATCAAGACGTCCATTGTTTCCAGAATTTTACAGACCAGTCTCGATCACAAACCCTGAAGTCATCAAAGCAGTTCGTGCGTTGATCAAGAAGAAGATCCCATACATTGGATTATTTCTTTATAAGGATGACAATAAAGATGGTGATGTTATCTATAGCAAGGATGAAGTTCACAATATTGGTGTGTTTTGTCAAATCACAACTTCATTCAGCTCAAAAGACCCAAAAACTGATGAAGAGATATTGACAATGGTTGTGTTTCCTCATTCAAGAATCAACATTGATCACCTAAGCCCACCAAAATCCAAAGACGAAATCTCAAAAGAAAACACCGACAGATGGGACTTGGTCACCAATGAAGTTGAAAATGAATTGAAAACTGAAGGTAAAGATTTGGATAATGAACTAGTTAAAAATGAGAAAGAAGAGCGTATTCTGAAAAAATACGACGAAGAGATTGATGAAAATCCAATTTACTTCTTGAATAAATATGAAATTTCCATCGGTGACATTACAAAATTAGAAGATGAAGAGTATGATAAAACCTCACCAAAGATCATTGCACTTACGTCAGAAATTCTGAAAACTTTTAAAGAATTTGCTCAATCCAACTCTCAATTTAAAGAACAGTTATCAAGCTTGAGTCTTCATAGTAAAACTGAAAACTCATTTGATCAAAGTGCGTTAATTGCAGATTTTTGTGGTGCTGTTTGTTCAGGTAAAAGTGAGGAATTGCAGCAAGTTTTGAATAACTTGAACATTGAAGAAAGATTAGAACAAGCATTGTACTTATTGAAGAAGGAGGCATCAATTGTTGAACTACAACAGAAGATTAACGAAAGAGTTGAGTCCAAAGTTCATAAAAGACAGCGTGAATATATTTTACAAGAGCAATTAAAAGTTATTAAAAATGAGTTAGGAGTTGAAGACGGACGTCAAAAGCTAATTGATTTATATAATGAAAGAGTGTCGAAATTATCATTACCAGATCATGTTAAAAAGATTTATGATGATGAAATCACGAAATTCTCAACATTAGAAAGCAATATGTCTGATTACAACGTCACAAGAAATTACTTGGATTGGATCACTCAATTACCTTTTGGTAAATACACAAAAGAATCTTTCAATATCAAAAATGCCAGAAAGATTCTAGATGAAGATCATTTTGGTTTGAAAGATGTTAAAGATCGTATCATTGAGTTTATTGCAGTTGCTAAGTTGTTTGGAGCAGTTGATGGTAAGATTATTTGTTTGGTCGGGCCACCAGGTGTTGGTAAGACATCGATTGGTAAATCGATTGCCAGATCATTGAATAGAAACTTTTTCAGATTCAGTGTTGGTGGTTTAAGTGATGTCTATGAGATTAAGGGACATAGAAGAACCTATGTTGGAGCATTGCCAGGTAGATTAATTCAAGCATTGAAGAAAACCCAAAGTTCGAATCCGTTAATTTTGATTGATGAGATTGACAAGATTGGCCGTTCGCATACTCAAGGAGACCCATCTGCTGCGTTACTAGAGCTGTTGGATCCAGAACAAAACTCTGAGTTCCTGGACCAATACATGGATTTCCCAATTGATTTATCCAAGGTGTTATTTGTTTGTACCGCAAACTCATTGGATACTATTCCAGGTCCGTTATTAGACAGAATGGAAGTTATTCAACTATCTGGATATATTGCGGAAGAGAAGTTCAGCATTGCTAAAAACTATTTAATACCTTCGTCCAAGAAATCTTCAGGATTGGAGAATGTTGATGTCAACATAACTGATGACACAATCAAAGAAGTTATCAAGTATTACACCAGATCCAATGGAGTTAGAGATTTGAAAAAACAGATTGAGAAAATTTATAGAAAAGCAGCATTCAAGGTTGTTTCAGAGATTGACCAAGATGAGATCATTGATATTAAAGAGAACAAAGCAGAGAACAAGGAACCTGCAGTTGAAGCGAATATTGATAATTCCAAACCACTGGAGAACAAGGAGTCTGTGTTGCTGGAGGAAACTAAGATTGAGAAGCTTGAAGTGCCAAAGGACTTTAAACTTGAGATCAAAGAAAGTGATTTAATCGACTACATCGGGCCAAAGATTTTCTCTAATGAAAGACTATACGAACTGACTCCACCTGGTGTGATTATGGGACTGGCATGGACCCAGATGGGAGGAGCAGCATTGTTTGTGGAAGCAACCGGAGAGAAACTAATTGGAGAAACCAAGACGACGCAAACGGGCATCAGATCCACAGGTCAGTTGGGTGAAGTTATGACTGAGAGTGTTGCCATTGCATTTTCTGTTGCTAAGTCGTTTGTCAAGAACGATTATTTTGAGACGCACAGAATCAACTTACACTGTCCAGAAGGGGCTATCAAGAAAGACGGGCCAAGTGCTGGCTCCACTATAACCACTGCATTGATTTCATTGGCATTGAACAAGCCGTTGCCACCTATTTCGATGACTGGAGAGATCTCCTTAACCGGTAAGATATTGAAGATTGGAGGGGTTCGTGAGAAGCTTATTGCGTCCAGAGCCAACAACATTTTCGAGATCTTCTTCCCATACGAGAATAAAGGAGACTTTGACATCTTGGACGACTACCTGAAGGAGGGTATGAAGGTTCATTTTGTCAAGGAGTACAAAGAGACTTTTGACATTCTTTTTGGGGACGTTCCTAACGAGCCTGTGGCTGTGGCCGAGAAGGAGAAGGTTGGCGAAGCTGTAGCAGAGAAGGCTGGCAAGAAGGAGACGGTTGGCGACGCCGTGGCAGAAAAGAAGTGACTTTGTGCTATGGTTCTGTACATAAGATAGACTGAGTCATAAACTAAATATATAAAAATACATGAGTTGAATAAGTGGTGGGTACGTGAGGTGTGGACTGAGCAGTCAACAACGACCACACTCGTAGCATAAACACTAGCAGTAGGGATGATAGCTTGTGGCTGAGCAAGAAATTTCTGTGGCTGAGCAAAAGATTTCTGTGGCTGAGCAAGAAATTTCTGTGGCTGAGCAAAAGATTTCTGTGGCTGAGCAAAAAATTTCTGTGGCTGAGCAAAAGATTTCTGTGGCTGAGCAGAAGATTTTTGTGGCTAAGCACTAAGCAAAGCTGCCGGCTAGGTGCTGGGCAGCATCAGTCCATGGCCCACTGCAGCACGGAAAGCGCAGCAGAGACAATGGCTATGGTGGTTGGCAGGGTGAGCACGACGTAGCCCCAGAACAGCACGCCGGCCATCTCCTTCTCGAACAGCTCGTTTAGCTGGCAGATCTGCGACAGCTGGATAGCTGGGGGCGAGATGGTGAGGATAAAAGCCACCACCAGGAAGATGGGGTCGTCCAGAATGGACGTGTCTGAGACCTTCACAGTCAGCGCAATCAGCGGCAGCAGGATCAGTGGGGGGATGATCATCCTGGACACCAGCGAGCCAAAGACGATCTTGGTGTAGTTGTCCGACTTGGGTGGGGTCTCAGTGGATGGGTACAGGTTGGAGCCCAGGATGATCAGGATCAGCGGGATAGACACAGAGCCCAGTTGGGTAATGGCCTTGGAAATTGTGTTCTGGACGAACCCGTTGTCCACGTAGAAGGCGCGCTGGAGCGGTGGGATGGAGGCCACAAACACGGAGGCAGCCATGGCGTACAGTGGCGGGTTCATGGCGCTGAGGAACTTGTGGCCCCAGTATTTTGCACGGATGGCGCACTTTTTCAGCAGGTTGGTCTCGCTGGCGATCTCAAAGTCCTCGATCTGGTCCTCAAGGTGGTCCTGGTCACGGAGCAGCTGCTGGGTGCTGGTGCGGGACGTGGTGGAGCTCGGGTAGTCGGTGTTGGGCACAAGGAGGGAGTTGCCGGACTTGTTGGAGGAGTCTGCGCCGTAGCCCTCGGTGGCCAGGGACGAGGACGGTTTGCGCTTGAGCAGCGTGTTGTAGCCCCAGGACCAGCGCAGCACCTGGCCGATCTGCTGGAATATCAGCAGGTAGAGGATGCCTCTGGACGCCACCTGGTCCGGGTTATCGTTGGGGACGTCGTCCCACTCCAGGTTGGGCAAGGTGTATGAGAGGGCGATGGTGAGGGACACAGGCAGCGAGTTGGAGTTGCCAAACACGCTCATGGCAGTGACAAAGTTGCTCTCGTACTCGTCGAGCTGGAGGTACTTGGAGACGATTCGTGACACGAGGAATGAGATTCCCGTGGAAATGGCATAGAAGATGGGTATGATGATGATCTCAAACAGCTTCTTGAGGGACAGGGATGGCGCCAGCTTGGAGAAGATCAACGCAGGCGTGAAGATGTCCACGTTGAGGATGGAAACGTGCTTCTGGGCCTTTTTGTCCAGCAGATTGCTTTTTGCGGCCCAGAACCCGGCCAGGCACACCAGGATGACCTCCACGACTGCCTGGAACGTGAGGAACGACACCTCGGTAAAGGAGATTGGCTCTGAGGAGTTGACTGGCATTAGCTGTGGTGCTGTGGTTGCTGGAAGATTTCTCTGCACAGCCAAATTCCCAAAACGCTTAATTGCGTTAGTAAGCTCTTAGTTAAGCCGCGTGCTGTTGCCGCATCCGGCAGTTGCCTCTTTGGGTGACACATAGCTGCCGGGGCCAGTCAACCCACCAACCACAACCACCACCTCAACGTAGGCACCAGCCACCAGTGAGCTAACCTAGACACAGCCACCAGTGAGCGGTAAACTAAAGCGGTACCAATGACAGTAGGTTCACCAGCTACAACAATAGCTACACCACATAGAAGTATAACAATAGCTACACTACACAGAAGTGTATAGTTAAAGCAGCACTGGCTCAAATAGAGGCTTTTGGCGGTTCTGGATATGTAGTGGGCTGTTGGAAGCTTGGCCAACTATGAGGCTCTAAATTTAATCTTTACATCTTTCTGTTGGTACAGACAACGGCGTAGAACAGTCAATTAGAACATCTATTCTCTAAAATATCATAGACTAATAACTTAGTGTACAATAGTACAGTAGCAGCTTTGACATGTATTCAATATCAGCAATACCTACAATACCTACACGAGTGAAGTATTCACGAGCTGATTTGTTGTCACCAGCTGGTTGCCAGCAGGTTGGCAGTTACTTGGCCAGCAGTTAACAGGTAATTAGTTAGATCTGCCAGCTAGTGGCTCGCTGTGAGTTTGTTTGATTGGCCGACTTAGCAGGCTGTTAGTAACTATTAGCAGGGAGTCAGCTAACTAGTAGATTGGTGGTTTAGCAATTACTTTGCCAGGTGCTAGCAGGTAATTTTGGTTGTTGAAAGCTTGATTACCAGGTGGTAGTTTGTTGCTACTTGGTTAGTTTGCACTTGGATAGTATTTCTTACTTAGTTAGTGGTGGTATCTTTGTGGTTCCACATTTGTCCATTTTAGTTTGTAGTCATGTCATTCTGATAGATAGTTAAAGAGTAATTATGGTACTGAAAGTCAAGAAATAGACCAGTCGGTTAGTCGGCTAATTATCTACCTAGAATCACTTACTTAGCACTGAACAAGAGGCCAAAGGCTGCAACACAACACCCATCACACTGAAATCATATACTAGTCCCTACCGAGTAAGTACACTAATATCTCTACTCGTTTCATATCACCCTGCCAATGTATCGTAACCTTTACTAGTCTGGCAGCACAGTACCTCAACCTAACATGACAAATACTGGTTATAAACTAACTGGTTTGTTGTGTGTGCCCTCTACGTTGATTTCAGGGTTAGTTTACACAACTAGTTGAGCCATGGAACACACAGCTGATATGACAACGAGCATTGCTACAATCGCGGTCTAGTTGATGGTTTGTAACTGTAAACAAGTCTCTGTCTGCTTTTTATCAGACACTAGTGGTCTGAATCGTCACTGGCGTCTGTGTTACTTCTGCTACAGGTGGAACTCAACTTAACAATGCTGTTATAAGCACAGACAGCAGCCCTAACCTACCTCCTCTGGTGCTAGGAAGTATTGTCCCAGCAAAGATAAGCAACCTTAGCCAGCTTTAACATAAACAATGATTGAGTAGATCCTCACACAGTAGTAACGTCAGCATTAAGATCTTCACCTATCAATTGCCAGTGACTGTTGCTGTCGGTGCTGCACTTCCAGAATACCCCTTGTGGTGTTGAAATAGTGCACTTCGGCAGTGCTTAGAAGCTCTACACTGTGTAAAAATATATCATCTTAACCTATAAACGAAATTCACAGATTTATTTTTTGGCAATGTATTCAACTAAGTCGACAACTCTGGTGGAGTAACCGAATTCGTTGTCGTACCATGAGATCAATTTGACGAATTTTGGTGATAACCAGATACCGGCAGAAGCGTCAAAGATTGAGGATCTTGAATCACTCAAGAAGTCGGTGGAGACAACAGCGTCTTCGGTGTAGCCAACAATACCCTTCAATTTGCCTTCAGCAGCTTCTTTGACAGCAGCTTTGATTTCGTCGTAGGTGGTTTCCTTGAGCAGTTTGACAGTCAAGTCGACAACAGAGACATCCACGGTTGGAACTCTTAAGGACAAACCGGTCAATTTACCGTTCAATTCTGGGATAACTTTACCGACAGCCTTTGCAGCACCGGTGGAGGATGGGATAATGTTACCGGAAGCGGTTCTACCACCTCTCCAGTCTTTGTGGGATGGACCGTCAACGGTTTTTTGGGTAGCGGTGATGGAGTGGACAGTGGTCATCAAACCTTCCTCGATTCCGAATTTGTCGTTGATAACCTTGGCCAATGGAGCCAGACAGTTGGTGGTACATGAAGCGTTGGAGATAATCTTCAAGTCTGGAGTGTATTTGTCTTCGTTGACACCCATGACAAACATTGGGGCATCCTTGGATGGGGCGGTGATGACAACCTTCTTAGCACCAGCGTCAATGTGGTTTTGAGCACCCTCCAAAGTGGTAAAGACACCGGTGGAGTCAATGACAATGTCGACACCGTCTTTGCCCCATGGGATGTTCTTTGGGTCTCTTTCTTGGGTGGTTTTGATGGTGTGGCCGTCAATGATCAAGTTGGAGCCCTCAGCCTTCACTTCACCGCTGTATTTACCGTGGGTGGAGTCGTATTTGAACATGTAGGCAGCATAGTCTGCAGCAATAAATGGGTCATTGACTGCAACAACAGTAATGTCCTTTCTTGACAATGCAACTCTCAAGACAAGACGTCCAATACGTCCGAATCCGTTAATACCAACTGTAACCATTTTGTTTGTTTGTTTGTTTTAATTTGTGTTAATTAAATAATTTAATTGATGAAGGAAAGAAGAAAGCAAACTTTAAGGATTGTCGTGCCAATTTATACTTTTTCCTATGGTGCTGGAAATTTTCTAGGAAAAAAAGCATCTTGAAAATTGCCAATTTAAGGGAGAACCGTCTGCTGATGAATGGCAAGTTTTTTTGGAAATCGCCATCAAGTGCGGTGCAGCGGGTGGTTTGGGGCGCCAATTGCGCCTGGAAACTGCCTGGGAGGGTCCGGCGGAGCAAGCGGGACGTGCTGGGCTGCCCAGCGCACCGCCCGCACCGCTGTAGCGCCGCCAATGGGCTCCCAAACCCAAATCCCAGCTTCGTCATCACGCTGTGTGTCATGCTTAGTCAGCAGAGCACCCAGTGGTTCAACAATTTAGCAAACTGGGTTGGTCAGCTGCTGGTCAGCTGCTGGCTGCGTACCTCTGCATCATGTGCCTTTAATTCTGGCGCATTGTCTGACGTCGGCTTTCCATGCTTCCTTAGTCGAAAACCATTGTGACAACGTTGTCCATGTCACTGACTGTAGTTGGCACTTAAGTCACTTGAGCCACCATTCACTTCTCTCGTATTATACCCTGCACTTAACTCACGTAGGTTTACAACACTTAACCAGCAAGGCCTGCAGTGCCACACAACTCAGCTGGATACCCTACACTTTGCTCACATAGTAAGACTCTACATAACTCAGATAGTCCCAACTCACACCCACCTAACTCATAGTAAGACTCAACATTAATTCATAGAGTCACTTAGTCAGTTACTTAATTCCCATGCCTGCAGTCCCACATAACCTGTAATTCACATAGCAAGACTATAACTTGATTTTACAGCTCATTGTACTGATATAACTACCATACACTCACACAGCTATACCCTGTACCTTTCTCACAGTTATAAAATTTGCTGAACTCAGTTTTATACTGCTCTTACGCCCACTAGATGCCCTTCACTTAACTCACATCACACTAAGTCACTTCGTTACCAACTCGCAGAGATTCCACGCTAAGTCACTCAGTTATACACCACTCAATTTCCGAGGTTAAACTCCTAGGTTAGATACAACACAGTTTAGGCCTGCTGCAGCTACACACACTCACCAACATTCCTTATAATTCTGCTTAAAGACAGCACTTGGTAAGTTATAGCTTGAAATGGTGAGGTAGAGTAGCGGTGGTGCAGCTGGAACTTATACATTGATACAGCTACTACTTGTATGATTATATAGCTTACTGTTACGATACAGCACTTTAGTCAATACAGTCATTTAACTATCAGTTGTCACATTATCATGGGGCTATTACAGCTTCATATACAGTTGTTGAAGTTATAAGTATAAAATTTATTTAATATATGCAATATTGTGAGCTTCAACGCTGTGTATTAGTATTACATCGACTATACCTCACATCTCAACAGTGGGCGCGGCAGTTTTTACTGGGTCAGTGTCAGTATTTTGTTGCTTCTAACTGATTGGTGCCAATTGGTTCTTGGAACCGCAGGACCTTCATCAATGGAATCTCATTAGTTGACAATGGGTTCCAGCTTACAAGTATACAGTGGGTACCCTATAGCTACCACAGTAGTTAACGAGCTACTATTGCACTCCTGTGATGCCGGTGGCAGAAATGTGACACTATTTGTCAGCACAGGAATGGTTATGGTGGGAATGTGGCATTACGTAGTGATCACGGTTTGTGGTACGTTTTTGCACTTTACTTTTGATTGTTGTGGTTATCATATGGCTGCATTATCCCAAAGTTCGGTACAGCATTACATGACTGAGTGAAATGTGTATAAATTATTTCAATCCCTGGCTATTACAGTTGTTCTGGTTACTTACAGAGTACATTGCACCCTGCTAACTTACCAGTACTATATGTATTGTTATGTACAGCTCAATGGTGTGTGCTTCCTACAGTAAAGGCCATGGACTTCTACACTTCTACACTGTTAGGGATACAAACTAGCTACTACTTACCATCTCTATACAGTTAAAATAGCTTAATGGTGGGACTTCTCAGCAGTTGGCAGTTCTTTTAATGAAAGTCTGATAGATTCAACACCCTTCAGTAAGTCTTCCTTGGAAATAACCAATGGAGGTGCTAATCTGATGATGTGGTCGTGGGTTGGTTTAGCCAACACACCGTGGTTTTTCATTAACAGGCATAAATCCCATGCAGATCTCCCGTTAGCCTTGGATGAGTCAATAACAATTGCACTCAACAAACCTTTGCCTCTAACTTCGCTGATAATACCGTCACTTTCCTTCTGTAATTCAATCAGCTTTTCTTTCAAGAATTCACCTAATTCCTGGGATCTTTCAACCAAGTTTTCGTCCTTGACAACTTGCAAAGCTGCAATGGCAACTCTTGAAGCCAATGGGTTACCACCATAGGTTGAGCCATGGGAACCTGGCTCTAAGGTGAGCATGATTTCTTTGGATGACAAAACAGCACTCACTGGCAAAACACCTCCAGAAATAGCTTTACCTAGCAAAACAATGTCTGGTTTAACGTTTGGTGAGTGCTCGTAGCACAGCAGCTTACCGGTTCTGGCAATACCTGTTTGGATTTCGTCACAGATCAGCAGAACATTGTATTTTTTACATAATTCTTGCACTTTGGTCAAGTAGTCAGCTGGTGGCACAACAATACCAGCCTCACCTTGAATTGGCTCCAGCAAAATTGCGGCAATCTTGTCACCGGCGTTCTTGAATGCCTCTTCAACGTCTTCAATAACACCATATCTCAGCAATTTGTTGGTGGTGCCTGGAATGACTGGTCCGGTGTTCTTGACAAAAGGACCAAACTTGGTGGTGGCGTCT
Source organism: [Candida] sp. (assembly GCA_030570575.1). Classification (NCBI taxonomy): domain Eukaryota; kingdom Fungi; phylum Ascomycota; class Saccharomycetes; order Saccharomycetales; species [Candida] sp. Next base: position 182,520 of record JAJLVZ010000003.1, on the reverse strand, counting down.
GGGTCGGTGGACATGGAGATGATTCCAATGGTTCTACCGTGGAAGTTATTTTCTGCAGCAAGAATGATGGCTTCGTCAGCTGGAATTCCCTTTTTGACGTACCCCCAACGTCTGGCCAGCTTCAGTGCAGTCTCAACGGCTTCTGCACCAGTGTTCATTGGCAACACCATCTCGTAGTTGAAGTACTCGGTGATGTATTTGGCATAGAGCCCAAAAACGTCAGATGAAAAGGCTCTGGACGACAAGGTGAGCTTGGAAGCTTGGTCAACGAGTGCCTCGATGATCTTAGGGTGGCAGTGTCCCTGGTTGACAGCAGAGTATGCAGACAAGAAATCTAAGTACTCGTTTCCCTCTGGGTCCCAGACGTGTGCACCTGAAGCCTTGTGGAAAACAACTGGCAGTGGGTGGTAGTTGTGTGCCGAATATTGCTGTTCTAATTCAACAGTTTCTTTGGAGCTGATGTTGAAGTTCATTGTGTGTTGATCTGTTTCGATTCTAGTTAGTGGAGTCGACAAGAGTAAAAATTTTACCAACCTCACTATTTAAATGCAAACTCGTTGTCCAAAAGATCGCTTTCTGCTGTGCATAATGGTTTTTAATACCAAATTGACACTTAAAAGCTTAAAATAGCGAGTTGCGCAGCAAGAAGTTGAACCGCCGCTTGCTTAGTCATCCGGAAACGCTGCCCGCTGTGCCAGCAAGTTTGGGTGTTTTTTGGCGAGTTCCGGCAGGCCGCAGTCCCCAATTCCGACCTCGCAGCAGCCTTTTTTTTCTCTCAAAGGGATGAAACAAGGCAAAGTTGGATAACCTTGTAACAAAATCAGCAAAGAGCTCCATGTCATCGCCTAAAAGAGCACAGCAGGTGGGCATCTCCAACCCACAGCAGTACGCGCACCAATTTGATCTGCAAACTGTCCCAATGAGGATCAGAAAGTCTGTTTCGGATGGGTACAAACTGCCAAACGGGTCCAACCAGTCGGCAGTCGCATCAAACATGCTAATATCTCAGCCTAGCAACGTCTACCAGTCCGAATACGAGCAGGAGACAAACTCCATATCGGCCTTCAAAAGGGTCCCGCTGCCATCCAACGTGGTAGTACCTCCACTCTTGTCTAACCACGATTCGTCCTTCAGATCGACATCTAGCTTGTCTGAGTGGGAATCAAACGTGGACTTGAGACTAACATCCATTGATAACAAGCTCAATAAAAGAAGCTTCGACGATATGGATGAAAAATGGTGACTTGGGTGGTAAACAACTGGATAATGAATAAGAAACGACAATCAATTTTTAACTCTCATTGTAAGAAATCATGCGCCAGTAGCTTCTCGCAGCTCCATCTCTTGTCAACATCCCAAGTAATGATCTTCTTTAGGAAATTTAGAAACTGCAAGTCAAAAATCTTGCTGTCCATGCCGTTGCCAATCTCGTTAAACTCAATTTTGTTTCCTTTATAATTACCAAAGCTATCAAATTTTGTAAAGATTAATGTGCTTCTATCAATGAACAGCTCCTCCTCATTATCATTGTCATTGTGATGACTCGAAATTGACCCCTTAGCTAGTATCTCGTTTCTCAGCTCAATAATCGTGGATTTCAATGGGAAACCAATTTTCTTTATAATTATGTTGAATAAATGAATCTCATTTCTGGCTGGAAACAATGGCGACCCAATAAACAACTCGTAAACAATGCACCCAAATGACCAAACATCTATTTTGTAATCATATCTTGCGCCAATAAGCACTTCAGGACTTCTATAAAATCTTGATTGAATGTATGGAAAGGAAATTTCATTGAATTTTGATGAGGACCCAAAATCAATAATCTTGATATTGAGCTTGTTTGGGCTCGGTTCGCAGAGCATTATATTTTCTGGTTTCAAATCCCCGTGAATAATGCCATTAGAATGAATAAATTTCAATCCATTAAGCAGTTGTTTGGACATTTCTTTGATTAAACCAATTGAGAACCCTTTGTAATTGATAAACTCCAATATTTTATACATGTCCAGGTATAGCAGCTCCGTCACCACACAAATATGAGATCTGAAGTTGAAATGCTCAACATAATTCAATATATTTTTGTTATTATTGAGCTTTTTCAATATTTTGATTTCATTGATTGATTGCAAAGACCATAGAATATCGTTTTTCATTATTTTGATTGACACTATTTTCTTGTCCTTGTAGTCATAACATTTAAGCACATTCCCAAACATCCCAGTTCCTAGTTTATCAATCACTTTGTATCTGTAGGAAATATGATTACCTCTGTTTATTATTAAATTCTTTTTGACATCATCAAAGCCAAAGTTATTGTTATTCGAGACATTCGGAACAGCTCTGGTCTCAAAGTCCAAGTCAATATAGTAGATTTGCTTGAGTTTTAGTATCTCTGTTTTTTCGTATTTGGTTAAAGCCTGGTAATTAATTGAGTTCACAGAAAACTTTGGGTAGTTGTTGTAGTCTAAAGACTCGTTCCAACTGTTTATTGTTTGCTTGGCTTTCTCATTGCTCATTAGCTCCTGGTATAGTTGTCTACAACTTGCTATTCTGTCACCAGTGGTATTAGCTCTGTCATCGCCAATTATCCTGTTCAGAGTTGTTGATTTCGGCAGTTTAGATCTCCTTTTTTGAATAACCAGCTTGTTGGTGCTACCTTTAGTGCTGACAGCGGTGGTTCTGGGAGGGTGTCGTATGACAGATTTTAGGTCAGAAGAGGTTGTGGATCTGGTTAATCTTTCAATTAGCGGCGAATCGTTTGAGAATATTCTGTTGTCGGATCTCTTTATGCTCGTGGACCTGCTGTTGTTGTTCAGATGGCTCAGCGAGCTGTGTCTTGTGGCGATTTTCTCAGTCTGGGGGGTCTGGACTCTGTTTCTTTTACTGATTGCTCTTGCGGTGGAAGGAGAATCAATGCTCAAAGTGTGCAATTTGTGGTTCAATGACGCTAGTGGTGAGTTTGTCTCAATGCTTTCCAGCACGCCTGTCTGCCTGGTCTGTGGTGGGCCTCCTTGAACCTGTTGGGGGGTGGAAGGGCCAGCTGACAGCGTCACAATCTTGTTCTTCAGCAGAGGAGAAGACGTTATTCTAGGAATTGAAGACTTTTTGGCATTGCAGTAAACAGAATCATCTATGAGCTGTACGGGTACAGAGACTTGTCGCGTCTTAACGGGTATTTTGGACTTTTTAAGCTCGCTCATTTTTGCCCGCTGCAAGTTGATCTGTTTTGTTTTGATTTGTTTTGTGTATTGATTGAAAAAGTAAATAATTTTATTTACCATCAGTGAAAACGGCATAAAGTTGGCGCAAAAAGAGACGCTTGCCCTTTTGAAGAGACACAATGAGCCTGAGTGATTTAAACACGCGTGATATCTTGCTTTTGGCGCAGTTGGTGGAGGAACAGGGAACCGCTAATACTGCAAAACTGTACAACCAGTACATTTGCCACCCGACTTACAAGCTCTCGCACTACGATGATCCAGTCATTCAGAGCGAGCAGGAGTTCAGTGCCATCATTACTGAGCTACTAACAAGCCCGCTGCCTGTACCTTGGGCTGTGGCACCAGGGAAAGAAGGTGAAGAAACCAAACCGCTTCCAAATATCCTGCAAATTTGTGAATATTACTACCTGCTGCGTCAAGAGGAGATTCTCAAGGAAATGGATGCGGTCAAACAGCAGTTTGAAACTCTCAAACAGACCCTGTGAGCTTATTCTTACCAAAAGAGCACACATTTTTCACTTTTTGTACTCCACATTGTTTATGTCATTTTTTACTGATTTAGCAACTATATAAAAGGCGAGGCACATTTCGCTTTTGTTTCATGGCACTAGAGACGTTTCAACACTGCAACGATACACTACAATGACACTACTACAACTGTACAAATCACACAAGGGCGTGGTGCTTAAGTCCAGCTATGTGATATTGCTTTATTTCACGATCCAGGCATCCAAACCCAGCTCCAAGCCTTCAGACAGGTCTAGCACCAGCCAGGATGACACTAGCAATGTCAGCAAAACATCCAAACCACCTAAACTGCATACTCAGTCAATCAGGAAGATAATCAAGTCGATTGTCCCGTCATTCAACTCTCCAGTTGTTTACTATTTCATCTCGCAGATCGTTCTATTGACTGTCAGAGCTTTGCTCACGCTTAAAGTGGCGTCTTTGGACGGTTTGCTAGTGAGCTCGCTAATCAAGAAACGGACAAAACTGTTTTTGAAGCTCCTGATCAAATGGATGTTACTGGGTATCCCTGCCTCATTCACAAACTCGTTGCTCAACTTCACCACTTCACAACTATCACTCAGTATTAATAAGAACATAACAAAGGGGTTGATGTCACTCTATCTGCCTGAGAACAAGAACCCAAATTATTATTCGCTGATCCATAACAATAATGCAGGTGAAACAGACGTAGCACCAGGTGACAAGAAGATTAAGAATGAAGTTGAGATTAAAGACCCAAATCAGAGAATCACTGTGGATGTGAGTAATTTTGCGAATTCAGTAGCTCAGCTTCCAAACCATGTTTTGAAACCTTTGTTAGACTTATTGCTATGCTCGTTTGAATTGTCTAAATCAGGGTCTGGCGAGGGAACATTAATTTTAGGAATAATTGCATATTTGAGCTCAATATTGTTGAAAATTCTATCGCCAAACTTCACCAAGATTTCTGTTCAAAGATCCAATCTGGAAGGAATCTTTAGATCACTTCATTCAAGAGTTTTCAACTTTAACGAGCAGATTAGTATTCTCAGGGGCGAGAAAAGGGAATTGGATATATTGGATAAATCCTACTACGAGCTAGAAAGCTTTACAAACTATGAAATCAGAGCAAGAGCAATATATGATGTTGCAATCAACTTTATTGTTAAGTATACATGGGGTGCTTGTGGGTTAATATTGTGCTCAACACCAATATTTTTGAATAAATTCAATGGAATCATGAACGATTCAAATATTTCAGCTTCCTTTGTCACAAATCGTCGTCTATTACTTAGTGCTTCTTCTTCGCTAGGTATGTTGATCACTTCAAGAAAAGAGATTCAGCAGGTTATTGGGTATTTAAATAGATTATCCGAGTTCAAATCCAATCTGCTCAAAATCGAGGAGAAGCAGAAACAGAAACAGACAGATGTTGACGAAGAAAGTGGGAATAAGCGAGATTTTATTACATACAATGATGACATGATTGAATTTAAAAACGTTCCATTAATTACACCGGCAAATGTGAAATTAGTTGATAAATTATCATTCAAAATCAAACATGGCGACCACTTGCTCATAGCTGGACCAAATGGTTGTGGGAAGTCGTCACTATTCCGTATTCTTGGTGGTTTGTGGACAATCAAAAGTGATGATCCTGAGACAGAGTTGATTATCCCACATAACAACTCGAAGAATTTATTCTACTTGCCTCAGAGAGCTTACTTGTCCAAGTCCACATTGAAAGAGCTTATAATATATCCAGATGATGAATACAAGTATGGCAAGGACTACAAGCCATTGTTAAAGATATTGAAACTGTTGGATTTACAGTTCATAATCAAAGAAAATATTTCAATTGAGTTAAAGAAAAACCCATTGACACCTGTTGAATCAATTGATGCATTCAGTATTGAGAGAAACTGGTCAGAGGAATTGTCTATTGGGGTACAGCAAAGATTAGCAATGACCAGATTGTACTATCACAGACCTAAATTTGCAGTTCTAGACGAGTGTACCTCAGCAGTGTCGCCACAAATGGAGCAAAAAATGTACGAGAATGCACAAAAGTTGGGCATTTCGTTGTTATCGGTGGCACATAGATCGTCCTTGTGGCATTTTCATAATTATTTACTAAAGTTCAGAGGTGATGGCAGCTATTTCTTCAAGAAATTTGACTATAAGGAGAGACTCAACTGGGAAAACGAGCTTATCGAGATAAACAAACAATTGAGAGACGTACCAATCTTGGAAGCCAAACTCAAAGAGCTGAAGATTGCGCAGGAGTCGCAGGAGATTAGAAGAAGTCGCTCGCAGCTGGCGATTGCTGCTAACTGATTGAAAACCTATAAAATGTCTGGATGTTGTGGCTATATAAAAGGGAAAAAAAAAATTTTCAGCATTTGGTGGTGAACTTTCATCAAGTTTCAAGAAGAAGTAAGTAGCACAGACCACATAGTGCCTTTGCTGGATGATGATACAATTTTTTGCATAGTTCAACTGAATAAGATGAAGAAAAACACAGCCATCGTCTTTCGCTCCTATCTGACCAGCAATGGATAACTATTTCATGATTTCCTACGTGGGGACTAGAACTAACATAGTAGGTATCTATAGTTATATAGTTAATGAATTACGAATTATTCTGCTTTAAGTGCGTACATCCTAACAGCATACAACTCTTTTGGTAACCCTCTCTGTAGCTCGATGGAGATGAGTTTGAGTCCAGCCTGCTTGAACAGTTTCTGGAACGACACGTTTGTTCTGGTAACCGAGGAGTCTGTTTCGTCAAACACGTCGCTCTCGACCGAGTTGTTCTCCTTCACTATGATTGTACCGTTTGGTTGCAGGCCCTTTTTGCATCTTTGCAGGAAATTTATGAATTCAGCGTCTGGTAGGTGGCCCACGCACCACTGGCACCAGATGAGCCAGTACTTCCCCTCCTCTGGGACGAAATCTTGCATGCCAACCTGGTAGATGTGGCCCAGCTTGCCCTGCTGGTCCAAGAACTCGAGTTCAATTTTCATTTGATCTACAAATGGCTTGACTGGCTCGACGAGGTCCACTTTATCGCTGAATTTGTGCAGCATGTCCCTTGTGACTCTGCCGATTCCTGCACCAATGTCCACGCTGTACTTGATGTGGCCCGGTGGGGGTGTCATGCGGGACTTGAGCTTTCTGAGCAGCGTGCTGGAGCCCACTACATCAGCTTTGGGCACCGATGTACCTTCGCCAAACCCACCCAGGACGCCGTCCACTGTTGCTGGGACGGACGTCCAGTACTGGATGGCGTCGTCGTAGTCGATCAGCGAGTCCTGTCTGGCCTCTGTGTCGCTCATTGCAGTGCTTAGCAAGAGGAAGGTGCGCGAGAAAAAGTGCGCTGAGTGCGCTGAGCTGAGTCAGCGAGGCGCACAAATATTATTCATTGCTGAGTCATACCTACCGTCTGCTTACCCACAAAAGCGGCATTCTGAGTCAGCATGCTTAGTCATATTTACTGTTTTCTGAGTCAGTGTGCTTAGTCATGGTTGTTGTTTTCTGAGTCAGCATGCTTAGTCATAACTGTTGTTTTCTGAGTCAGCAATTGATCGCTCGCTGACTCAGCGCGTCGTATAGCTTTGGCGACTTTTTTTTTTATTGATTGGAAAATTCAAGTTTGGACAACCAGCAAATTCGCCATCAACCTGAGCGAAAAGCAAACAAAACACCACTAAACCGCTAAGCAACATGAGTTTCCGTCTGGTGGACCTGGCCAAGCCGTTCAGCGGGGTGCTCCCAGAAGTGGAGCTCCCAGTCGAGAGAATCTCGTTCGACGATAAAGTCGTCTACACCATTGGAGCAGGCGTGCTGTACCTGTTTGCGCAGCTGCCAGTGTATGCCGCACAGACCAGTGCGCAGAGTGACCCAATTGCGTTCTTGCGCCCGGTGTTTGCAGCTGAGAGAAACACGCTGCTGGAGTTTGGGGTGTTCCCAATCGTCTCCAGTGCGATTATTCTGCAGCTATGCGCCGGTTTGAAGCTCATCAAGGTGAATTTCAAGAAAAGAGCGGACAGAGAGAGCTTCCAGTCGCTGCAGAAGCTGTTTGCCATCTTGCAGTACCTGGTTTTGACAGTGCTGTTTCTGTCGTTTGGGTACTTTGGGTACAACCTCACCATCTACCAGTGGATTCTGATCATTGGGCAGATTGTGGGCACCGGGATCTTCTTCACGCTCATCACCGAGATCATCGAGAAGGACTACGGGTTTGGCTCGGGGTCTCTGTCGTTTGTGGCGGTGAATATCGCAACTAAGCTGGTGGGCGATCTCGTGGGATTCCACACCGTCAAGACGTCTCTGGGCTACGAGTCCAACGGTGCCTTCTTCTCGCTGATCCAGAACATCAAGTCCAAGCCGTTCAAAGTGGCGCTGTGGAACTCGTTCAGCAGAAAGCATCTGCCAAACATCTTGCAGGGCTATGTCTCGATCGTGGTTATTGCCGCAGTTATCTACCTGCAGAACCTGAGAATCGAGCTGCCAATCAAGTCCACCAAGGTCAGGGCCATGAACAACGTGTACCCAATCAAGCTGCTGTACACGGGGGCCCTGCCACTGGTTTTCTCGTACGTCGTGCTCTTCTACATTAACATTGTGGGCTTTGCCGTCGTCAACCTGGTGCTCAAGAACGACCCAGCCCAGATCCTCGTCAAGATCCTGGGCCACTACGCGGACTCGCCGTTCACCAATGCCTTTGTCGTCGACTCCCCTTCGGTCCTCTACTACTTCCAGCCTTCGGAAACCCTGCTCGGCGCGGTCACGTGCCCGCTAAAGACCGTTGTCTTCACCGCTTTTGTCGTGCTCTCCTCCGGCTGGTTCGCCAACACATGGAGCTACATCTCGGGCTCCAGCCCAAGAGACATTGCGCTCCAGTTCAAGGAGCAGGGCATCTCCATTGCAGGCCGTAGAGATGTCTCCATTTCCAAAGAGCTGCAGAGAGTCATTCCGGTCGCTGCTGTAAGTGGCGCAGCCATCCTGGCTCTCGTGTCCTCTGCCGGCGAGATTTGTGGCTTAGCAGGCGGTGCCCCATCCTTGGTTGTGGCCGTGTGCGTTGCCTTCAGTTTCCTGGAAATCATCGCAACTGAGTACCAACAGGCGGGTGGTTCCTCTTTCAGCCAGATCTTTGGTATCTAATTAGATGTACTATTTATCCCAGTAGACTGTTACACTTGTGGGGCTTCCTTGTTTTTACCACCAACTGGCTCTTTTCATATCTTTACCTAAGTAGTTATCACTGCCTAGTGCTTCCTGTGGTTACCTACAACTCTACTAGAGTCTAGTAGCTACGTTTAGTCCTCGAACTCTAACCGAGCCTAACAGAGCTTAATCCTGGCAGCTACCCAGAGACTGTATACGCTGATGCGGTGCTCGCTTCTTGTATACGCTTTGGGGCAGGGTCCTATGTGTCAATTTTTTCCTGTTGGGAATAAACTTCTCAGAGATGCGAGCCACTTTCGACAGTAACGGTAATAATAGCCAGTGGGGGTATACCATTGCTCTGTGTACCACTGTTTTACCCAATTCAGGCAAAAAGCACTGATAATCCACTCACAAATTTTTTGTCTCAGTGTGCTGCACAGCAATATAAAAGACGAGCATGACGCTCCCACCTGGTGTAGTTGTTCTCAAACAAACGTACCAAAGCTTTCCCATTACAATGAGATTCCAGACTTTAACATCTTTTGCTTTAACTGCCGCAGTTGCATCCTGTGCAGCCCTCAATGAAGTTGATGCTGCGTTCAAGAAGAAGCACTCTTCTGTTAAGTCCTTCGACTCCTCCTGGACTACTGAGTCCTCCACTTTGGACTGGTCCTCCACTGAGTCCTCCACTTTGGACTGTTCCTCCACTGAGTCCTCCACTTTGGACTGGTCCTCCACTGAGTCCTCCTCCAGCGAGCCCGACTCCACCACCTATGTCACGGTCACTTCCACCTCCACTGCAGAGACCCCAAGCTCCTACGACCCACCAGTGTCGCACTCGTCCACTTTGGAATTAACCTCGTTCACCACCACCACCTTCCTCTCAACCACCACCGAGGTGATCACCTCCTGCTCGGACCACCAGTGCCACGAGTCGTCTGTCACCTCTGTGGTGACTGTCACCTCGACTGCAGAATGCGAGACTGACACCAAGTCCACTGAGTCCACTGAGTCCACTGCCACTAGTGCCACCACTGAGTCTACTGAGTCCACTACAACCGAGCCAGACACCACTGAGACCACTAGAACCACTGAGACCAGAACGGTTCCGCAGTCCACCATCACCTCTACTGTCACTGAGTGCTCCAGTGACTACTGCCACAAAAAGGTGACCACCATCACCACTGACTGCGACACCACCCCAGTCACCACTGCAACCACCCCAGTTGGACCGGTGAGCCCAGCCAAAAACGAAACCACCCCAGCGGTGCCAACTCCAATCTACGTGAACTCGACCACCCCAGTGACCCACCCAGCCACCCCGGTAGTGGTGCCAACACCAATCTTTGTCAACACAACTACGCCAGTTGTCGTTCCAACCACCCCAGCTGGCCCTGTTGCCCCAGGAAGTCCAGTCACCCCAGGCAGTCCAGTTTCTCCAGGCAGTCCAGTTTCCCCAGGCCGCCCTGTCTCCCCAGGCACCCCGGCCCAGCCTAAAGGAACTCCTCCGGCAGTCACCCCAGCCGAAGGATTGGGTGCCAATGTCAAGGCGTCACTTGGCACTGCAGCTGCAGCTGCACTCTTAGCGTTACTGGCCTAGGCTGCCACTAAAGTGTGTTTTATTTTAATTCTCTATACTCAGCTATCTACTACTCTAACACTTCCAGCGTGTTGTGCTTCTATTTCTATCACTTCCAGCTTGTTCTGCTTCTAGGACGTAGAGTTCTATCACTTTCAGCGTGTTCTGCTTCTAGGACGTGAGCTATCACTTCCAGTCTGTAGCAGGATGTCTGAAGTTGAAACGGGCCCTGGCAGACTCGTTTCCATAGTCGCTGTAGTAGCTAATGAGGTCCTCGTCGTCAAAAGTGGCCTTGCCGTGCCCTTTGTGGGTGTGCTGCCGAATGGCCTTCCTGTTGCCCACCACAAACACAATGGCGTGGTCTGCAGTCCAGCCGGGCAGGTCCACTTTGCAGTATTCCTCTTTGTCAAGCACCAGTAGGTTAACTAGTGTCTGTGCAATATAGCAGCTGGAATGGAACGCTGCGCCTGCGGTCTTCATGATGGGCAGGCTGTTGATGTCGCCCACAGCAAACACGCTGCGGCTTCCCCTAACCAGCAGCGTGTCCTCGACGGCTATCTCGTCCTTCTCGACGTCAATCGCCTCTGAGAACACTCGCTTGACCGGCCCCAGGTTGCTGTGGTGGAAGTTGCACCAGTAGTTCAGGTCCGACCTGATACTCTCACCCTCTGTGGTGACCAGTGTCCCGTCGCTGAGCTCTTTGGCGATTCTGGTGTTCAGCTTCAGCTCAATGCCCACCTCTCTCACTGCGGTTTCCACCTTCTCCTGGAACGCCTTGGACCCGAACTTCTCTGGTGGCAGAAACCCGTGCGGGTGCACCAGCACCACCCGCTTCTCGGGGAAGTCCTGCTTGATCTCGCCCGCAACCTCGATCCCCAGGGCCCCGGCACCAATGATGGTGATGGTGCTCGCCTTCTCAATCTCAGCTTGGGCCTGGGACATCTCGCTGACAAACTGCTGCTTCGTGGTGCCCTTAGGGTCAAATGGCCACGCTCTGCGGCGTCCTGTGGCAAGAATAGAATAGTCAAACGACAGCGATCTCGTCTCGGCGGATCCGTTCAGCTGGTATGTGGCATTATTCTCATCCGTGTACTCAACCACTCTGCCCTGGATGTAGTTCAGCTTCACGTTTGCTGGGAAGTTGTCATACGTGCATGGGCTGATCGAGTCCACAGTCAGGCTTGGGTCCGTGGTCTCGATCCTGCTGAACTTGAGATTGAAGTCTCTAATATCGTGATAAATCTCACCAGCAAACTTCACATCAATGATAGACTTTGGTATACCCAGGATCTGTATGAACCCGGCCCTGGGCTCTACCAGAGTGATTTCAAACTGCCTGCCTGGCTCTGCCGGTCCTGGATTGTCTACCAGTCCTTTGATGAAATGCACAATGAAGCTGAGCCCGCCGTACGATCCACCAATAACTGCTATTTTAGTAACTTTGCTCGTCATGTTGTTGAAGTTTGCTGCGAACGTAAACACCTGGCTACGCTGCCTATATATACCAAAGGTGTTAAAAGCCAAGTTTTGTTCTTATGTACGCCCATGTCGACATTATGTACAATTTGCATCAAATTATATCTGTCTCTGGAGCCTGTTTTGGGCACTTGAAGATGTGCACTGGACACTACTGCTCCCAAACCTAATAAATCCGATATTCAGCAACAAATCCGCAGCTCCAGCAAGCACTAAACCCAGTATTTTGCAACTTTTAAAGGTGTTAATGTAGGTTAATGCGCAATTTACCGGTTTTACTGATTGAAAAGATGATCTAAGGATCTGCATTTACATGCGTCTGGCTTTACTGCCATCTACACTGCTTGCTCTCTATTACCTTTATGTATTAGTGATAGTGCCTAACATTATGAGAAACAACCAGACTCAGCTCCTGACAACATTGATTCTCCCAATTCTGTTAACCCATTGGGCTTTCTCATTGAACCTGTCCAATAGCACATGATCTTCAACAGTGCCGTAGCACACAGTAGCGTCAACAAGGTCTGCTTTCAGGTCCTGGAAAATCGTTTCTTCATTCAAGGTTAGTTGGTACTCCACCTTATACTTGAGCTCCCTGTTGAATTCTTGTAGTTTGATAATCAGCTCCTTCTCCCTTTTTTCAACAACCGCTTGATACTTCAACTGCAGGAAGAATATCTCTTTGTCTAGAAGCACCAGGTTTGACGAGATTTTCGATAGACTTTTCAAGTAATCTAAAATCTCTAAATCCTCAATCCGGAGTAAAAAGTCGTTGAAGTAGTCAATCAAAAACTTGTTTGTCAATTTCTTGGTAAACACAACTTTTCTGTCTTGTTTTGGTGACAACAAGTCAAACTCAACCTGGATGCTATTAGATTGAATTTCCATGGTCAATCTTGAGTCATACATCTTAATAAACTTATATCCTGTTATTAGTTGTAATTTGCTGAATAATTCCAGTGAGTGTGAGACTCTGGTTTCAACAGGTTCGTTGTTCAGCTCGATATAGCTTTCTTGCTTATCTATCTCTGATTGCAATTCATCAACCTCAGCAACTTCTTTATCAAGGGCCCGAATCTCTTCTTGTAACTCTTTCAACTCATCGATTTGTGAAACGTATAAATTGATCGAGTCAATAAACTCACCCCTTAGTTCATTGATTTTCTCATTTTCACTGGTTTGTTTCTTGATTTCAATGTATTCTTGGATCTTGTTATTGACATCTATTATCTTGTTTGAAACTTCGGCTTTGAACTCATCCAAGAACTCAATTGAGTTTAAATACACTTTAAAGTCTTGTTGCAATTTTTCAAAATTGTTTTCAAACCTGATCAATAGTTCATCCAGCAATTTATTTCTCCATGAACTCCATGAAACTTCAGATTCTTTATCAGATATGGTTTTCAACAATAGCAATGAATCACTCATTTTCTTTTGTTGTATCAAGTCTTGGGTTTCATAGTAATCTTTAACCAATTGTGGATTCTCTTCAGAAAATTCAATATCTAAATCATCAAATAGCTTCTTCAATTCACTCATATTTTTTTGTAACTCTTCACAGCTGAATTTATATAATTCGAGCTTTGGTAACTTCGAATATCTTGCAATCATGTGATCAACTGGCTTGATATCTTCTGGATTAGAAACCGTCTCAAACGGTTTAATTGAATTATCTTTTAAATTTATTCCATCAAAAAACTCAATTGAAAGATCAGATAAAAACTGATTCAAAGTAACTGGCTGATACTCATAATTACCATTGGTGTTGTTTTGCCTCAATAAAGCTTCAGATTCATCTTCAGGTGCTAAAGGTGCTTTCTCTGTTGATATTTTGAATTCAACTTTATCCTGTTCTGTTAATCTTCTGATATTAGCAGAGGTTCTTAAAGGTGTGAATTTTTTATTGCTAGTGGCAGTTGGACTCTCAAGAGAAGATATTATTGGTTGAGAGTTCTGAGTGGAAGTCATCAAAGGTTCATCGTTTTCATGCTCAAGTTGTTGCTGCCTTAATGGTATGATTGAATTTCTTGTATTCTCTAATCTTCTCTTCTTATTTGGGGTCATTAAATTGATCTTGTCACGTAAATCGTTTGTTGTCTCAATATTCTCGGTTATCAGGCTTTTTCTCTTTGAGGACATTGGTGAGCCTGTCTCTGATGTATGTGATCTGGTTCCCTTTAACGGTGTAATATTTATCTTTTCTGGTGTTTCAATTATCTGTACTCCTTGTGGTGTGAGAGCTGGTGAAGCTGTTGCTGTCTTTTCGATTTCTGCTGGTTCTTGAGAAACTAGTCGACCTGATGACATTAGTTTAGTTTCATCCATTGTTACCTCTTCATCGGGTATTTCTACTTTGTTCTCCTGATTTACAACTGTAACTGTACTTATTGCTTGAGTCTGTTCCATGTTAATTTCTAACTCACTTTCAGGTAGATTTATCATTTCCCTATTCCATCTGGTATTCATCAAGGTGATTTTGTCTTGAGGATCCTCAGCTAGTGAAGTCATATCCATTGCTGACTCCGAATCATAATATTCTTGACTATCATCTTCTTCGCCTTCTTCCTCTTCTTCTCTATCTTCTGTGATTTGTTCTCTCTGTTTCAGTTGCTCTTCATCTGGTGCAATAGATATGATATTTGGATTTGATGTTTGAACTGATTGAGTTAACTCCATATCTTCTTCCTGAGATTGGCTTTTTAAAACATCTTCTTGTTCCTTCTCTTCATCACGATTCTCATTGTCATCAGTACTAAACAGACTTTTGATGGAACCAAATAAACTTTTTGGTGTTTCCTCTTGTTGATTGTTCTCCTTCTCTTCGTCTTCACTATCATTACCATTGTTGAAGCTCAAATCGTTAAATTCAGGATGTTGTTCGATACGGATTCCACCCAGTTGTTTAGTCAGATCCATTGTATTATCTTCATCCATATCAAAACTTTCATGAAATGGTTTGGTTATACTCATATCCACTGTGTCCGTATAATTGTCGCTTTCGTAGCCATCGACATTGTTCTGTGATTTGATGCCATTTGAAGATCTTCTTTTTGGAGATGAATATATTTGAGACCCCGTGTCCAGTTCCATATCACTACTATCATATTGAATCTCGTCATCATTCTCATCATCATAAATATCACTGGCTGAGCTTATTTTAGATTTAGTAGGCGATCCAGTAAACTCTGCAACTGTTTCTGCAATATCAAACCTTGGTGCAGATTGTCTTGGTGTGAAGGCAATTGTCTGTCTTCTCTTTGGCTGCTCAACTTCTAATTGTGACTGTGGTACTAAATCAATTTTATGTAATGTGACTTCAGGAGCAAAAGAAACTCTTCTTCTGTAGCTTCTCTTTGACAATGTTTCCTCCGCCTCTCTAAGAGGTCTCCGTGTAGAAGAAACTATCTGAATTGTGTGGTTGTTCTTGAGAATTCCCTTTGCATCTTTTTTGTTTATTTCTGTAAACCTCAGATCCTCTGTTAAATTGAGCTTGTGCTGCACTGGAGGTTCGTTTTCTTTATCCACCGCGGGTTCCTTGGTGCTCTCCAAGTTCTCTGGGCCCTTGCCGCTGCCGTTTGACATGGTTCTTCAAAGGCAGCAATCAAATTCAGCAAAACTTGTTGTTTTATCAGTGTTTTTGTTTACTTTTTTTGTTTTTATTTCAGTTTTTTTTTATTTTTTTGATTTCTGTTGCCATGGTAATGCTGCAATATTGTGTGGCGGGTAACTTTTGTGCTTATTGAGTAATTAGTAATTATGTTTTAGTAGAAAGTGACAAGAATGGTTGAAGGTGACAGCTCCAGCTATCTGGAAAGAGCGGCTGCATTTCCAGTCTCTGGGTGAATGTAGTCAGCCTAAATATAAAGGAATTGAAACCGATAAAAAAGCTCTAAACTACCAGTAGAGTGTGCCAGTGTTCAAAACCTGCAGAAACTTTTCAAATTTTTTTGAGTATGAAAGAGCCTGAAAAGTTGTAGAAAGACTGCGTAATTTGGAGCAGGAATGTCGTTGCAACCAGTTGAGCATCATGGCCCATCAGTTGGTGTGAAGTTCTACGGAGATGAAGATCTGGTTTTTGTTGGCTGTGGACCATTATTGAAGATTTACAATTATAAGACTGGTGAGCTTTCAGTATCGAGAAAGATCTTTAAAAAGAACAAAATTCATGGTATTTGTGTTGATAGAGATGTTTTGTGCATATATGGTGCTAGATCTTTTAGTATTCTCTCGTTATCACAAATTATGGATCTGGAAAACCAGATTTTGGACTATGAAAAGATGGTCAATGATTGGATTATTTCAGGTGAATTCAGTTATAACGGATTAGAAGTGTTTTTGTTAACAGCACATAACGTTATTCTGAGTGTGGACGCCTACTCGCAAACTCTGCAATGGGAAAAGTCTGTTTTTGGTGAAAAATCAATTCTATATTCTGGTTCAATCACAGTTATCTCAAAACATCATGTATTTATTAATGCAGGAACTGTGATGGGAGGTGTTATCATCTGGGATCTTTACAAAGAGCAAATTGTTCATAACTTGGTGGGGCATGAGGGCTCGATTTTTAATGTTCAAATGAGTAAGGACACAAAATATATCATTAGTTGTTCTGATGATAGATCTATCAAGCTTTGGGATAATAAGACCGGTGAGCCATTATCAACAGCCTGGGGTCACACTGCTAGAATATGGAACTTGAAATTCTATAACAATAACACCTCAGTTATCAGCTGCTCAGAAGATTTAACTTCAAGAACCTGGAAAATCGTCAGTGGTGAAAATGACAAAATTGAATTAGTGGCAGACAAGACTTATGAACTACATGGAGGTAGACATATCTGGGGGCTTGATGTTAATGAAGAGGAAAATTTAGCAGTTACTGGTGGTAACGATGGAAGAATAAGATTAATTGATATCAATCCATCAAAGGAGTCATCAGAAGTTGAGCATTTCTCATTAAATGAGATAATTCTGTCTTCAGGAAAATCTGAATATGTTTTACAAAAAAATGAAATCATCAAAGGATTTTGGAGACTAGCGTGTGGCCTGGTTATAATTACTTCCTACGGTGGTATTTTTATTTTGAAAGATAACTCATGGAAATTAATCAAAATAGATGCGATGTTCAAGAACTTTTCACTAACAAACGGATTTGATAAAGACAACATTGTTGTTTTTACAAGTGGTAAAGGGTACTCATTATTCATGAAATTTAATGATGAAGGTGAAATCATCAAAGATTTAGAAATTAAAACTGACGTTT
Organism: [Candida] sp.; assembly: GCA_030570575.1. Lineage (NCBI taxonomy): Eukaryota > Fungi > Ascomycota > Saccharomycetes > Saccharomycetales > [Candida] sp. The sequence continues at coordinate 165,314 of JAJLVZ010000003.1, read as the reverse complement.
ATTCGATCATCAGTGCAACTTCAACTAGATATAACAATGATTTGTATTTGTTGATTGAATCACCGAACTACAATGAGCTATTGTTTTTGTATCAAGTTGATTTAGATCTCAATCTGATTCAGTTAAGAAAATTATCAAAAGGTCCAACATTTGTTAGTACGTGTTTTGAAATCAATAACGGAGTTGTATTTGTTGGATTTAGACTAAGCACCATTGGTATTTATAGCCTAGAAACGTGTGAGGAACTGAAACTAATCAAAAAGTTGTCAATTAGTGATACAGTTACATCAATTGAAAATGTTTTCAATAAAGAGGGAAAGACTTTGATTTGTATTGGAAACCGTGATGGCTACTACGTTTATGCTAACTATAATGCAGATAGCAATGAATTTGAAATCATTCATAGTAATAACACAAGAAAGGGCTTTTTAGAAGGTGCATTTGAACATGATGGTGAACTGCTTTTCTATGGGTTCAAATCAAGTTACTTCTACATTTATAATGAATCAAGGGAGTATGAGATTGCATATGAGAACTGTGGTGGAGCACATAGACAGTGGAAACTATTTTTAATTGACAAAGATCCAACTAAGAAATTGGGATTTCAGTTCATTTATGTCAGAAATGGAGTGTTAACAATCAGAACGATTCCCCAACCAACATTGCCATATTTACTAAATGAAGGTACTCATGGTAGAGAAATAAGAGATATTTCCCTCAGAGCTGATAAACTGTTCAACAAGCAAGGTTTGTATATTACAGGAGCAGAAGATACATGCCTAAAACTTTCATCAGTTAAATTTGAAACTGGAGAAATAACAAACTATTGGACCATAAGAAAACACACTTCTGGACTACAGAAAGTCAAGTTTTTAACTGGTGATTTAATTGCTTCGTCATCAGCAAGAGAAGAATTTTTCATTTGGAAAGTTAACGAAGAGTTTGATAAGCCGTTTATTAATTTGATTGCATCACTGCCACCATTCTCTGATAACACAGATTTACGTGTAATGGACTTTGATCAAGTACTGATTCATAACGATGCTGGTGAAGTTGCCAAAATTCTAATCACAACAGTTTATTCAAATTCTGAGATTAAAGTTTGGAGCTTTAATCCTAACAGTGATGGCAGTAAATTTGAACTTGTATTATCAGGTGTTTACAAAACCTGTTGTATCTTTGGGCTTTCCACATTTATCTATAACAACAAATTATTTATTATGATTGGTACAACTGACGGATTTTTGACATTATGGGATATTAGTTTACAACTACCATATGAAATTAAAGACAACAAGCTGTATGAAGTTGAAGAAATTGAACTGGTGCCAGACCTGAAGATGACCAAACCAAACGCCACGCTACAGGTTCATCAAAATGGTATTAAGAGTTTTGAAGTTTCACTGACTGAGGACGCTATTTTGGTTGTTTCCGGAGGTGATGATAATGGTTTAGGGCTATCAAGGTTCAGTGTTAACTCTAGTAGTGAAACATTGGTTATTGATGCCAAGGTTGAATGCTTTGTGCCTAATGCTGCATCTTCTACAATCACTTCTTTAAATATTGTACCAAATGGCTTGAAGCAAGTGTTGGTTGTCTCAGTCGATCAAATTGTTAGACTATGGGGATTTGAGGACCACAAGATGTTCAAACTTCTCGATTCTAAGTACACAACAGTTGCAGATACCGGGTCGTCCTCGATCATACAGCATGATTCCGATAAAATCACTGCATTAATTGGAGGCGTTGGATTGTCCGTTTGGGATGTTGTCGAGTAACAGATAGATGATTACATAGAAGAACATGAACTACATTTCTTGTATAACTGAAACCCGTAAAGTTTGTACTTTATCTATATACACATTTTAACCCAAAATTAAATAATTAGCTAGTAGCAGACTCAACCCTGACGTTGTTTGTGCTTCTTGTTTGATTTGCAGTACACGTACAGGTGGCGTCTTCTTCTCACCATGTAACAGTCTGAGCACATGACCTTGACCGAAGTTCTGACTTTGAACCCTCTGGCAAATTCCTGCTTCACAAAGCTCGTGCGTGGGCTGTTGAAAGCTGCTAAACCTGAGCCAAATGCTTGTTTGGAAGCAGTGGTGATGTTCTGGAAGAATCTGAAGACGGAACTCATCGATGGAAAGTGAACTTTCTTTTACCGTTAGGTGAAAATTTATGTCGTCTTTCATCAAAATTTGGATTTTTCCTCGAAAAATTCACAACCCGGTAGGGGCCCGTCAGCAGGTTTGTCCTAAATGCAGGTTTTGACCAAGTTGCCAGTGGGCGGTACATCCCCTATTTACCTTATTGCTCATTGCACAGTCTAAGAACCTTTTCGAAAAGCTTTGGTGCGCACAGCTGGTCTCAGGCTCGCGTAATTTGGGAAACAGTCAGCTGGTTCGCGCACAATGTACTGTGGAGCCTCCAAATTTTGGCCAAAATTCAATTTTCTGCTTAAAACATAAACAAAACATTAAAAGTAAATAAACAACAAGCTTTAACAGCTTAGAAACTAGTCAATTGAACGGCAGATTGGTTTGCTGCTTGCTATAAACATTGCTCAGAATACAGAGAACATATACCAGCGAGAAAATAAATGGAAGGTTGGGGAGAAGTAAGAACCAAACAGCACATTGTTTTGTGCATCACAAGATATTAGAAGACTAACTATTCTCAACAGGTGATCAGGGCGCCAGTGGTGAAGCTGCCCGCTGACCAGAGCTTGCCGCGTCCTTTAGCCGCGTGCACCGCGTTTGACGAGTTTGTGGACTTGGTTTGGATTGGAGATTCATCTGTGAGTATTTGTTTTATTGTTTAATTGAGGTGAATGAGCACTGAGTTAACCGGTTGTCAAGGGATATGTATCGTCATTCAATGGTCTAATGATGTCTTTATATACAAGATTCAGAGCACATGAAAGTCCCGTTCTGAAGTTAATATCTCACGAGAAGGGTATAATATCTATTGATAAGAACTCAATCAAACTAACATCGAGAAATGGGCTCGTTGACTTTGAAATATCGAATACTGATGAGGGTTCAGACTTTCAAGTTATAACGCAGATGGCACTGACAAGTGCTAACGAAGTGATGATAAGTACTGACACCAGCTTGATAATTATAAATTTGAATAAGAAATCAATAGTGAGGTCTTATCCTTATAAACAGCAAGTTATATTAATGGCATCAAACAAGCGTCATGTGGCACTGGGATTGACAACGGGTACAGTTGACATCTTTGAACTTTCAAGCGCAAAAATCGTCAAAAGCTTTACATCAGCCTCAGGTAAATTATCCGAATTAGACTTAAAACAGCAAACTTTGGTAACTTGTGGTTACACTGAACGTCATGGATCGTTTGTACTAGACCCTTTGGTTAATGTCTATGACTTGAGACTAATGAAACCTTTAGCACCAATTCCATTTCCAGCAGGTGCGGCATTTGTCAGATTATATCCTAAACTAACGAGCATAGCTATCATTGCGTCAAAAAGCGGTCAATTACAAGTTGTCGATATGTTCAATCCTTCCAGTGTGTCTCTCTACCAGGCAGATGTTGGTCCACTAATCATTGCATTTGAATTATCATTCTCAGGAGATTTTCTATCAATTATCGATGGTTATTCTCTTCTACACCTATGGTCTCATGATCCAGAACATTCAACTATGAGTCAAAACATTATACCTCTTGAATACCCAACATTGCCGGAACCAAATCCAGCTCCCATTGGTATTGATGACCAAGAAGTTCCTCTGAATTGTATCGGACTTCCATATTATAAAGAAGCATTATTATCAGCATGGCCAAAAGATATGATTTTCAAGAGTGCTGGTACTTTACCGAAGTCAATTGATCCAGAAATATACAAAAACTGTAAAGAAATGAATGGTATTTTATACTCCCCATATGATAAGGATAAATATGGTAAAAGAAATATTTTCAACAAATATACTTCAATTGATAAAAAGAATGATACACAAAACTTTTTAAGTTCAAAAAGCAAAAACTTAAAACAACATTTGAGTGATTGTTTTCAATATAAATGTGAAGAATTGGACAAAATACCGCCTGCATTCAAAAAACTGGAAATTCTTTATAGTAAATTTGGTGTTGATGATTTTGATTTTGCTAGTTATAATCAAACAGAATATTCAGGTTTAGAAACACATGTTGATAACTCTTATACAAATTCATTGTTACAGGCTTATAGATTTATCCCTGAGTTTTATAACTGTGTTTTAAGTGCATTAGGTCCAGAGAACTTGACTCCAAACTCTTTATTGACAGAATTAGGTTATCTTTATGATATGTTAACAAAGGCAAAAGGACATCATTTTAGACCTACCAATTTTCAGCATGCTTTATCAAATTCACCTGAAGCAAATGAACTGGGATTAATTGATATAGATTCAAGTTCATATTCTAAAAATTTGAATCTGTCAGAAAAAATTAACTTATTCAACAAGTTTCTAATAAAAAATCTATCAGTTGACGGGACAACAAACTATTCGATTGATAAGAATAAAAATGAGTTTAATTCCTTTATTGGAATTTTGATTGAAACCCAATTTTCAAACTATTTCGGTCAAGTTGTTTCTCATCAACAAAATATCGAGTATAGTATGGATCTTTATCAACCAAAAAGAAACCGTGAGACAAGTATAAGGATTGCAACACATAATTCAATACTATCGTTTATTGAAGCTGCGTCATACAAAGTTGAACAAAAGAAGATTTGGAATCAACTCAAAAATGAATATCAGCTAATGGAAATAACCCAATGCGTTAAAGAGTATCCAACTGTTTTATCATTAAATTTACATTTATTGCCAGAAGATATTAAAACTATTAGGGGTACTAAGAATTGGTTGAAACCAACGTTCTATACAACATTTGTGAATGGTCGGCCGTATTTGGGAGAGTTCAAAAGGTATCAGTTTACCGAATCATCTCAAGAATATGAGCTAACTAGTGTTATATGTGAGATTTCAAGTAATGATTCCGAAAAACGGAAACATTTGATTACTTTTTCCAAAATACTTAATGAAGAAACCAATGAAAAAGAGTGGTTTTTATTTAATGATTTCCTTGTGATGAAGATTCCACAGGATGAAGTTTTGAATTTATCTTACTGGTGGAAAACTCCAGTGAACTTGATTTATAGAAGAATCAATAACAACAATAACAATAAATTCATTACAGATGCCTGGAAGTCCAATTTGAATGACACTATATTATACAGAGACCATTTTGCTAAAGGAACAAGAGAAAACAAGATAATTGAGTATGAACTGCTGACGAGAGAAGAGGCTCCAAAACCAGGCTCACTGATTGCCATTGATGCGGAATTTGTAACGTTGCAGGAGGAGCAGTTTGAAATCAACAAGAACGGTAATAAAGTGTTGATCAAGCCAAGTATCAGAACCCTTGCCAGGGTGTCTGTTTTAAGGGGAGACCCAGGCGAGAAATATGGTGTGCCGTTTATTGATGACTACGTTGTTGTCAAGGAGGGCATTCAGGACTATTTGACATCGTTTAGTGGAATTGAGCACGGAGATCTTGATCCTGAAACTAGTAAGAAGTCACTAGTCACCAGAGAGACTGTCTACAGAAAGCTGTGGCTGCTGCTGAACCTGGGATGTGTGTTTGTTGGGCACGGGCTAGCTAACGACTTTAGAATGATCAACATCTGTGTGCCCAAAGAACAGGTTCGTGATACAGCTCTGTTCTTCTATAAGGGATCCAGAATATTGTCATTGAGGTTTCTGTCGCACATGCTGCTGGGGCAGAGCATCCAGACGGGCAACCACGACTCGATTGAAGATGCGCTGACTGCATTGCAGCTGTATAACAAATACCTGCAGCTGAAGAAATACGAGCAGTTTGACAAGATTCTGGACCAGATTTACAAAGAGGGCAAAGTGCTGAACTTCAAGCCCCCGGGCAGCCACTAAAGTAGTAATAATACATGTATATTTAGGTCATTATAGCAGAGCTACTTTCATAGTGCACTGGCAGATGCTAGATCGATTTTTCTTATCTCTGGAGAGTCCACATGGCTTGCCCTATCGACAGCCCGTGTGGTGGGTGCAATTGGCGATATCGCAGCAAGGTTGTAGTTGGACAGCGAGTTCATGGTCTGGGTGTTCAGCATGGGCAGGTTGCTGGTGCTGGGGTTCTTGCTGGCACTGCTGGCGGGAGCGGGCCCGTGGTGGTGGCTCTGGCTGTGGTTGGTGGTGGTGTCGGAGGTGGTAGTCGTGGAGTTAGTGGTGCTAGCGGGGTTGCCGGAGCTGTCCTGGGCTATCCACAGCTTCACCAGTTTATGTTGGATCTGCTTATTCTTCTTCTCCAGCTTGCTCTTGAACAGCTGGGTGTTTTCGAGCCTCGTAGAGCTGTTCACGGCTTTCGTAGCGTCGTCCTGCTGGCTCGTTCTTTTGATAGAGTCCAGCAACGGGTTGTTGTTGAACCTTCGGATATTTGTGAGCTCTCTGGAGATCTTTTCAAAGTCTCTTCTGGTCTGTAGGCTGACGCTGGGGGTCTGGGTGCTGCTGTTGGCGGCCCCAGTCACGTCCATCAGGCTGTTCTCTCTTTGCAACCACAGCTTCTGCTGGGTTCTGGTCTCCAAATTGGAGTTGTTAGACTTCAAAAACTGGCTGAAGTTGTTGTTGAGGTTGGAGTTGCTGAGCGAGGAGGAGATGTTGAGGTCTTTGATTCCCCTCGACAAATTCAGCGTGGACTCCCGCTGCTTGAAGGACAGTATGGAGTGGTGGTCTTGTGGGCTGTGCTGGTTTGAGGGAATGGTGAACTGCCTTAGTGAGGTTAGCGAGTTCTTTGGCGTGTGCGCCAGGTGGCTGCCGTTGCCTATATAGTCGTTCATGAGCGCAGCCCTGTGGTTTAGGTTGGATGAGGATGCAGTCGTGGCGGTGGCTGCAGTCGTGGTGTTGTTGAGGGCGTGCTGGTTGTGGACTGCATTCTTGCCTGCGACGGGGCCTGAGCTCACGTTGACCATGGAGTTGATGTACGGCAGGTCGCCAAACGTCTTCACCAGGCCCGTGGACTGCGACAGGATCATGTCCTGTAGGTACTCGGAGTTCTTGTGCGCTTTGGGGTCCTTTGGAGCTTTCGAGTCCCTTGGATCTGGCTCTTGAGGGTCTGGTTGTTTAGGGTCTGGGTCCCTTGGGTCTGGCTCTTGAGGGTCTGGCTCTTGAGGATCTGGCTCTTGAGGGTCTGGCTCTTGAGGGTCTGGCTCTTGAGGGTCTGGCACTTGAGGGTCTGGCTCTTGAGGGTCTGGCTCTTGTGAAGCCTGAAGGTCTCCCTCTGCAGTGTGGGCCTCCTCCGCAGGGTGAGAACCCACAAAATAGTGGCTGGGCTGTCTGACCAAATCCGGTTTGGGCTGCGACTCAAACCCGTCCTGCCTTATGGTGTCGTTTTCGTCGTTCTCTTTAAACCCTTCCGGAATTATGGGCTTGAGAATGTCAACCTGCAGGTGCTTGGGGATGCTCTGGCTGGTGAAGGACTTCAAATGGCTAAACTGCGAAGGTGTTTGGTAGCTGAGAATCTTGATTTCCTCCTGTGGATGCTCGTGCTGCGGCTCCTCCTCCCCGCTGAAGTTTGCGCCGTCTTCCTCTTCATCTTGTGCGGGCACGTGCCGGTCCTCCTGCTGAGCAACATCGTCGAATTCGTCAACCTCATCTACCTCATCATCTTCGTTATTCTGATTAGCATTGTTTTCAGGGCTTTTCACCGCATGGACAGAGGGCATCTGGTAACTGCGCGTCCTCGTCAGCGCAGTCAGCTTGGTCAGGCTTCGGTTCTTGGTTCGCGAGATCCCTTCGGCGCTTTTCGATCTGTTCAGTCCTGGATGTTTCGAGCTAATTTCCTCTAGTTTGCCCAATTTGTTCAGGTTCCGGCCATACGAAGCTGAACGGCTGTGGTTTCTTGCCGAGAACTGCTTCTTGGATCGGTCTGCAGAGCTCTTAGCATTCGGCATCCTGGATGGCTTCGGTATGTTGGTTAATTAACGTTGTTAAAGTAGCCTGAAATTTTCAAATTTATTTTGACTTTACAGTGTGCGAATGACACTTCCGGGGCTCGAACCCCGGCCCTGACCCTCACCTTTGGGTGCGACTGCACCGAACGCTCCCACCGCCCCTAACACAGCTCCTGGAACGAGCCCCTAACAGACTGCTAGGCAAAGGGTGTTGTGTTAAACTGCTAGGCAGAGGGTGTTGGGTTAAACTGCCAGGCAGAGGATGCAAAAAATAAACGACAAGGTCGTACCCGGATTCGAACCGGGGTTGTCCGGATCAAAACCGAAAGTGATAACCACTACACTATACAACCAGGTGTTGTGCTGGTTTGGGGTGGAGTTTTGTCTAAATGAAGCAAAAAGTCTGTGGTAGGCAGGTTTTTCAAGCCTGGACGGTTTGCTTGCATAGTTCACTCTGTAACAGCTGGAGAATGCTTTCTTCAGATCACAGGCCTCACTTTGTGTCAGCTGGAAAATGCTTTCTGTAGATATTCATTTACATACTAACCAAAGAATAATACTTTTACAGTGCACTACGCATTGCAGTCAGGGCACAGCATGCCCTCGCGCGCCTACTAACAAAGAATTAATCATTACTGTACTCTCAAATCATTACTCATCATCTCATCCCATCGCCGGCACGCCTACCAACAAAGAAGTAATCATCTCATCCCATCGCTAGCACGCCTACCAACAAAGAAGTAATCATCTCATCCCATCGCCAGCACGCCTCAGCACTGCAGCATGCGCAGCCTGGTTTCAATCTCCTCGACACCCAGCCTCCGGTCAACGTCCAAATTCAGGCACCCTTTCACCAGCTCGATAAGCACAGTGTTGTTATTCGACTTGTCAACCAGATCCTCGAGATTAAACTTCCCCGTGCTGATCATGGCCCGCAGCCTGGGCTCGTACGAGTGCTGGAACGGTAGCTTGCCCACAACCATGGTGTACAGGGTGACCCCAAACGCCCAAACATCGGAATGCGGGCCCAGGGGCGACGGGTTCGAGTTCAGCAGCTCAGGCGAGCTGTAGGGCAGGGAACCGATATGCGAGTGCGGCAGGTTGGGGTCTGTTATGTCCTTGAGGTCCCTGTTCAGGCTCAGCAGCGATGCTGGGATCTTTTTGAAGAAATTGCTCATACCAAAGTCGCACAGCAGCAGCTTACCATCACCACTGCCCTCACCCTTATCAATAAGGCAGTTCTCCAGCTTGAGGTCTCCGTGGAAAATCCCAAACCCGTGCATATACTTGAGGGCTGCCACTATATCCAGGGAGTACTTCTTGATAAGCCTCAGCTTGGTTTTGTCTGTGGTGCCTGTGGTGGTGGTTTTGGTGTCTATGGTGCCTATGGTGGTGGCTTTGGTGTCTATGGTGCCTGTGGTGGTGGCTTTGGTGTCTATGGTGCCTGTGGTGGTGGCTTTGGTGTCCTCGGTAGCTGGCTGGTCCCAGCTGATCACCAGGTCGTACAAGGAGCCGCCAAACACCCGCTTGGTCAGGCAGTAGATCGCGTCCGACGTCTCCTTGAACTTGTACAAAGGCAGGATGTTGGGATGGTTCAGAATAAGCCATATTTTGATCTCTTTCTTGAAGAACCGCAGCACCTTTGTATTTTTAAACCTGATGATCTTGATGGCCTTAGTGTCGTAGGGCTCCTTTTGGTTGTAGCACTCGCGGACGGTTCCCCAGGCCCCGTACCCAATGGTGGCCCCGAGCGAGTGGTCCAGGACGACAGAGCCTCTCGAGTCCTGCAAACTGTTTTTGCTGTTAATGCTCACCGAGTTGAACACAGCCATGGGGGACTCGTAGCTTGTCTTGAGGAACCGCGACCGGATGATCTTGTTGAGCTGCTGCAAGTCTGCGCCAGGCGGTGCCACCTGTACCAGCAGCTTCTTTCGTACCGACAGCGGTCTATCCAGGTAGTCTGCGGGCAGCTGGGCCAAAATGGCCTCGGTTTCTGGGTCCGCGGGGAGCACAGGCTTGTTGAGCAGTCTCTTTTTGACCGGGGTGAGCCCTGCGTGGCTGGCAGCGGTGCTGTTAGGCACTGAAACCGGGTCAACAGTCGAGTGCAGGTTTGCCAGGTTGTTATTAGTGGATACTCGCGACAGCGAGGACCCGCTCGAGTCGTACGAGTTGACCCACTTGAGCACTGAGTCGTTGAAGTTTAAGAACGGGATGTACTCGTCCTCCACGCCCACAAAAGCGTCGTTGTGCGGGAGCTTGCTCGGAATGCCAGCCCGGCCTGCACTGCCCGCAGCGCACTCCTGCCCCGTGCGCGGGCTCTCCAAAGACCTGGACGAGTCCGACAAGTTGACGCTGGTGAAGGCTTTGATGGTTTCGTCGTCGTTTGGCCTGGAACTGTCGTGCAGCGCCTTTTCGCTCTCTTCGTCCGCAATTGCGCTCCCAGCACCACCCAGGTCGCCGTGTATCTTGTGCGGGCGGTGTCGGTGGCCGTCCCAGACCCTCCGCCCGTTGGTATGGTCGAAATTCGCCGTCTCGTTCTCTGAGAACCGGCGACTGCTTGATCTGTGGATCACTGAAATGTCCTGCAGCTGGTCCAGCGGCCTTGATTTCAGCTGGTTTTCGTCCATAATGTCTCAGCAAACTCCAATGCTCTGCCAGGCCCGAACTGGGACTCCACTGCTTATATACGTGGACGGGCTGCTGGAACAGAAATTATTTAGTTGAATATTTGCAGTTTTACTTTTTGGCAATGAATTCCGGGGGTTGACTTTTGGGGCAGACTTCCGAGGCGGCAGCGCCAAAGTGCCCGATTAGGCAGTTGCTTCTTACGGACTTTGGCATGATTGAGTTCCGAGGGCACCGCGCCGCGACTGCCGATTGAGGAAGGTGCCCTGCGAATTCCGGCAGCCAATCAGCTCGGTGGAAAATCAAATTGGCTTTTTCAACCTTGAACAAAATAATTTAAACTTCTTTTACATCAACCGAGTTTAAGCAAACAGCTACAAAACAAGACAAATCAGACAAAATGGGTGGTGGTCCGCAAGCTAAAACATACATGGGATGGTGGGGTTCGTTAGGATCCCCAGCTCAAAAGGGAATTACAACCTACGCGGTTTCTCCATACGCAATCAGAGTTTTGAACGGTGTTGTCCACAACGCCTTCTTCAACACCTTCAGAAGAGTCAAATCACAGGCATTGTACATTGCGTTACCAGCCGCAGCCATCTGGCAATGGTGGGTTGTCTGCAGAGACTACAACGAGCATTTATACACCAAGGCTGGTCGTGAAGAGCTGGAAAGACTCAGTTAGATAGCTTTTATGATACAAAACACATTAATTAACGGTCGTACATATTGAGTGGGTGTAGTCCAGGCTCTGGGGCCTTATCTTTACACACCAGGCTCATCGTGAAGAGCTGGAAAAACTCAGTTAGCTTTTATGATACAAAACACATTAATTAACGGTCGTACATATTGAGTGGGTGTAGTCCAGGCTCTGGGGCCATATCTTTACACACCAGGCTCATCGTGAAGAGCTGGAAAAACTCAGTTAGCTTTTATGATACAAAACACATTAATTAACGGTCGTACATATTGCGGCCCTCAGGGCCTTACTTGGATCTCTTGTACACCTTGTTCAAAAACTCGGTCAGCACCTGCTTCTTGAACCCGCGGGACTCGTCAACCTGGCTAATCTTGGCCTTGAGCTGCTCGGCAACCTTCTCCTCGTAGTCCAGGTAGATCTTCTGGATGCCCATCTCGTTGAACAGAGCCTTAACTTTGGCCTCATTCTCCGGATTCTTGAGCCCGTAGTTCTTGTCCAGCACCTCACGCTGGGCTGGCGTAGCAAGCTTGAGCGCAGTGTTGACGACCCAGCTGCACTTGTTGTCCTGGATGTCGGTACCAATCTTGCCAATGTCCTCTGGCTTGCCGAAGCAGTCCAGATAGTCGTCCTGGATCTGGAAGTACTCGCCCAGTGGGATGAGCACGTCGTGGGCCTGCTTGAGGTCTGCCTCGCTGGTGATGCCGCACGCGAACATGGCCAGGGCCACAGGCAGGTAGAACGAGTAGTACGCGGTCTTGAAGATGACAATGAACGAGTGCTTCTCGAGCGAGAACTTGGACAGGTCCACGTGGTCCTCTGGCGCGGTGATCAGGTCCAGCAGCTGGCCCAGCTCGGTCTGGAACGTCACCTCGTGGAACAGCTCCAGCAGGTCCACGTAGTAGGTCTCGGCCTTAAAGTGCTTCTTCAGCAGAACGTAAATGGCCGCCTCCAGCATGAACGCGTCGTTGATGGCCACATCCCCAACGTTCTCCACACGGTACCAGCATGGCTGCCCACGTCTGGTGATGGACTGGTCCATCATGTCGTCCGCAACCAGAAAATACGCCTGCAGCAGCTCAATGCACCAGCCCAGAATCGCAACTTTCGTGTACTCAGCCTCGCTCAGCTCGTCCACTGACTTGAGGTTCTTCAAAATCACATACGTGTCCACCACTGAGATACCTCTGTTCAGCTTTCCCAGTGGCGTGTTGTACTCAAGGTTCCTCTTGTACCATTCGATCGCCTCGCTGGTCATACCGTAGTTCTTGCACACCGCCACCAGTTCGTCCACAATTGCTGGGAAAACGCTCAGAAACTTTTTCTTGTTGTACTCCTTGGACATTTTGCTCGAATTCTCCCTCCTTGCTCTTCAATAAACTTAAAAGTTGTTGCGAGACTGAAAAATTTAAGTTCGAAATGCTCGTTTAAACGAAGTGAAAAATGAAAAATTGAAAAAAAAAAAAAAAAATCAAAAAAGAAAAAAAAATCAGAAAAGCCCAACGTGCATTCGCGGAGTATTCCGTTGGTCAGTGCGTTTTGTAGCCACCACCGCCAGTAGGCACCACGATATCACACCACTCTATCTTACCTTGCTATGCAGATTGTGTTAACTCTGATTATCCAAGGTATAGGACTTCTCATCTACTTATCGATATGAAACATATCATAAGCTTGGCTTAGTAGAAGATTATATTCATCTAGCCTAGTATGAGATTATACTCATCTGCTTAGCCCAGTATAAGATTATATTCACCTGGCCTAGTATGAGATTATACTCATCTACTTAGCCCAGTATAAGATTATATTCACCTAGCCTAGTATGAGATTATACTCATCTACTTAGCCCAGTATAAGATTATATCCACCTAGCCTAGTATGAGATTATACTCATCTGCTTAGCCCAGTATAAGATTATACTCATCTACTTAGCTGACTATGAGATAAGCTTTATTAGCCTAGGTAGAGACTTATATATGAGATTATATTCATCTACTCAGCTCAGTGTATAGGATTGGATCTATATTTAGCTATACAGACATGTAATTGCACTTACAATCTACTAGCTATATAGAGATTATATTTATATGGTTATTCACTTATCCCTTTATATAGGTTTATGTTCACAGTCTACTCAAACACTACGTAAATCAAAATCAATCCTTCCTATCCCAGGTATAGTGGATCATTCACTGGTCTGCAAATGGATATATCTACTTAGCCCAGATATGTAGAGGTTATGTTTACATCTAATAGGAAATGTACTTATATAATGATATACAGAGATTGTATTCGTCTACTTAGCCTTGTATCAGATTATAAGTGTCTACTTATCTTAAGTATAAGATTGCCTTTATATAATATATAGGATCGTACTACCCATCTTACTATATAGAGATACATCTATATCTTCTATCTTAGGTGGTTGTATTTGCATCTACTAGGTATATAGAAACTATATAATCTATCTACAGGTCCTTGTATAAAGGATTGTACTTGGTGCATCGAGTATATTTACCTACTGATCTACTAGGTTTGTAGGACTATCTTCCAATTCACTTATTTAATATGTATATTGAGATTGTATCATCCACCTATGTTAGGTATGTTGGATTTATTATTCAGTAATCCAAGAAATGACAATCCACTTATCTAGTAGGTACATCGAGATTATATCTATCTACTTATTGGATGTCTAATCATATTGATCTACAATTCAACGTATATGGAGACAGTGTTCTACTTAACCAATAGGTAGATAGAGATTATATTTATCTACCTATCTATTAAAGTGCATTTTAATCCACTTGCTCTAGGTATTCAGAGGTTATATTTTACTATTCAAATCGACTTATCCTAGGTATATAGGATTATAGGTATTGATCCGTAGCTAAACAAATTATATGAGACAAATGACAAGCTGTAATAGTCGTTTGCCGCGTGATTCATGCCTTATTCTATTTCTCTGTATGGCTCCGTATTGTGGGGTGGCGGCGTAGATATGTAGAACTGGGCAGTGAAGATACTATAACTTCTCCACAAGTAGTATCTCCATTAAGTATAACAAATAGCTGATATCATCTCAAGCTACAAAACTATTATCACAAATCCTATTCACCAAATAGGGGCACCACTACAAGGTGCTCCATATATATATAACTGACGCTTCCATAGTCAGCAATAAAATTATATCATATTAATTTCAAGAAAAGAGATACAGATGGTAGATGGGAGTGTAATATGAACCAATATACCAGAAGAATAACAATTTCCGTAAGGATGGAGCTAATTCAGTGTTACTTATGTATATGTTGAACTACAGTTATAATTTTTACTACACACCTAAAATTTATAAACTAAAATGAACTTAAATAAATATATAATAACATCAGAGCTAGTGATGAAATGGATGCAAAGAAATGAGCTGATAAATCTAGATGAGTAGGGCATAGTTTTCATGCTGGTGTAATTTCATAAAGTGCTTTATTCAAGATTCAATGCTACAATCAAGGTAAATTTTTGAGATTAGGGTTACTTGATGGTGATATTATAAGGCTAGTAAGCTACAAGCACCTACTAGTAAGGAGATAGCGGCTAAATGACTAAATCAATCCTAGGAGAACTGTGAGCTTGGAGAAGAGGAATTTATTGCTCCATTTCAGGTAAAGCAGACATATTAAACAAACCAGCTGGAGGTGATAGCCACAAACTATTGTTATCTGGCAAACTCATATTACTCATCACCATGAAACGTAAGGGTAGTTACCCAATGACTGTACTCTAATCAGAGGTGGGTACTAACTTTAGAAATAGGTTTCATTACACTTGATTGTGTATGAAGGTAAAACCTCTTCTTTTTATCTCAATTCATTTATAATAGATAATACAAGGTGGTGCATTCAAGATACTGGGTGTTGTGTAAGGGATAGAAAAGCTAGAGACTAACATGGTGCCAAGATTCTGACATTGTCTTTATTATATGGCATTATTATACCTCAGTATTTGCGTATTATTATACTTCAGTATTTGCATATCATTACTATTATTCCTTGGTTTATTCTAACCCCCAGTGCAACTTTTTTTCTGGTTGTAACCTGAGATACTTGCAGCATATGAACGTTGTATGTGCTATGAAGGGGTGGTAGGTTGTTCCTGCATTACCAGCTGGTCCACAGGTTTCCTGGGAAACGTTGTCAAAAAAATCAAAAAAGAAAAAAAAACAATAAAAAAAAAAATCAAAAAAGAAAAAAAAATAAAAATAAAAAAATTTTATTCAGGCAGAAATTAGCTGCACAGTGTACCACATCAGGAAGCCATGGGAAAAGGAAAGCTGAAAGAGTCGCTACAGAACGAGAAGACGCTGAAGAAGTGGAAGGCGGAGAAGAGCAAGAAGGCGTCAGCCAAGAAGGTGGAGCTGGAGGAGAAGGGCCCGGTAGTGGTGAGCCACGAAGACGTTGATGATGAAGCCAGCGACGGGTCTAGCGATGAGGAAGAGTTCCAGGACGCGCAGAGTGACCAGGACGAGGAGTACTCGAGCCAGGTGCTGTCCAAGAAGGAGCAGAGAAAGTTGAAGAAAGAGCTGAAGAAGGCCGGTGTGAGTGTTGAGGATGAAGGTGAGGATGAAGATGAAGAAGACGACATATCCGAGATGGACTCTGAGATGGAGGAGTACCTACTGGACCTGGAGAAGCTTGCGAGAAGCGACGACGAGGAGCAGGACGAGTCTGACGATGGGTCTGACGATGGGTCTGACGATGGGTCTGAAGATGGGTCTGAAGATGGGTCTGACGATGGGTCTGAAGATGGGTCTGAAGACGAGGCTGAGGACCAAGACCAAGAAGAAGAGGAAGAGGATATTCCGCTTTCGGACGTGGAGGTGGACTCGGACGCAGACATTGTGCCACACACCAAGCTCACAATCAACAACGTGGCTGCGCTCAAGAACGCCCTGGCACGCATCGAGCTCCCATGGGCCAAAACGTCCTTCCAGGAACACCAGTCTGTGACCTCAGACACCACTGCAGAGTCCCAAATCAACGACATCTACGACGACACCGAGCGTGAGCTGGCCTTCTACAAACAGGCTCTAGACGCATCCAATAAGGGCCGCGCGCAGCTTCTGAGACTAAAAGTCCCATTCACCAGACCCCAAGACTACTTTGCCGAAATGGTCAAGTCCGACGAGCACATGGACAAACTAAAGACCAAGCTGATCAAGGAGGCGTCCGAGAAGAAGGCTGCGGTCGAGGCCAGAAGACAGAGAGAGCTCAAGAAGATTGGTAAACAGGTGCAGAACGCTACTTTGCAGGAGCGTCAAAAGCAAAAGAGAGAAACTTTGGACAGAATCAAGGGACTCAAGAAGAAGAGACAGAACGACGAGATTTCGTCCAACGACTTTGATGTTGCTATTGAGGAGGCCACTGCTGACCAGGAGGAGAGAAAGGAGAGATTCAGAGACGGTCCAAACAGAAAGAGACAGGCCAAAAACGCCAAATATGGCCAGGGTGGTATCAAAAGATTCAAAAGAAAGAACGACGCAGAGTCCTCCAGCGATGTGTCCTCTTTCTCCAATAGATCTGGCAAATCCAAGCGTTTGGGCAAAAGCAGACGTAAGCATTGAACCTTTGTATAGATAATTCATTCACAGCGTGTCTGTAGATGGTGTGTACAGCCTGTATCATTCACAGCTTGTGTATAACATTGGTGTACATATGACAGTGTGTGTAGGTATAAACAGCATGGATGTAGGTGCTGTATGACAGAATGTCTGTCGACATGGGACTTGGTATGGGACTGAGACCAAGACCAAGACGGAGACCAGGCTCCTCCTAGACCCATCGGTATACAGTCAGCCAGTTACAACACATCCCTCAGAGCATGCCAACTCATTCCAGTAAACCAATGGTCTGCAGTTTTTCCACTAACTCCTTGTCAATGTATTTGACCAGACTAGGCTCGCCGGACAAGCCTTTTCTCTTCCGGGTCTTAACCATAAAGTCTCTGGCCAGCAGCTCATTCGACACTGCAGTCAGTTTAGGGATCTTGATAGTGGTGTCGGTTGGGTTTCCTGGAACAAGCGACCATTTATCAAAGTATAGCGACACGGACGATTGGCCACTGGTTGTTATTCTGATATCAGTCTCAACACCAATCGAGTCAATTACCGGCACAACACCGTAAACTCTGAACATTTGCGTTCCACTCACAGCCTCAGACTTCAGTATGCACCCACGGCGCTTGTCCAGGATCTTGTTGATCACCTTGATATAATTGTAATTCATAATTAAAATTTCAATGGCGTAAATTGGCTCCATGAGCTTCGGTTTCGACAGTAAAAATGAAGCGTAGCATGCTTTTCTCACCATTGGAATGATCTGACCATTGCTGCGTTCGTTGGCCTCATCTGAAACTTTGAGATCAATGATCTTGAAAATCACGTTTCTAATTGGCTCATCGCACAGTGGTCCTTCTCTAACTGCCCACTTGAACCCCTGGATTACCGCAAGTTTAACTGCCTCCAGCGACTTCTTGTCGGCACCTTCCTCATATAAAATATCGTCTAGGAGAATATTAGCACCGTTGTCTTCAGGTCCAAACGCAATAACGGATCTGGCCGACAACGAGTCCCAGTTGTACTCTTCCCTTAGAAGCTTACTCTGCTTACGTTTGTTTAGCAGTAGCTTATTCTTTTCGATATCGTATCCCAGCTTGTTTTCCATTGGCGAACAAATAATCGTGATTTCGTTGTTTAGATTAACGGATTTGATTGATATTCTTGTCAGACTTTCATTGATAATGGTCTCTTGAAACCTTGTGATAGGATCCGACACTTTGATATTGATATCTGCTATATTTCTTAGATCGTACAGCAGCGAGTCCAAGTACAACTCCCCTGAACCAAATATGACATGCTCGCCACTTTCTTCAACTTTGATTTCACACCCGCAATATATTTTGTTTACAGTTCTCAGCCCATCCAGCAGCTTTGGTAATTCAGATGGAATTTGAGGTTCAATGACCACTTTGAAAACTGGTTTATTCAGGTAGTTGATTGGTTTGAAGATTGATAAATTGATACCTTCAGAACCCTTAGATCCAAATATTGTACCCGATTTGGAGATCGTGTTGACGCCTCCTAGCAGTATAATACTGCCACTGTACGCTTGCTCAACAGGAACTTTATATCTACCTCCTGATAAGTACATCTCGCTCACAGTGATTGTTTCGATATCTTCGTCATCATCGTCATCGCTATAATTCTCGCCCAGGATCTTGATTTCGTCGCCTTTGGTTATTGTTCCCGATAAGATTCTGACAATCGCGACATCTTTTTCAATCATTTTGGATATGAAGGCAATTAAAGGAGCATCATTCGATGAATTTTTAATCAGTGAAATGATCTTTTCATCATCATTTTTGCTAAACGTTTCATGCTTATGGTTTATGCTTGAGGGGTTCAAGTTTTCAATGATATCCACCAGTCCACTATGACAGGAGCTGTTGCGCAAGAAGAACTGATTGAAAACAAACTTCAAAATAACCTTTGGATCTGATTCCGAAATGTCTTTTGATATTTTGATACCCAGCTGCTTGAAGGAGTCAATCAACTCGGTTGAGGAGTTTGTGATGGACTGCGTGAAGATCTTGTAGATTGGTTCTAAGATGAAATGGATAAAAGATCTCTTTTCGCCTTTTTTGCTGAAACGAGACTTGTACTGGTCATAGTAGATATCACCCCAGAGCCTTGGATAAAACTCGTCAATGTCAGTATTGTCCATGTTAAACATTTCCATGTATTTGAGAGCAAATGACTTGAGTGTGAATGAAAAGCCCAAGTCAGTAGACCCAAACGCCACATTGTTCAGTTCAGGCGAGTAGATGGTGCCCAGCTTGTACTCGCTATAGTACTGGTTTTCCTGAACATAGCCGTTAATCTCGTCAATTATGTTTCTTATTTTGAAGAACGAGTCCAGTGGTGGCAGCCGTAGCTCCAGAACCAGTCTATCTATTTTGTTGATAAAAAAGCAGAGTTGCAGATTGTTGATGAGAGCATTGTCAATAGCAGTTTTCGTGGATATGGACAGCCCTTCAACCACGTCAACCACCACGAGCGAGATATCACAGCTTCGCTGGGCCACGGCTATCTCGTCGGCAAAGTTGATATGCCCGGGCGTGTCCATCAGGTTGCAAACAACCGAGTTGCCCTTCAGGTTAGGCAACAGCATTGTTATGAGCGACGACTTTACGGTGAGCCCACGTTCTCTTTCCAGCTTCTGGTTGTCGGTGTACCTGAGCCTTTTGTTGATTTTGGCGGATTTCGAGATATTCTTCAGGGTGTGGGTCTCCAGCACAAAATTGTCCACCAAGCTTGTTTTGCCCGCGTGCAACGAGCCCACCACCGCAATATTTCGCACCTTGTTCTGGTACTGGGCCGACTCCCACAGATACTCTTTGGAATAGCTGGTTTTGGGCACTTTTTTGTCCTCAAACTTCAGCACCCGGGTCACTTTTGGCGCCACCAGGGGCACGCTGATCGACTGGTTGTCGTGAAACTGCACAACTGTCTCGACGTCGTCGCCAAACGTCTGCGCCAGGGTGGTCAAGGCGGTTGATTTTGCGCCACCACTCTGGTCCTCGCCTTTGCCCGCTTCCTGCTCGTCCTCCATGTGCTCCACATCGTCCTCCATGTGTTCCACGTCCTCCTCGAACTCGTACTCGGACTCTGAGTCCGCGTCCGAGTCTGCTGGGTCGCCAATCAGGTTACCAAACCTACCAACTGTTAGTAAATGTGCCCTTAGACTGGCCCAGGCGTGGCCAAACCCGGCCCAGACCCACCACACTCTGCCACCATCACAGTCTACTCACTCGTCATACACCTCGTCGTCCACGTCCATCGCGCGCTGTGTCTTCGTTACCTGCTAGCTGCTTGTTTACAAAATTGCAGTAAAAAAAGGCAGACTCTGGTGCGGGCACACAAGCAGTTTTGGTAGCAGCACGCCGGTTTGGAAAAGTGGTAGCGGCACACAGGGCGCATCGGTTTCTGTAACGTTGTAAAGCACCAGCTTTCAGTGTTAGAACGTTGGTAGAACGTGGTAGAGCGTGGTAGAGCGTGTGAGGACTGCAAGCGTTGACTGCAAGCGTTGACTTCAAGCGTGGCAACAGCAGGCTAATTTAGGAGTAGCTGGGAACAGACACGATGGAAACAGTTCAGTCGCTGTACGACCGTGTGCAGCAGCAGGAGTTCATGAACCATGCGTTCAACACCATCTCCGAGGTGATTGAGAACGACATAAACGACAATGTGGTGGAGGTGGAGCGGTTCAAGTACGAGCAGGAGCTGGACAAGAATTTGACCATCAAGTCGGTGGTTGGGCTGGGGATAGGCCTGATGAGTGCGCCGCTGAGCCTGGGCACCACGATGTACATTGGGCTTGTGGACGGGGGCCCCGCCACCATCATAGGCGGGTACATCGTTGTGTTTGTGTTCACGGCGATATGTGCACTGTCGCTGGCAGAAATCAGCTCCAAGTATCCCATCGAGCTGCACGGCGGTGCGGCCATCATAGCCAAGCCCGAGTACTCGCTCATCTGCTCGTGGTTTACGGGGTTCTTCCTGCTGATTGGCAACTGGACCATGAGCACCAGCATAACGTTCGCCGGGGCCCAGTTTCTGCTCTCCGTCATAGGAATCGTCGACTCCAGCTACAAGGTGGACCAGATCCTGACCGTGGTGGTGTTCTACGTGATCGTCACCATCTGCGGCCTGTTCAACCTCAAGCTGTCGAGGTACATGGAGCTCATCAACAAGCTGTCCACGTACTGGATCATCTATGCGATTTTGTTCATAGACATTTTGCTGCTGCTCTTCTCCCCAAAGTACCACAGTCTCAAGTACGTCTTCACACACTTTGACAACTCCAGATCCGGCTGGCCTATGGGTATGGCCTTCATAATAGGCTTCCAGCAGGCGAATTTCACGCTGCAGGGCTTTGGAATGCTACCAGCCATCAGTGAAGAAGTGGAGGACGCTGAGCACTCGGTGCCCAAGGGCATGATCATCTCGGTCTTGCTGGCAGGCATCTCGGGCATCGTGTTCCTCATACCGATCCTCGTGGTGCTACCGGACATCAGCGACCTGCTCCAGAACGAAAAGGGCATCATGCCCATAGTGCTGATCTTCAAGCTGGCCACAAACTCCATCACCGTCTCCTTCTTCCTGGTGCTGATGATCCTGGGAAACCTGCTCTTCTCGGGAATCGGCTCCATAGCCACCTCGTCCAGAGCTGTTTTCAGTATGAGCAGGGACGGTGCCCTGCCGTACGGTCACGTGTGGACCTATATCGACTCCAGCTCTGTGTCCAAGGTCCCAAAGAACTGTGTCTGGCTGTCAATGGGTGTGTCGTACTTCCTGGGCCTGCTGTCGCTGGTATCGTCTGCTGCGTTCAATGCGTTTGTGGGTGCTGCTGTGCTGTCGCTGTGTGCAGCTTCGCTGCTGCCCATCCTAGCATCGCTGCTGAACGGGCGTAAAAAGGTGAGAGGCGGCGCGTTCAAGCTCAAACATGTTGGATTCATCATCAACATTGTGAGCATTCTGTGGCTGCTCTTCACCATGTTTGTGCTGAGCTTGCCACCGCAGCTGCCGGTGTCGTTCAGCTCGATGAACTATGCTTCGCTGGTTTTTGGGCTGTTCGTGCTGCTGGTCACCGCCCTGTGGTACGTATGGGGCAGGGACAACTTCCACGGGCCGCTGGTGGACAACGAGTACAACGACAGACCGCAGACAGTTGAGCTGCAGGACGTGAACACTAACGGCGAGTACCAGCCGGTTGACAACGACGACTTTGACCTTGAGGGTGAAGTGCAGAAAGAAAGACAGTTTGCAGAGGAGGACGAGCAGGACGAGCAGGACCTGGGTGTGATGTCGTCCTACAAGAAGTGACAGTTCTAGTTCTACTGAGCCCTGATGTTGACTGAAGATTAAAGCTCACAGGGGATTGATTGCTGACTGAGCGTTGGCTTACTGTTTACTGAGCATTATCACAGAGGACATAGCTGTTCACAGAGGGTATAGCTGCCCATTTAGCAATGATTGTTCACTGACCAGTGGTCTACACTCTACTGAGTATTAGTTTACTGACAATGAACACACAGAAAGGTTAAAGTGATTCATTGGTTTTAGGTTAAAGTGAATTCGCGCATACATTCAGAGGTTACAGACAGTGTAGAGCATCGATTACAGTTGGACTGCCACTGTAAAATCACATACTAAGTAACAAGAATCATACAAAGTGTGACCGAGATCACTTGGAGTCCTTGCCATGGCCCGACTTGTACGTCTCTGCGAATCTCTTGAGTGAGTACTCCTTTGCAGTGGTGTACTCGCCGTTAGGTTTTTTGAACTCGTCGCCAACCTGTTTGAGGCGGGCCTGTCTAACCAGGTCGCTTGGAATTGGCTCCAGGATGGTGTCGTCCTCTGCGTCAAAAAAGAACACTATGGAGTAGCGGTCCTTGCCCTCGGTAGGCAGCCTCACCCTGTGCAAGGTCGACTTGAGGATCCCACCGGTCCAGTAGCTGAGAATATCAGCGATATTCACCACTACCGGCGCAGCCTTGCCCTGCTTGACGTACTCCGGGTTTGGGGACGGCGTGTAGGGCACCTTGCGCCACTGGCTGGTGCTGTCAAAGATCTCGAGCCCTTCCTGGCCCTGCTTCTGCAGCAGCAGGGTAACCGAGCCGTAATCGGTATGGGCACCGCAGCGGTTCTGCTGTTCCGCGTCCAGCTCGGTGGTGGACGGATAGTGCAGCATTCTCATCGAGGTGATGGTTTTCTTGCCCGGTCTGTGCCTGTCGGAGAACCAGTTCTCGCCACCTTCCTTCTCGTCAATCTTGAGCGAGATAGCGAGCAGTTTCAGCAGGGTTATTCCCAGCGAGTAGAACTTCTTCACCATTGTCTGAACAAACTTGTAGTTGGTGTCGTCTGCGAACATGGCAGGCAGGTTGGTTCTGCCGAAAGAGCCTGTGGTGAAGTCAAACTTGCCCACATTGAACGCCTCTTTGGGGTCTCCTTTGGCGTTTGGGTCCGGGTCCAGATTTTCCTGGTGGTACGCGGTGTAGCCGCAGTCGTCCCCGTCGATGGGGGTCTGCTGCTTCACCTCTGGTGGCAGTGCGAAGAACTGCTTGCTCAGCTCGAAGAAGTGGTCCACCTCGTCCTGCGTGAAGTCGTGCCCGTCCACGAACAGGAATCCCTGCGAGCTGAAACCGTCAAGGACCGCCTCAGCCGCCTCCGGAGTTATTTTAGACACATCCACCACCTTTAGGGGGTTCTCGCTTGACATTCTGGTTGCTTTACTGGCTGCCTGCTGTGCCCAGCAGAGAATTTCCACAAAATTTATACTTTACTCTTAGGAGAATTCTGACTCAGTCCGCAAAAGCTTATTGGCGCACGATAAGAGGAAATTGCAGCCTGCAGGGCTGTGCTGCCGTGGTGGACTTTGCTACAAACTGTACGGGCTGCCCTGGTTGTTGCCCAGCCAATAGATTTTTCAGATACAACGCTGCACGCTATTGGCCTGTACAGGCCACTAAAGCAGCAGGAGTTTGAGGTTGGTGACGTGGTATATCAGCAGGTTGTGGTGCTCGTCGGTTGGCAACGTTATCAGTGCATGCGGTTTGCTGCAGTGGCATGCAGGCCAGCGCACCGTTGGGAATGTGGGTCGGCCTGTACAGAGGACCTCAAGAGAAGCATAGCAGGGTGTCAGCACTATAGAAACAGTATGGCAGCCGCATGGAAGCGGGTCTGGGCACTGGTGTTTTGGGCAGGAAGAGTACGCTCAAATCAGTCTATTATCGATGGTGGGCGCCCACTGGGGAAACCAACGGACTGATTGCAGATTGCCGTCAGAGATTGTCGCTGTGATACATAACTGATAACAGGACTGCGCTTTATTTAACCTCGCAGACCCACCAGATTCTGTGCAGACCCACAGACACAGCAAAAGACATGTCCAGAGAAACACCTGACGTGATGGTGAGCAGCGACCACGACCTAGAAAAGTGCTCCTCTGTTGTGCGGTGCGAGTCTGTGAGCGAGAACGAGGAAGAAGCGTCCCAAAGTGCTCTGCAAAAGTTCATATCTTCGCTGAATGCAGAGGTCAAAGGTATTGACCGAATCACTGAGGACGAAAGAGATCCAAAGGAAACAGTGCTGAATGCCGCATCAATGTGGTTCTCGGCAAACATGGTTATCTCATCACTGACGCTGGGAATGCTTGGAGGTGGTGTGCTGGGGCTTTCGTTTTGGGAAGCTACCCTGACAATAATCTTCTTCAACTTTCTGGGACTGCTGCCAGTGGCCTTCTTCTCAACGTTTGGTCCCGAGTTCGGGCTCAGACAGATGATCCTGTCCAGGTTCCTGGTGGGCGATATTGGGTCCAGGATATTTGCGTTCATCAACTGTGTTGCGTGCGTCGGCTGGGGTGCTGTCAACATCATGGTTAGCGCACAGCTCCTGCACATGGTCAATCCTGGCAAGCACCAGCTGCCACCGTTCGTTGCCTGCATTATTATCATCGTGTGCACGATTACAGTGACCTTTTTTGGGTACAAGGTGATTCATCTGTACGAGAAATGGGCCTGGCTACCAAACTTCATGGTGTTTTTGGTGCTGATTGCCAGAATGAAGATGAGTGGTAACTTCACCTCAGACAAGTTCACGTCTGGAAGCACAACTGCAGGCGACGTGTTATCATTTGGTGGAGCCATTTTTGGCTTTGCAGCTGGTTGGACGACATATGCAGCTGACTATACCGTTTACATACCAAAACACTACTCGAAGGTCAAGATCTTTGTTGGGTTGATTATTGGGCTGGCGTTTCCGCTCATCTTCACGATGGTGCTGGGCGCAGCCATTGTCACTGGTGTTGAAAAAGATGCAGTTTGGGCAAAGTACTACGACGAATACCAGAACGGTGGGCTAATCTTTGCAGTTTTGGCAGTTGACTCAGTTGGTGCATTTGGACAGTTCTGCTGTGTGCTCCTAGCCATGTCTACTGTGTCTGTTAACATACCAAATATGTACTCGATTGCACTATGTGCGCAGTCATTTTACTCGAAATTTGCGTTAGTACCAAGGGCAATCTGGACAATTGCTGGCAATTTTCTCACCTTGGCTATCTGCATTCCAGCCTACTACCACTTCCAGTCGGTCATGGATAACTTTATGAATATAATCGGGTACTACCTGTCCATATACATTGCCATGTCTCTGTCTGAGCATTTCATATACAGAAAAGGGTTTAAAGGCTACAACACAGAAGACTGGAACAACAAGAAAAAGTACCCCGTGGGAATTGCAGCACTAGTTGGATTCTGTTTTGGTGTTGCTGGCTGTGTGGTTGGTATGGACCAAACGTGGTACGTGGGACCGATTGGCAAACGAATTGGTGAGTACGGTGGAGACATTGGGTTCGAGCTGGCTTTAAGTTTCTCCTTTGTTACTTTCAATATTGTTCGCCCTTTTGAGCTCAAGTACTTGGGCCGTTAGCTTACGCTGTTTATCTTATAGAGTTTAGTGATTGAACACTCGTAGTTTATGCCAAATGCACCATAACGCACTACACCAAGATTGCGCATACACCGGCATACAGCAGGGTAACATTACATAATCACCCAATCAGGCAATAATTAGTGAAATTCTCAAAGGGGTGGCAAAACACAACGAAAAAGACAACAAAGTAAAAAAGAAAACACAACATTGTACTGAATTAACAGCCTATTTAGCCATGTCACACGAAGGAGAAGAAGAACTTTTGGAGTATTCCGAGCCAGAAGACAACTTGGTTCAAGAACCAACCGAAGAAGCGAAAACCGAGGACAAGAAAGGTTCTTATGTTGGTGTCCATTCAACTGGTTTCAAAGACTTTTTATTGAAACCTGAACTGTCAAGAGCCATTGTTGACTGTGGTTTTGAGCATCCTTCAGAAGGTTAGTAAATGTGCCTTTTGCATCCCCTTGAACCACCGTCGCCACCAAACACCAAACAAAACGCCAAACGCCAAACGCCAAACCAAACACAAAACATCAGGAATCGGTGAACGCTGATTACTTCACTTTGTTATTGGGAATAGTTACCACTGTTAGTGGTACAACTAGCTGTCAGGTGCGCTTTGACTGCGTAGCAGCTGAAGAAAATGTTGACATACTGGATGAAGGTAATGGATGAACGTATTTCAAGTCATGTATGGGTTTACCAGGGCCCAACAGTTTTGATGGGTTAGTGGTAGGAAGGTTCAACGGGATGCTTGCTTTTCTTAAAAAAATTTTCGATCATTTATTAACATATTAAAGTCCAACAAGTTTGTATTCCACAATCTATTCATGGTACAGACGTTTTGTGTCAAGCTAAATCTGGTTTAGGTAAAACTGCTGTTTTTGTTCTATCAACTTTGCAACAGTTGGACCCAATTCCAGGTGAAGTTTCCACTTTGGTTATTTGTCACACCAGAGAATTAGCCTACCAAATTAAAAACGAGTATGCGAGATTCTCCAAGTATATGCCAGAAGTGAAAACTGCAGTTTTCTATGGTGGTACTGACATCAAAAAAGATGCTGAGTTGTTGAAAAACAAAGAAACAACCCCACAAATTGTTGTTGCAACTCCAGGTCGTTTAACCGCTTTATTGAGAGAGAAATACATTAGACTTAACAACATTAAACACTTTGTTATTGATGAGTGTGACAAAGTTTTGGAAGCTGTTGACATGAGAAGAGATGTGCAGGAAATTTTTAGAGCAACTCCAAAGGATAAACAAGTTATGTTCTTTTCTGCAACCTTGTCCAAAGAAATCATTCCAGTTTGCCAGAAATTCTTGCAAAACCCACTGGAAATTTTTGTTGACGATGATTCCAAGTTGACTTTACACGGTTTGCAACAATACTACATTAAGCTTGCCGAGAATGAAAAGAACCGTCGTTTAGCCGACTTATTGGACTCATTGGAATTTAACCAAGTTATTATTTTCGTTAAATCCACAGCCAGAGCTACTCAACTAAACAAGATCTTGATTGAGGCCAACTTCCCATCAATCGTGATCCACAGTGGAATCCCACAAGAAGAGAGAATTGCCAGATACAAATCTTTCAAAGAGTTCAACAAGAGAATCTGTGTCACCACCGATGTCTTTGGTAGAGGTATTGATATCGAGAGAATCAACTTGGCCATCAACTACGACTTGCCAAACGAAGCCGACCAGTACTTGCACAGAGTTGGTAGAGCTGGTAGATTTGGTACCAAAGGTTTGGCAGTGTCCTTCGTTTCCACCGAAGAAGACGAGAAAGTGTTGGGCCTGATCCAGGACAGATTCGATGTCAAGATCACCGAGTTCCCAGAGGAAGGTGTTGACCCATCAACCTACATGAATACTTAGAGAGCTGTGTAGTAATAGACCATTACGTGATTGTACGTAGAATAGTAGACTACACTGACTACATCAACCACACGGGTATGCAGCTGGCTGCGAATGTATTAAACGTGATGCGGCACGTGATCATGGCATATCACCGGACTTGTAGTGCTTGAAGCTGTTCATCCTAGGCAGGGCGATGCTGGTGTTTCCGTCGATTGTGCGGTCCTGCTCCTGCTGGTCGTTCGTCAGCACCTGCGACGCCAGCAAGCCCAGGGTGTTGAGCATCTTGTTGTTATTGACAGTTGCGCTGGAAAAGGATTTTGACTTTTTCTTCTTCTTGAATATACTGCTTGTACCAGGACCGGTAGCAGCATGCGCAGCAGTATTGACGCTGGTAAGTCTTATTATCTCCTTGTTCTTCTCGATGATCTCGTTCTTGTACTTCTTTATCAGCAGGCTCTGGTGGTTGTATTTTTTCATCATGTCGTTGTATTCCTGTAAAACCAGTTTCAGCTTCTCAACCTGTCTCTTGATGATCTCGTTTTCCACCTCGTACCTCATGTCTGCGTCTTTGGCATTTATCGACAGCAGCTGTGCCTTCATCTTGTACTGGTCCGACTCGGTCTGCAGCTTGTGCACCTTTTGTATGAGCTTGTGTATGAGTTCAATCTCGCTTTTGTTAGTGGCAAGGTGAGAGCTGAGCTCTATGAGCTGCTGGGACTGCTTTATCAGCGCCTGCGTGCTTTCTTCGGGTCCCAGTTCGCTTGCCTGCGTGCTTGGGCTCTTGACAGAGCTCTGTGACGACGACGACGACGACGACGCTGACATGGGTGTAGGCAGTGACGAGCTCGTGTTGTTGTTATTATTGGTCTTGGTGCCGCTTTCAATCTCTTGCGGCACCACGTCCTCGCCCAAAACCAGGTTGTGTTGTCTGTCCAGCAAATTGAGACTGCTCATGGTGCTTTAGTGAGTTTCCGGTAGCTGCCTGGTCACCTCTAAACGCGTTTGGGTTAATTTGTTTACATTTAAAGGTCGCGTTTGAAATTCTGACACGAGAAGACCGGAATTGGTTAGGACTTCCGGGGCAGGGGGTCTGTTCGGCACGAATTTCCGTGGAAACTTACTGTGGCGAGTGCAAGCGTGGCGAGGGCAGTTACTTTAAAAACCAAACTTTAAGGTGTTGTGTCGAGTGCAGTTACAAACCTACAACCCTAAAAACCAACCTTTTTAAATTAATTTATATGACATTAAGAAGAATCAGAGATCCATAACAATCACTAGCTCTTTGCAACTGATAATAAACTAAATATAATAATATTTTTTTGCTTTATATTTTTTTTATTAATACACAAAGAAAAAAGTAATAATAATAATAGTAACTTTCTTAACGGTAAGATTTTTGGAATCTGGCTCTTGCACCACGACCACCGAATTTTTTTGGTTCTGATCTTCTGGAGTCAGCAATCAATAAGGTTCTGTCGTATGAAACAAAGATTTTCTTTAATTCGTTTTTGGATTGTTCGTCAACAAATTTTTGGTAGTAAGCAATCAAACCTTTTGCAATAGCTTGTCTGATAGCGTAGACTTGTGAAACGTGACCACCACCAGTGACTCTAACTCTGATGTCAATGTTGGCGAATTTATCTAAACCAACCAAAACTAATGGTTCGTAAACTTTGAAACGTAAGATTTCTGGTTCAACTAAGGTGATTGGAGCACCGTTGACTTTGATTAAACCTCTACCTTCTTTGACGTGTGCAACAGCTGTAGCAGTTTTCTTTTTACCAAAAGTCTGTGATTTGTTAGTAATTAGTTCTGGATTGCTTCTTGCTAGGATTTCGTGATGGATTGTCACCTGTCTCGGTTGCCTCTGGCGCTATTGCATCAACACCTCTTTTCACGTATTAAACCCTCCTCCTAATGCCCACCTCACATATCCACAATAACGCTCTCATACTGGTGATCAATCTCAATACCTCATCATTCAATTTATTCGTAAACTCCTCGCACTCGGCCACTCGACATTTATCACACACAATCCATCACAAATCCCTGTCTCTCGCACTCATTCTAAACATACTTGGACACTTTTAACTTCTTTAGTAGACATCTTTGTGGTTATTCGACTTTGATAATTCGTTGTAATTTCACAAGTTCAAAAAAAATCAACTTTTTTCACTTGTGTTGTGAAATTCTCTGCGGCTGCGGCGCGTACCGAAACACTTTAGTGCGTCGTGGTGTGTGGATGTGCGTGCCCGGTGCTCGGGCTCGTTAATGCAAATTGCCCGATTCGGAGACGCTGTGACTGCTGTTAAGTTTGAAGGGGTCAGTTAGGGCTGTGGTGTATGGGTGGAAGCCCTGAGCTGCCGATGAGCAGCGGAATGGCGTAGCTGCAGCCGCCAAACGGTGGTGCTTGGCTAGCTGTTCAACGCAGTTGCTTGCCAGCAGTACCAACCCAGCCTCTTGCCGGCTTCTTGCCAGTCCCAGCACCCCATCACTCAGCTTCACGTACTGCGCGGGTGTGACTGTGTTTTCCGGTATGCGCACAGAATGTCCAGGTGTGCAGCAAAAAATCAATTTTCATATATTTTTTACACACAACGAAAAAACAAAATTGAAAAATTGATAATTTCAAAATTAAGTGAATTATTTAATTTCAGAGTGTTGAAAACTATAACAAAATGGGTATGTTTTAAGCAAAGTTAAGGATGGAAATGGACGAATATGAGATGCTGGAGCGCATGCAAGAAGCGCAGAAGAGAAGGAAGCAGATTTATATTCAGAAATTTTGATTTTTGGAGTTGAAGACGAATTGTATATACTAACAAGCATAACAGCTATCGCAAAGAATTTACCACTTTTGAAAAATCATTTCAGAAAGCACTGGCAAGAAAGAGTCAAAGTTCACTTTGACCAAGCTGGTAAAAAAGCTTCAAGAAGACAAGCAAGAGCTGTTAAAGCTGCAGCTATTGCACCAAGACCACTAGATGCATTAAGACCAGTTGTTAGAGCACCAACCATCAAATACAACAGAAAAGTCAGAGCTGGTAGAGGTTTCACTTTACGTGAGATCAAAGCTGCAGGCTTAACTGCTGCTTACGCAAGAACCATTGGTATTGCTGTTGACCACCGTCGTCAAAACAGATCAACTGAAATTTTTGAATTAAACGTTCAAAGATTAAAAGAATACCAATCTAAATTGATTGTCTTCCCAACCAAGGGTAAAGCTCCAGAAGCTGAACAAGTTTTGTCAACTTCTGCTACTTTCCCAATCTCTCAAATCGTCTCCGATGTTGAACCAAGAGCTGTTGTTGTTCCAGAACAATCTGCTTACAGAACCTTAAGATTAGCAAGATCAGACAAGAAATTCAAAGGTATCAGAGAAAAGAGAGCCAGAGAAGCTGCTGAAGCTGAAGCTGAGAAAAAGAAATAAACAAATTAAATAGCACTTTAATTTAAATATAGTATAATATAATGGGTTATTTGTAAAGGCGTAGGGTTCTATAGTCGCAGGTCTGCAGCAGCGTATTCGTTTGAAGCAGTGCATACTGAGTGCGGTCCCACCACCAAGAGTACCAACCTCTTACTCAGCAGAAAAAAATTCATGTAAATGACATTATAGTACCACCCTACAACACGTAAATGGAAATTATATTAACTAACTTCAATTTAAACAGCTTAGTCGAATAAACCGAATCCCATTTCGTCATCAGATTCTTCCTTAGCTTCTTCTTCTTTCTCTTCAGCAGCTTCTTCAGCAGCAGCACCTGAAGCAGCAGCACCTGAGGAAGCAGCAGCACCAGCGTTTGAAGCACCAGCTGAGATTTTGGTCAACAAACCTTTGATGTCTTGGGTACCTAAAGCCTTTGCGTACAAGTCAGCCCAGATTTTGTCAACACTAACGTTAGCAGCTGAGGTTAAAGCTAATAATTTTTCTGATGAGATTTCAACTTCTGCATCAGCTAAGATTAAAGCAGCATATGATAAAGCGGTTTCGACAGACATTTCGTTTGTGGTTGTTAATTTGTAAGAATAATCAAGGTTTAAGCTATCAAAAGCGGACTATTTCTTTAATTGTGTAATTCAAAACTGAAAAATTTTTGGCCAAAAAAACTTTTTTTTCAAAGGAGGCAAAAAAATTTGTTTGGGTTTCCAGTTCCGAGGGCACAACCTGGCAATTCCGGAACCACACATCCACACACCACACCCGGGTGTGATTAGATAGCTCACTTTTTGGTCTTTTTGCGGTTCTCCTCATCGATAAGGCTCAGTCTGAGCGCCTGTTCAATCATCTGCTGCTCCAGCTGGCTTGTATCGTTGCTGGTACTGGCGTTCCCGGCACTGTTGTCGTTTCCCAGGAGTAAACTTGACGTGTGGATGGCACTAGCGGTGGCATTTTTCTTCTGTAGTTTTGATCGTGCCGCCTGTAACTCGGATTCCCAGTCTGGTCTGATGAAGTCTGTTGTGAGCACATCCGGGTTGTTTGGTGGCAGCGAACCGCGTCTCTTGCGTGCGGATTGGTCTGGTTTGAAGTAGTTGTCTTGGATATCAAACTCTTTTAGCTCCTCATCTTCCAAGATGACTGTTGGCTGCTGGTCTTCAAGCTTTGAGATGAACTGGAACGACCAAGGTGGCTCGCCATTGATGCCTGTCTTGAACCCAGAAGGATGCTGGTATGTGATCCCAAAGTTTGGTGTTGCGCAATACGGACACATGGCATACTCTGAGATCAGGTCATTTGGGTCTGGATTGTTGCCGGAGCCTGCGTGCTCGTCTTCGTGGTCGTGTGGGAAGTGTGGTGGCAGTCTTTTGATCTGCACAAAACACTCGGTGCAAATGGGCTGCACACAGCACCTAGAATAGTTGAGCCATTTGGGGAAGTAAAGAAAGCAAATGGGGCATTCAATCATGTTTTTGTACAACAACAGTTTCAGATCATCAGAGAATAGCTGGTCCGAATCCTTGTTCTGTTTGGCATTGCGGAACCTTTCTTCCTCCATCAGCTGCCACTGGACTTTTTTGTCCTTGAGCTCCTTATTGAACTTCCTGTTTTGGTACCTTTTCAGCTCCTTCTTGGACAGGTTACTCAGATCCTCATCATCAAAATACTCGAAATCGTCATCCAGCTCGTCGTCCACACCCCCGGACAGGTCCAGCGAGTGCAGCGTTAGCGAGTCCACTATCTTGAGGAGCTCGAAATCGGTCCAGGTCTCGTTGAAATCCTGCAGTGGCGTGTAAAAGGGCGCCAGCTTTCGCTTGATTATCAGTGATTTCACAATATCCACGTTATAGTCCAGGTTCAGATTGTAGATCCCGTACGGCGCGAGGAACCCGCCATCGACATTTTCGTCAAACTTCACTATGAGGCCCCTAGCCTGCTTCTCCTTCAGCAGCTGGCGCTCCTTGGTGGACCGGCGCTTTGACCCTGAATTAGACCCAGCGCCTCCGCCGCCTGCCCCCGAGCCCTTTACGCCCTTCAAGGTGTGGGCCAGCGCGCTATTCGCCAGGTGCAGGTTCGAGATCGACGTGATGGACGAGCTGCGCCTCGATCTCCTCTCCTCTTTGGCTGGAACATTACCCATCTTCCTCTTGCTATTCTTATCTGCTGTGACTGATTGCTTGTTGTTTTGCTTGCTCGCTTCGCTCCACACAAGCACGCTCTCACTAAAACCTTGCCAACTGTTGCGCTAAATCACTCACAAGGGCCTGCAACTTTACCGCCTGCTTTACCGCCTCACAACAACGAAATAACCCTCCAGTCTCGTTGTCTTGTGGGTTTGAAAAGATTCATGTTTTTTATGTCATTTTTTGGAGGCCAAGCTAACGAGTTCCGGGGGTTGAGTTCCGGGCTACAGCAGGAAACGTTGGTGAGGCGAGTTTATTCATGCCAGGGAGATACCGAGGCCGAAGCCGATGCCTATGAGGGCACATACAATGAGCAGTTCGACGGCTCCGCAGACCAGGTTGGTCCGTCTGTAGGACTTGTCGGTTCTGCCGATGTAGCTGTCCAGCAGGCCAAAGCCGATGACAAAGAACAGCGGAGGCAGCAGGAACGATATGCACAGGAGCAGTGGCTTTTTGTGCTTGTGGTAGAGCACAATGTCGCTTCCCGGGGAGTCCGAGTAGATATTCTTTTCCAAGTCCCGCTGTCTCTGGTGGTATATGGAGTTGAGGAAATCTTCATCGTAGAAGAACTCGTCGTTCGTAGAATACCGCTGGAACACCTCTGAGTTCTGGTCCTTGATCAGGCGGATGTTGGAGTCGTTCTTCTTGGACTCGAGCTGGTCGAACTGGACGGATTTGGGCTTCTTGAGCGACGGAATCTTGTTTTTGGTCAGTGCAGATGGTGGGAATGTAGGCAGTGGGTGCACGTCGGAGCTCTCTTCCAGGATCCGGGAGTTGATGATCGAACTGAAGTGCGAGTTGGTGTTACTGCCATTGTGCACTGAGGCGTTGAACGAGCTCGAGTTCTGTATTGAGTTGTCATTGGAGTTGGGCAACGATGTGAGATAGGTATTGGCACTGGAACTGGGGTTCGAGTCGTCAATGGTTTTTGTGTGCGACACGTCCTCTGTAGGGTCTTTGATATTGGATATTTTCAAGCTGTTGGAGTGCTTCATGGCCACTTCCTCGTCGATTTTGTTCAGCTCGACCGACGACTGCTGCAAAGCCGACATGCTCGAAGACACGGCGGACGGAACCACAGAGTTGGAGCTCACGATGCTGTTGTACTTGGTGAGCAGGTGCTGGATCCCGGGCTTCTTGCTCTTTGACATATCGTACGCATTGAATCTGTTGTTAATAGAGTGCGACGAGCTGGAGTCCGAGTCGTACAGGATGGGCTTGATGAAGTTTGGCTGGATGTTGGAGTTAATGGAGGAGATGGACTTGTTGTGCGCCTTATCGCCAATCTCGGTTTTCACATGCTCATCGTGGAGTATAAACTGCTGCTGGGAGTTCTGCTTAGATAAAATAGAGCTGACTCCGGAACTCGAGTTGTTGAAAGTATCCTTTGCGGTTT
Source organism: [Candida] sp. (assembly GCA_030570575.1). Classification (NCBI taxonomy): domain Eukaryota; kingdom Fungi; phylum Ascomycota; class Saccharomycetes; order Saccharomycetales; species [Candida] sp. The sequence goes on along the minus strand of JAJLVZ010000003.1, from coordinate 130,572 downwards.
TAAACGACCTGTTGGCATTTGAGTCTGTGGAGTTGTTGGACTGGTTGAGGCTCTGTGAGCTGGAGTTGGAGTTATCAGCATCGTTGTTTCTTGAAGAACTCGAGCTGATAATGGAGAAAGTGGCAATGGATCTTTTCTTGTAACCGTCGTTGGCTATTGCAGAGTTGGAGTCAAGCTCACACAGGTGGGAGTATCTTCTGTGGCCGGACTTGGGAGATCGGAATAGCAGAAGCGAAGGAATGTTTTCTTGGTCCATATAGATATTGAAACTGGCAATGGTGGAGTCGTTGGGGTCTATGAAGGTATCTCTGAAGTTGGAAAGCCGTTTGATGAACTCAGCCGAGTCTCGTACGGACAGCGAGCTGGTGTTGAGCTGTCTCAAGAGGAACGATTCCTCAGAGTCAGTTGTGAGCGAACGGCTTGAATCGCTGGGACCCGAGGAGTCTGTATGGTAGATCTTGGTGCTCATGCTGGGTCAGCACGCAGTGTGCAATGGGAAACAAAAAGGGTATTTTACTAAAAAGAAGGCACACAAGCTTAGCTGGTGTGCAGTGAATTGAAGAACTGAATGTGTGTAAACAATGCAATAAATAGCTGAATGAAGTCGATGAAGTTATCGCTTCAGATACTGACAATGGTGCTGATGTATCAAGCAGACGGAAACCAAAAACTAGAGCCTAACAAAAGCAGTAATGTTCAGAACTGTTAGGGAAAACCGTAAAAAGTCTAATTGTAAACAATGAAAAACTGAGATTTTGAGGGTACCCAAAGGTGGAAAAGTTGTGGTGATGTGGTGATAAATGAGTGTGGTGAACAGTTGTGTTTCGAAAGCCAAAAAAAAGTGCACACAAGCTGACGGAAGATTATCTGCTCGCTGGTTGTTCTTTCAAAGAGGGAGAAAATATTTCAGAGTGGGAAATGCTATTGAAATGAAATCCAATTTCAAATAGTCAATCGAGCTTGGATTACTACGTTGAAAGTGAGCGGCTGCATATCGCTTAAGCACATAAGTTGCATAGCGGTACGTCTAGAAGCATACCGAGTGTTAGTCAGCGCTGACGGCGGGCCAATCAGAGCGGCCGCTGGGCCCACTGCCTAATCGGGATGCTACCAGTGGGTGCTGTTTGGTACTAGAAGTGAGTGATAGCGTGGTGTTTGGCCCCTGGTGGCACGATACGGGCTAGCAGAGGTAGGCAGGCGGATCAGGAAGTTAGGGGAGATTCGCAGGTTGCGGTGGTGGGCCAGTGCGCGGCCTGTTGATTAATTATTTGCATTGCATTGTTGCTGGCACTACTGTTGGTGATCGGGTGTTACTTAATCGAGTATGCTGAGTGCTTTAATTTAAAGAAGAGCTGCGTTTTGCGAGAGTATTGCTGGACACGCCGGTGGGAGCAGAAAATGCTTGCTGTTTTACCAAAACGGCAATAGTAAGATGACCAAAGCGGCTGGGGAATAACCAATTCGACTTAAATGGCCTGGAAAATAACCAAGGCGACTTGAATAAGCTGCACACCATGTTAAGTTGGGCTTCCATTACCTAACATTTTGGCTGTAGCCAGGGCTAAACGGCCCTTTTAGAGACTGGTGCTGGGTTGATGGAGACTGGTGCTGGGACTTGCAGACTCAGTTCAGAGATGGGAAGCAGTTGAAGCCGCAGACTTGCTGGGAGTTGAAGTTAGAGACTGGGTGGTGGGAAGTTAAGGTTTGTGTATAGGAAGTAGACTGCAGTCCAGTAAAGTTAGGAAGCTTCCCTACGACTTGTGCTGGCAGTGGTTGGCAGTGGCAGAACCAGAAATTGCGACTGCTGCAGGGGAACCAGGAATTGCGACTGCTGCGGAGGATCATTGCGACTGCTGCGGAGGAGCATTGCGACTGCTGCGTCAGAAAACCAGCTGTCAGGGAACCAGACATCAACTGGTTAAGAGGGAATGGGCTTCGGACGCACAGGGAATCTTTACATTACGGTGCTGGCTCACATCCGGCACTACATTTCCTTCTATTGGCTGCACAATAATGAAAAAAAAGCGAAAAGACATTAATCATGCGTCTTTGTTAAATTGTTGCTCGTAATGCAGAGCAGGTTCTGGGGCCATTTTTTCTACGCGTCGCAGCCTGGGTTTGTGCGCGGTGCCGTGGGCCCCAACGAACGCACCACGCCTTGCCATTAAGGTTTAGCCAGGAACGAGCAAAAAAAAAAACCTTCGAGTCCCAAAAGTCTCGCGTTTTAGCGCTAAAATCTGAAGAAAAAGTCTGGAAAAGTCCCGGATCTGCAGCTCGGATTCTAGAACTAGTCTCAAAGGGCCACAAGGTGCGTAAAAAAGCATTTCTGCACTGACTCAACACGGTCCGCGCCACACACCCACGTCTAAATGAAACAGGGTCACGTGCTCCATGCAGCCTGCTGGGTCTGGCGCCTGCTTGTACCACACTAAGTCACGTGCTCCATGCAGCCCGCTGGGTCTGGCGCCTGCTCGTACCACACTAAGTCACGTGCCCCATGCAGCCCGCTGGGTCTAGCGCGCGCAAGTCTCATGCACCTTGCCTATTTTAGGACTAGGCTGTAAACCGTGCTAAAAAAAACACCCCTTTGTGCGTTGCCCACTGTTGCAGCTGATAATTTGGAAAAAGATATAAAACGAGTGGCGATTCTTCATTTTGATCAGTTTGTTGTGTTATTTATATCAGCGGTAGTTGTTTATTGACTATACGAGTTGCGCAGTTTACCAAGAGTTAGCAAGAGTACCAGTATGAGTGCCATGACCAACGACCTGGAGATTCCAGCCAACTTCAAGACCTCTTTGCCACCTAGAAAGAGGGCAAAGACCCAGGAGGAGAAGGAGCAGCGTCGTATTGAGCGGATCCTGAGAAACAGAAAGGCGGCTCACGCCTCGAGAGAGAAGAAGAGAAAGCACGTGGAGTTTCTGGAAAACTATGTCAGCGATGTCGAGCACCAGCTCGAGCTGTTTAAAGCCCTGTCTCACAACCTGCTCAAGAACTACTACTCCAACGACTCCAAGGACATCAACAAGCTGTTGAAGAAGATTGACTCCTTGCCTGACCTGAGTGAGAGAAAACAGATGAACTTTGAGTTCAGCAGCTCCAACACCGCTGCTAAGAACAGCAAGGCCAACGCGGACGATGTCGACGACGACGATCTACCAAAGACCCCAGAATCTTTCATCTCATCCTTGTCTCCAAACAACAACTCGTCTATTTCGACTCCAACCAACAGCAGCAACACCGCTGCTGCTAACAACAACAACAACAACAGCCAGGTCACCAACCATGACGACTCTGTCAAGACCGAGTTCAACAATTCGTCCTCTGTTCTTGGTAACGACTTCAACTTCTACGACCTGTCCCCACTGTCGTCCCCAGGAACCGACCCGGTCGAGTCAAACAAATTCTCGTTGAACTTGATCCCACAGATCAAGCTGGAAAACGACCCAACTAACAGCAACATCATTCCACAGCAAATCAAGCTGGAGAATAGTAGCAACACCAATTTCATTCCAACTCCTATTAATGAAGACAATAATTCTTTCAGTGATTTTCAAATCGATTCAATTGATAACTCATTTGTTTTTGAAGAGTTGCGTAATCCAGCAGCGATTACAAAGATTTCTAACTTTATCCTTGGTTCCAAAGCCTTTTTAAGCTTGTGTTTGGCTTAAAAGCTAATGTTTCTGTGTCCTAATGGGGTTATTTTCAGCTGAAAATCCCCGTTAGGACACACCAACATTAACCTTTGAAACCAGATATTAGCGGACAAGACATCAAAACTCCAAGGATATAGAAATCACCAACTTTTAGCCTGATGCGCCTTCATTACAATTTGATTTAAATGATTTTGTTTCATTTGAGTGAAGTTCTTGATTCATTAAAGAAATGAAAAAAAATGAAAAATAGTTATAATGTTTTTAAACTGGCTTTTAAAGACATTGAGCTTGTTTGCACATCTTTACACTCTGCTTTCAGCTTTCTTTCGGTGAACAGAAACACTGTGGCGCTTTTTATTACATAGCGACTGGTTTCTTGGATATTATTGGAAAAATGGAAGAGAACAGACGAAAGATAGAACAAGTTCAAATTAAAAGTAACTTTCCCAACAGGTTTAACATTAGAATTATAACTAAAAGTAACTTGAGACATTAGTTTCAATGGCTCGTTATCTTTTATACAAATAATTTTCTTTTTTGACTTTTATTTGAAGAAGAAAAGAAGTTTATTTTATTGAAGGAATAAGATTGTTTTATTTCATTTTTGAAGGGTTGGTGGTTGATCTACTCGACCATGTTAGTGGTGTTTATTTTGTTTTGTTAGTTTGGTTTATTGGGTTTTTATTGGGTGTAAAAAAGAAAAAATATATTTTACTAGTTTATTCAGTGTAGTGTTGGATAACTACTTGGTACTTTTCTTCGTCAACCAGACAGTGTTGTGAGATACTCTCGAAGACCCACTGGTAGGTGACAATTCTTTTCAAACTGTTGGATGTTCTGTGGCTGATGCTGTGGCTGGGGACTACCTGCTCTGCCATTAGCTTCCGCAACCTGACAATCTCAGCCCTGTTTGCACTGGTGGGGTTCTGCGGCGACACAACTATAAAGCACTCGCTCAAACTGTCTGTGATTGTGCCTCCATTGATCTCAATCATCTGGACCAAGTTTTTATACTTAATCTCGTCCTTCTTTAAGACATAGAAGCTGAGATTGTTGAAGAGATTCAGCTCATTTATGCCATTTTCTATCGCCAGCCCAGGGTCCACTTTAAAGTTAAACCCACTGAGTTCCTGTTGACTAACAAACACTTCATAGCTATCGCCGTACTTGTCAATCCTTGTACTGCTCAGTTTTGCCAGTTCCTCACTCCCCTTCAGTACCATCGTGGGCTCAACCCTGACAACTCTCTGCATCTTGACTGATTTGAAAACATAGCTTGATTTCAATATATCAAAGCCTTTCTTAGCCAGATAATTAACTTGAATTGTCTGTTTGTCGCTTATTATTCGTAGTTTACTGATGGAGTGCGAGTATTTGGTCTCGTCTTTGATGATTTTGCCCCCATGGCTGAGAACCAGTTTGCTCAGGTCGTCAATGGAGTACCTCTGCTTATTAATGAACCCGTCACTAAGCACCAGAAAGGTCAACCCACTGAATATACTGTCCTGGGCCGTGGTGCTGTAGTAAAAGCTCTCCTGGCTCTTTAGTCTCTCAATCTTGTCTCTTTGCCTCTTTTTCAGCCTGGTCATCTTCTGTTGTTTAGCGTCAACATCAGTTTTGTGGGACTTCTTTAGCCGTTTGTAGTCATCGACGGTTGTGGCTGTGGTGTGGTCCTTGTCGTGCCGTATGCAGGTGGCGTAAGCGTTATACAGTGTTGTATTGGTCCTGTACCTGGACGAGTCCTGGCTGTTAACGGACCTTGCCTTGACCTCAATCACCACCGAGTCTGCTGGGTCTATCCACTCCATGGGCTTCAGTTTGCCGAACTCTACATTGCCCGTTGTCTCGCTGGCACTGAGCTTCCTCCATTTACCTGCGGTTAGCGTCTCAATCTCCTTGCTCATCTTGGAATCAATGCCGTTGGCAATCTTGCAGAAACTGAGGAACTTGTCGCCATCTTTGAGCCCGCAAAAGTAGCTCGTCTTTTTACTCGGTTCCCGGCCAATGACAAGCAGGTCGACATTCTCGCCAAACTCCTCTAAATACTCGGGTTTCAGCTTCAGGCTGAACTCGCTGCGGTGCCCAATCTTGTAAATCATATCGCATCTTTTCAGCATTATGCCCTCTGAGCCGAGCTCCACCACCTGCTTGACTGCGTTGGTGATGGACTCGGCACTGCTGCACCTGTGGTACGGCAGGATCTCTATGATTCCCTCTGCTGGCTTCAAAATGCCAGCCAGGAACTCTTTCCGCTTGAACAGTGGCTGGTCGATGACCGGCTGCTCGTTGACCAGGAGCAGGTCAAAGCACTTGAACAGCGGCCGTATCAGTGGCTCCTCGTCGTCACGGGCCCCGCCCTTCTTGTACAGGTCCTGCTTGTATATGTCCATGAGCAGGACGCCCTTCAGGATGCCAAACGGAAGCACCACCTTCCTTATGGGGTCGTACGACACCATTTCGCCGTCCAGGATGACGCTCCTGACATTCTTGTGGACGCAGTTCTGCAGATACGGCGCAAACCCACCGTCGCCTTCCACAGAGTTCCCGTACAGGTAGGTGTAGTCGGTGCCTCGTCTGGTGTAGAACTTTATGGACCTGCCGAAATCGTCGTAGTGGATCAGGATGCGCTCGCCGTCCACCTTCTCCTCGATGTAGAAGTCCCTGTTGAGGTGCCTGACGATGGCGTCGTAGCTGTGGAGCGCCCTGAACCGGGACGGGTTGCTGGAGAGCTGCGGAGCAAACGGCCTGTTGACCTGGATGTCCAGGTCGGCCCGGGACGGCACGTAGTTGGGGTCCTGCAGCGTGCGGAACACGTACTGGAGGTCCAGCGCCCGCAGGTACAGCCTGTAGGCGTCTCTGTGCCAGATGTTGAACAAGGCGGACTTTTTGTACGAGATGATGCTGCGGGCCTTGAGCAGAATGGCAAAGAAGCACTGCAGCTCGGCCCTGCCCATCTTGTGGATGATCTCGCGCGTAAGCTGGCACCGGGCGTCGCTCATCCTGGCAGCAGCCCCGTCGCCCGTGCGCACAGTCCCCAGTGACAGCTTGTAGTACTCGTCCAGGTACGAGTTCACGTCGCTGATTGTGAGCACGTTGCCACTGTTGTGCGGCACCCGCGCGCATACAAAGTCCACCACCACCTGGCTGTAGCTGGCAGACCTGTTGTGCGTGCTGGCTTTCCACTTGGTGAGGCCAAACGCGGGCTCTGAACCGCGGTCGATGCTGAATATCTCGAGCACCACGTCCGCCAGCGTCTTGTCCTTGATGCCAAACGTCCTGGTGCGGTCGTCTGCCGGGAACAGCAGCCTCATCACCGGGTAGATGTCGTCGCCAACCAGCGCACGGTACTCTCTGAAGAACCTCGCCACCCGCTCGTATTTATGTTGCGCCAGGTGCTGCCGCGTGTAGAAGTCCGTCTTCACCAGCTGCGCGCGCCTCGTGTCCTGCTCCACCTTACCCACAAACTCGCACAGGTACCCGAACGTCATCTGGGGGGGCGCCATGGCCACAATCTGGTGGTTTGCTTTATAGTGTTTATTGGTCTTTGATATCTAGCGCGCTTCCTTAGCAGGACTGGGCTATGCTCACTATTGATAAGTGAGCTGCTCACGGGTGATCAGTACACTGTGCCAATGCCAATGCTCTGTCTCTGACTTGAAGATTAGTAGGTGTTGTGTGAATAAATATCAATAAATGAATATTGTTTTGATTTACTTGGTAGGTATTTTTGTGGAGTGAGACAACCGCGAACTACGAAGCACTAATAAAGTAGTCTACTTCCACCTCAATGCATTTGCATGCTCTCTAAAGCTATATGCCACCGCAAGAAGAGCTATACCTTTTTGAATTAGTGTACTGCAACGTCAATGCACTTCTATATTCTTCTAAAGCTATTCCTATGAATTGGTTCTAACTGCTTGGCCGTGACCCACAGTTCTCGGTGTACTATCACTGGAATCACTCTGTAGTATGCCACTAACTTGAAACGTGCAGGCTGATCATTTTAGTAGATCAAATTCCAGCTGGACATACGTCTTAGCTACCATGGGTACATTGTTAACTGTTGATTTTGGGTGCACCAGTAACCAAATAGTTAACCAAATCACCTTTACGTTTACCAATGGTGATACAGTGTAACATAAGTCAGTCTTCCACTTATCGAAATAAACATAACAATACTGATCATAATAACACCCAACAGTAAGCACAATCACCACCATAGCAGGTTGGAACCACCCAACAGTAAGCGCAATCACCACCATAGCAGGTTGCCACCCAACAGTAAGCGCAATCACCACCATAGCAGGTTGGCATAGCAGCTTGGGAACTTACACCTGCTAGGCCGCAATACTAACAAAGGACCCGCTATATGTCTAACTCTTGAGTATCTGACAGAATTACCAGAAAACTCATCAACAGTAGTTCTAACCTACTCATTGTACCTATTCAATAACAACCCTGGCCTAGCATACCCTAACACAACACCCTAAGATCGGTACCCTAAGATAGGTACCCCAGCGTAGCCATCTCAATAATCTTTTCTTATTTCCCAGCATCACCAACATCACCACCATTCAATCAAAAAACATAGTGACACCCGTTTTACCGTTTCTTCCATACTTTGCATCTACAATCTTCAACTGCATATGTAGCCTGTACCTTCCTCGAGTCCTGGGCAGTTATTCGACTTGATACATAATTTAATGAGATGACAGGCAGTACCTATAAATTCTAAGCTAGTAAGTCATACCAGTAACTATAGGTCTTGCGCTGGGCGGTTAATGCTTAGTGGAGCTTGCATGGATCCTGTATGCTTTAATTTTGCTAACTAAGTAGCCTTCAACATTAACTAGGAGCCCTGAGCTAACCCAATTAACTCTGTAGGCGACACCTAAGAATATACTTACTGAAGGAATAGATTACTTGCCGGATCTCTTTTGCTGGCGATCACTCTTTGTAATATCAGAAGATGTTCTAAACAGTGTGTAAGAGTTGAGCTAATGGCTGCTGGCTGGGTACAGTGAGAATCAATCAGCGTAATGTTTAGCATATAGGGAGCTCGGTAGGAGTTCAACAGCACTCTACTAGACAGTTTCTACAGACTTGTGCTCGACCTGATTGCAGTCGTATTAGTATTGTATCCAGCTCTAAGTATCAAGGCAGAATCACAACTGAAGTTGTTGTCATCGTCTAGTCACTTGCTATTTACTTTCTCATCAGTACTTGGCTCCATTACTGTTGGAGCTGTTGAATCCCAGGACTATCATTATGAAGGTATGTAGTTAGTTTAGAGTGCCAGACGCTGTGTCTGGTGCACTATGTTTCCAAGAGAGTCGTGCTGGGCGTCAGAGCCGTCTTGGGGCGCCCGTTTGACTATATTTCCCAGTGAGTCGTACTGGACATTGTCTGCGTCTGTGTCAGACTCGCTGTCGCTCGCGTCGGAGCTGTCTGGGGAGCCAATTACATTCCCCAGAGAGTCGTACTGGACTTTACTGTCAATAATATTCCCCAGAGAGTCGTACTGGACTTCACTGCCTGGGGAGCCAATTACATTCCCCAAAGAGTCGTACTGGACTTCACTGTCGGGCTCGCTGTCGCTCGCATAGTCAGGCTCACTGCCGCTTGCATAGTTAGACTCGCTGTCGCTCGCGTGGTTAGGCTCACTGTCGCCCGCATTGCTGGTCAAGGGACGATTACTATTCCCCTGCAGCCAGAGGTCCTCGCCGGCGTGCTGCTTGCGCTCGCGCACCTCCTGCTCGAGCTTGTCCAGCCACTGCTCCTGGACCAGCTGCACAGACTCGCTGTCGGTGCATGCCTGGTACAGCTCGAGAATCTCGCGGTTAATGTCGAGAAACGCGGGCCCCCAGGAAAAGTTTGCAAGCAGGTCTTCAGCCCAGTCCCAGTGGCCCACGATGGCCAGGCACGCGGCAATCGCCTCGACACAGTTGAGCTTCCAGGGCCGGCCGTAGTTCACCTGGTTGGCGGCAACCAGGTACGGCAGCAGCCGCTCGTTCTTGCCGCCTATCTTGGAGAACGGCACCTCGTCCAGGCGGGCCCACGAGCACTCCACCACCGCCACGCCCAGCGTCTCCACCAGCTCGCGGTCGTTCGGGCACACCACGCCCCTGCCGTTAGGTCTGCACTGTTAGTCGATTCCCCCCTCTGGGCCCTCAGGCACTCCTCATACTCACGACACAACCACCCCCTGGAACTTCTGCCCGACCCGCATGTTCTTGATCAGCCCCAGGCGCTCCAGCTTCTTCCCGCTGCACCGCTTGGGGTCGCAGTGCTCGAAATCCTGGCCCGTTAGTCTTGCCCGCTGCCCACAGCACAAATATACGCACCCACATCGCCAGCTTGGTGTGGAACTCCGCCCTGCCGTGGTGCTTCACCTCAAACCGCTTCCCACTGCCGCTGTGCTTAGCGCGCACGCGCTCCTTCTCCTTGTTCTTGCCTTTGGCCATCCTCTGCCTATGTGTCAATGTCGTAAAATTTTTTCAAATGTTTACACTAAAGGAGCCACCAATACCCAGTGAGCCTGTGAGAGAGCCATTGAGACACTGAAACACGGTGATACAGTGCCCTGTGATACAGTAATACAGAGATACAGTGCCCTGTGATACAGTAATACAGAGATACAGTGCCCTGTGATACAGTGATACAGAGATACAGTGCTGCAGTGATACAGTAATACAGTGGTACAGTGCACAGACGATATGCCGACGCACCTGCCGCTGCTGCTGAACCCGCTGCTGAACAGCCTCTTCAACAACCCGCAGCCCGGGCAGTCGCCGCTCAGGGGCGTGTACGGGCGGCTGGCGGGCTCGTGGGGCGACGGAACGGTGATCCTGGTGCCGCCGCTGGACATTCTGCTGCACTACACTGAGCGGGACTCAGGCTCCAGCTACAAGGACCTGTGCTACACCGAGGCGTTCCTGAGCGAGCACGTGGCCACCGTGGCGGACGCACGCAACGCGCGGGCGCTCAGGACCCTCGCGGGCAAGGACGTGCTGCTCAAGAACGACGTGCTCGTCTTCAAGGACGGCGCAAACTACTCCAGGAAGGTGGCGGTCACGGCCACAGACTACTTCTACAACTTCAACGACTACCTGCGCCGGGGCGGCCGCTTCATGCTGCTGTACATCGACGCCCCGCTCGTCGGCACTCCCGTCAACTGCGAGATCAACCGCGCCCTGCTGAAGCCTGCGGCCCCTGCCAGGCCCTCCCCGAACACCCCTGCCGCGGCCCCGCCCACCTTCGACCACCTCATGAAGGTCTTCCCGGGCCTCCAGCGGCACCTGTTCGAAAAATACCAGATCCTGTTCGCCAGCTTCAACTCGGCCCACGTCGCCGACCTGCCCTCCCTGCAGGCCCTGTTCAACACAGCGGTGCTCCGCGCGTTCGAGCTGTTCCAGAGCCTCAGCCCGGACCTCACTCAGCTCGTCCTGAACTACGCCCGCGACTCCCTCGACCTCAACGCCTGCTTGCTCAACTATATCGAGACACACCTCTACGACACAGTGTGGGCATTTCTCACAGGCACTGGGCTCAGGCTGCGCCGCAAGCTCGCCGCCCTCCACAGCCTCAACCTCTACAAGATCCTCACCTCCAAGTCCCAAACGTTCAAAACCGACCTGCACGTGACCACCGTTCTCGAGAAGCACGTCAACTCCGCAGTCAGCGAGCTCAACCTGCTCCAGTCCGCCAAGTGCTGTGCCCACAAAATCGACATCCTCACCAGCACCATCAAAACGCTCTCAAACACCCCCGGACTCGTCATTGATGCTGACGATCTACTCAATTTGTTGCTCATTGTCATAGTAAACTCAGACGTGCTCGACATCGAGCTCCACCTCCTCTACATTGACCACTTCAACCAAACCAGTACTGATCTTGAAACAGGCATGGTCGGGTACCTGCTCTCCACTTTCAAGGGCCTCGTCTACTTGCTGGAGGATGACGACAATTTCCACAATTTCCTAAACACCGCCAACGAAATCGCATCCTTCTGGTCCCACTTTCACTCCAAGGACCTGGTCTACCTTAAGCACTGCCTCGACAGCAACGACGAGCTCGTGCACTCCAGAAGTATAACTGGCGAGTCGCTGCTGATGAAAGCAATCCAGTCAAATGACTACAATGTCTGGAGACTCATAATCGACTATGAAAACATCTTCCCGCTCGAGGACCTACTGGCTGACCTGAACATTCACAGTATGAGCCTGTTGAATGTTGCGCTGAGCTTCAAAAACGAAGATATCATCAACGATTTGATTGAGATACTGCTAAACTCGTGCACCAAACTCGAGCTAATCAAATACCTAAACACCAAAGACAAATTTGGCAAGACAATTGGACACTATCTATTCGACTACCAAGACTTGATACCCAGAATCGGAATGTTCATTGACTGGACTGCCAAAGACCTCACTGGCCAGACACCTCTTTTCTCGATACTAAGAAGCTACGATTCAGCCAACTACTCGGAGCTGGTTGATACAACTTTCAAAGTTGTCAAGCACTGGTATATCAAGAACAACTCAAAGTTTGACTATAAGGACCACATCGACAACAAGGGAAACACCCTCTTGCATATAATGAATACCAAGATTGAAAAGTTGCTGAATCTAAAGAGAATCAACATAAATGAATTCAATCAAAACTCGCTGACTCCCTTAATGATTTACTCCAAGTACAACAAGTTTGACAACATCAAAAAGATAGTGCTCGATAGCAGACTGGATCTGACGCTGGTTAACTTGAAAAAATACTCGGCCGTTGACTTTTGCAAAAATGATAGAATACAGGTTTTCCTACAGAATCTATATCTAAATGAGAAATTTCCTATCAAGCTTGATAAGAAGTTTGGTGTTTTTAAGGCCAGAATTGATAATAACAATCACATTGTGCTCTCAGTTAACGGTATTTTCAATGAAGAAGAGGAAATGTTTAAAGAAATCAAATTGATGGAATTTCTAAAATTGTTTAAATTGATTGATTTTGAGTTCCCCAATAACTTCCTACCAATGAGCTATATAATTAGCAAAGTTGAGACGTTTTCCCTGAATTTTGGCAAGTTCAACAAGTTTAAATTGAATAAACTGCTCGACTTGTTGAATAATTTTCTACTGAGTTTGGTTTTGGTTCCCACAATGAACAGTCATGAATTGATTTGGAAGTTTCTAAGTGAACCGATTTTCAATAACGATGTGCTGTCTCAAAGAATTGAAATGATGGATAGTGAACTTGATCCTTTTGCCAGTACTAACGGTGAAGTGGAGTTGAAAGCTGTTAAATTTGACGAGATATTGGAGGTGCTGAATTTTTTGAAATACTCAATTAAAGAGTTGAACAAGTTCAAATTCAACTTTGACAAACTAGTGAAAATACTCAATTTTAACAATTTAAAAGGAGTGGAGACCGATGAGTATCACTTTATACTTAATGATGATTATTTTAATGAAGACAATAATGAGCTAAGATTTTTAGTCAAAATACTAAAAGATTCAATTGATTTGAATAAAAACGAAGAGATAATCGAGCTCATAATTTATCTGGCAATGAGCACAGATGAGATTATTAAAAACTGCAGTGCTTGCATCAACATTCAAATTGGTGATTTTTGTAAGATAATGAACCAATTGATTGAGATTAATTACAAGATCAAGGACGTCGAGCTTACAAAATTCATACTAAACAACCAGGCTTCTTTTGACGAGATTGTCTCAATTTTGGGAATGAAGTTCAACAAGAAACATCAAGAGAAGGAGCTCAAATCGTCGTTCTTTGTTAATCTGATTGACTCGAAAAAAATCAAATATGAAAAGAAGTTGAACAGTTTTTTCCAGCTACTGAAGAGTGATCTTCTCAAGAAGTTCAAGTCAATAAAGAGAAATCACGAATCTCTGGCAATTGAAGTGAATGACTTTTTGAATTTCAAGTCTGTTTTCATGAAATTGTTGATCAAAAAGTATGTCAGCTTTGAAGTTAAAAGACTGAATTTCAAAAAGCTCATGTATGAGAGAAGCCTGCAAGATTTGAGAAGTGTTAAATGATGTATTGTGATTGTTGCAGAGAAATGTTTCCTACAAGATATGATAAATCGTGTACTGTGATTAGTTGGTTGCTTGAGAGAAGTTTACATATTTGAGAGAAGTTAAATGATTTGATTGGATGTGTATGGCGATTAGTTGGTTGCACCACTGTTTCCATTGCTGTTGTTGTTATTACCTTGAGCAAAGCTGTTTGCTAGATTTTGCAAAGCAGGATTGTTCATTAAACTGCTCAAGTCTGGGCCCGAACCATCTTGACCACCCAAACCAAACTGCGAAGCCATTTGCTGGACAGCAGGATTCGACATGAGGTTTTGTAATGCACCTGGGTTGGACATCATCTGCTGGGCATATTGCATCAACTGAGGGTTATTTAGCATGTCACCAATATTTGGCATGCCACCTGCACCGCCTAAACCACTCATTAAGGAGGCCAAGTCTGGCAATCCGCTGCCTGCAGACGAAGAAGTTGTGGAGTCACCACGTTCCGAAGCAGAATTACTAGGAGCAGTTGAGGCTAAGTCCAGCTGATCTTCCACCCTCTTTTTGGCAGTTTCATATCCTTTCTTCATGGCATCTGATGGTTTGTCACCTTCAATTTCCAACCCTTTTTTATACGCATCCAAAGCATCCTTTGGCTTGTTCAGAGCAAAGCTTGCAAGCCCCAATCTGGAGTAGGCTTTGGCATAGGTTGGGTCATTCTCAATGGCTAGTTTAGCGTCTGCAATGGCACTTTCATGGTCTCTAAGTGAGGAATAAGCAGCAGCTCTGTTTGATAGATAGACGGCGTTGTTTGGTGTTAAAGCCAAAGCTGCGGTGTATTTCTCAACAGCAGCTTGGAAATCTTTGGATGCCATTGCCTTGTTACCTTCCAGTTTGAGAGCTTCGGCTTTCTTGACGGTTTCTTCATCAAATTCCTGCTTTTTGGTGGTTGAGGTGGTGGAGGATGATTTGCTCTTCTTGAATTGGTCCAGGATTTCGTTCAGAGACTTACCGTCGAACTCGCTCTTGATGATGGAATCGTCGTCTTTGCTGATTTCAAATGCATCAGCAATACAGTCGATGGCAACATCTATTGATTCCAAATAGTCTTCAGAAACTTCTTTTTTGGCAGCTGTTTGCTTCAAAAACTGCACAATCTGTGTGGCAACTTCTTTGTTTGACATTGTTTATCCTTCGCGCAGTTGGTATAGTCCCAGTAACAGACACTTGTTAGTTGATATACTGGAATATTCCTTAATGTTCGATTATAAAAAATGCACCAATTTTTCAGCATGGTTGCTTTGTAAGCTGTTATGTCATCTCGTTGACCCTACTGCGCGACCGGAACTGAGGCGGGTCGGAACTAAGGGCGTGTGTGTCAGCACTGCGCGCGGTATAGCGATCCCGCGCCTTGTTCGGTCAACAATCTGTTCCTCGTGGCCCAATGGTCACGGCGTCTGGCTACGATTTAAGTAGTTACTTCTGAAACCAGAAGATTCCAGGTTCGACTCCTGGCGGGGAAGATTGTATTTTTTTTGCTTTCAGTCAAGCCGTAGCCTGCTGTACTGGTAATGCAGCTGCCGGGCCTACAACGGGCACTGCCACTTTATTTCAACTAGCTGAATGGTCTGCAGCTGCCGGGCCCACAACGGGCACTGCCACTTTATTTCAACTAGCTGAATGGTCTGCAGCTGCCGGGCCCACAACGGGCACTGCCTAGCTGAATGGCCTACATCTGCAAAAATTATCCGTTTATTCACCATTGGGTCAGACGGTCTCGACATCCACGTGGTCACCGTCTTTGGCAGAGCTCTGGAGGATGGCAGCGACAACAGCCAGGTGGTGGAAGGTCTTTTCCGGGGTGGAAACCACCAGCGACTTGTCTTTGGCACTGACAGCCTGGTAAAAGTTGGAAAACTCGCTGGTGAAGCTCGAGTCCTCGTCAAACTCAATCACCTCGTCCTCCTTGGCCTCGTCCGCATAGTGGCCCAGCATCACCCTGATGGATCTCTTTCTGCCAGCAGTAAAGTCCAGCGTGATTGACCCGTTTAGCCCGTAGATGATGAAGGAGCCGTGCTTCTCAATGGCGCCAAACGCTGAGCCGTACGTGAAGGTGCCAATCACGTTGTTGCCCTCCTTCATTCTCATGGTGGAGAAGAGGATGTCGTCGTCCCCAGACTCCTTGCGGACCTGCTTAGTCAACGACGACACCGAGCGCACCTCGCCGAGGACGGAGGTCAGCAGGGCCAGCTGGTGGACCCCGCCGTCCGACAGGTACCCGCCAATGTGCTCTGGGTGCTGTCTCCAGGACGTGCTGAGGTACTTGGACTGTCTGTTGAAGGGGCCTGTGGATCTGTACGTGAAGGAGATGATCTCGCCAATCTTGCTGAGTCTCTGTTTGATCAGGTCGCAGCTCTTGTAGTAGAGCCAGTTCTCGCAGATCATGATAGGGAGGTCTGTCTGCCTGGAGATGTCCACAATCTTCCTAGCATCAGCCACATTGGAGCTGATTGGTTTCTCAATCATAATGGGCTTCTTAGCATCAATTGACTTCTTGATGGTGTCCAGGTTGAACTGCACAGGCACCAGTGCGTCCACCACATCCACTTCTGGGTCATTGATCAGCTCGTCCAGGGTGTCGTACACTTTGTCGGCTGCAATGCCTGCTTTGGCACTGAATTGCTCAGCTTTGGCCTTAGTTCTGTTGAAGCAGCTTACAGGCTTGAATTCATCCTTCAATTGCTCAATTGCTGGCAAGTGTGTGTCGGTGGCAAAGATACCTGTGCCAACAATCCCGATTCTCAGTGGTTGTGCGCTCATGTTGCTGGTTGCTGCTGACAAGAAGAGGATCGGAATTTCCCCAGCTATTTATATTGTACCCACCGGAACAATGATTTACGGAATATCTTGAGGAGGTGAAGCACGCCATGTTGCGCCCGGCTTTCCGTGCTGGCAGATTTTACCGGGGACTTTTATCGGCTGTGGGGCTTTTTCTCGGGGTCCAACCGCCTTCCTCAACTGCCCACCCAGCTGCCCACCCAGCTGCCCGCCCAACTGTCAGGGGCTTGAGCGAGTCGGAACTCTAGTCGGGAGGCTAACCCTCCACTCGGAATGCTTTTTGGTCGGAATTCTAAGCAGGACCCTTTGGCTTTTGGTCGGAACTCTGGACAGAACCCTTAGGCTCTCCAATCGGAACTCACAAACCCCTTAGACAGTAAACCGACCAGCGGAACTCTGCCTAGCGCTTTCTAGCCTGAACTGTCAGCCAAAACTCCCGTCCTCTACACTGATATAACAACGTACAACACACGCCATCGCTCGCTGTTTATTCAATACTTAATGTCTAAATACTCCCTCACTTCTGTGATTTCAGTAAAGTTTCAATCTTCTCCTCCAGTGACTTGAGTCTCTCGTCCTTATCAAGGTTTGCAGATTCCAGTCTGGTGATAACCTGCTCCAGTCCAGCAATAACTGAGCTCAGTTTCTCGATAGACCCTTTCAGAGTTAGCGGTTTGGACGAAATGGTCTCTGTTGGTGCGGTAGAGGTTTCAGTCTTTGACTGCTCCTTGGCTTCCCCTTTGACTGGTGCTGACACAACCTCTTTGGCTGCTGGTGTAGTCTCTTTGGCTGGTGCTGACGCAGTCTCTTTGACTGGCTCGGCTGGTGGTTTACTTTCCTCCTTAGTGACAGCAGGAGCTGGCGACTTCGCAACCACGTCGTCTTCGTCGTCCCAATTGGACTCCTGCTCAAATGACTTGTTGTCGTCTAGGTCTGCAGCCTTCTGTAGCAATGAATTGACCTCGTCTTTTTGCAGTAGCCCGTCAACATTGGTTTTTGGTGCGGACAGTGCTGGTGTTTCCTTCACAACCGGCTCTGGCTTTGGCTCCTCCTTGACCTCTTTCTTGATTTCAGGCTTAGGAGCCTCTTTGGCAGCAGCAGGCTTGCTCTCAGCAGCTGTGAATTGCGGTTCCGACCCGTCGTACAAAGACTCCATCGAGAATAAGATCGGTCCGTTAACAGACTCACCACTGAACCACTGTTCAGCTGTCAGTGGAGCCTTGTTAGAAGGCGCATCAGGATAAATATCGTCTTGGAAAACTTCAGCTTTTCTTGGAACAATGAAGGAAATTGGTTCAATTATATTGTCCTTAACAGTTTTGTAGATCTTTGCAACTTCGTTTTGCTGGACATTAACGGTTCTCTTTGGAGCCATTGCCAGGCCTCTTTGTGCCTCAATCGACTGGTATTCGGATAACTGGTACAACTCGTCGTCTTGGAACTCGAAGTAACGGATGTTACCGTCACCTTTACCACCAACATAGAGCATATTTGTTGATTCATCATAAAATGGCACCAAAATTCCGGCAGATGAGTCGACAGTATAGAACCCGCCAATTGGGCCTTTGGAGATGTCTGTGGAGTCCCAAACACCCAGTTGACGATCGGACAGTCTATCAAAACCGGTTGTGGCGATTCTGTCGGAATTACCCATCCAGATGGCTCTTGAGTTTTTGGCTCCAGAGTGTCCTGGGCCCTCGCTCACAATCTCGTTGGATCTGATATCCCAGACTCTTAGCTTACGGTCTCTTGAAGTTGTGGCTAGTAAGTTACCGTTGTAATTGAAAGTGAACGAGGTGACTAAATCCTTATGGGTCAAGGTGATTTTGTCCTTACCGCTCTCAATGTCCCACAACTTAACAGTGTAGTCTAGGGAGGAGGATGCTGCAACGTTCTCGGCAGTTGGGTGGAACTGGACGTGGCCAACTTTTCTCTTATGGCCCGAGTACAACGCAACTGGGGCAATATCCTTTGGGTCGCCGTTGGAATCCACGTAATTGTGGAACGAGTAGTCTTCTGGGATCTTCCACACACCCAGTTTGCTGTCGTCGGACCCGGAAATGATGATATTGTCGTTGAACGGATTGAAGTCGGTGTCTAACACTGTTGCTGTGTGGCCCCGAAACAGTGGCACTTTGTCTGGGGACTTGCCCACTTCTTCTACTGGAATCACTGCAAACGCACCACCTCCTGACGCGTTCCAGTTCACAGACACATACTTGCCGTTGGTCTGGCGGGTTAGTCTCGGGTGCCTTGACACTGTATTAAATTTCACTCACTTTGATCAGGTTGGAGTCCCACGCATTGGTGCTCACTTTGATGTTGTCGTAGCACAACTCTTTCTTTGCTGGCTGGCCATACACGTGGCGGAACTTGGAAGCGCGCACAAATCTTCCACTGGGGTGGGTTCTCCGTTAGTACTGGGCTTCCTTCAAGGGGAGAATGAGCAGCCAATTGCGCCTAAACACGCCGAGTTGGCGCTCCACTGATGCCCACAGATGTTTACTCACCTCATCTTACTGTCTTGCTTGAACGATTGGCCTGAGACTGCGGGAAACGACTGGCAATCTCTGTTTTGTTAACAGTTTGTTGTTTGTTTTGTTTTGTTTAGTTTTTGAATTTCGAAATTGGACCTTTTTTCCCTTCCTGGGTTAAAATTTTTCACTATTGCGCCCAATGTGTGCTGGTTTTCGTGCGTTGGGGTCTGTTCTTGCTGGTTACTGTGTGGTACAGGGGCCCAGTACGGCCCATTCTGTGCGTACCGCGAGCTGTGCTGAGTGTTGGGCCACGCAAGCCCAAACTGCGCCGGTAATCGTGTCGTTTCTGCCCCAAAATTGTGTCACTTTTGCACCGGTTTTCGCTTCCTTCATTTTTTTGCCTACTTCTGGCTGTTTCTCTGCCCACTGCTGGACCACATACTCCTCTCAGCCCATGGCAAACCTCCCTGGATGCATCCCGATGCTGCCAGACCAAGCACCCAGCTGGAACGTCCCGCCTCAACTGCACCTTTCCGTCGCGTGGCCGTATCGAACTACGCGCTTTTTCAGATTTTTATATTTTTTTGACTTTTTTCGATTCTGTGTTAAAATTTTTAGAAGAGGAAAACCAGCACCCAAAACCACCCCCCAGCCGGCTTTGCGACGCAGGTAGAAACCGAATTGTCTTGCGAGAGGTCCTGGAAGCAGAAAAAGCCATCTTTCTGGTTTATTTCGGTGCATTTTTGCCTCTAATTAATTGTACGAGTTATTTACTACAGCACAATGAGCACTGGCGGCAGCGCTAATAGCGGTGCCAGTGCTAGCAACAGTCCGCAGAGTGATGACCAAGAGTTTGCACTTGTGTCAGAGTATCTGAAGAAGTCGCATGCCGCGCCTGAAGATAACGATTTGCAGCTAGCAGCGCTTCAACATGCTTTGAACTACCTAACTAAGAGAACCGACAACACCCACTGGTTTTGCGACAGCAGAATGTTCAATCCGGCGGTTCATCTGCTTATATTGTTCTCGTTGCCTGAAGAAGATGTGGAATCCATTTTACCATGGGTCAAAATCCAAATAGAAAAGTCTTTATCGTCGTGTATGAAGTGTATCGGGATGTTTCACAGAGGAAGAGCCAAGTTGAAGGAAAGGTTCATGAAAAGAGAGAACTCCAATCCTGTAAAAGTTGAAGAATTTAACAACATTATTCTGAAATGGGAGGCTGAATCTCTTTATAAAAGGTTTGCTAACCTGCTGCAAGAATACAGAGACTCGGGCGAGCCTGCAGAGATACCGCAAAGCTTGCTATTGAGTTTTGGTGAATGTCTATGTGGTCCGGGGATTCTCAGGGTTAACAAGCCTTTGAGAGAATTATTTGATGAGTTTCATTACAGATTGCTAGTGAAAAACCACTTTTTCATTCAGGAAGTTAAGTTGATGGGACCAGGGCTTTTGTTTCTACTGTTTGAAGGCAATAGCGTTGAGAGGAAATGGGCCTTCAGAATGACTGCTAATCTAGAGGTTAAACTATCCAAAGAATTGGAATCGGAAAATAGACCCAAACCTTTTCCCACTTCTGAGTTTCTCGAGGAGTATCAAATCCATTTAATAGATGTCCAGCAACAGCAGCAACAACAGCCGCTTCAAGAAAATCAGCCGCAACAGCAGCAACAGATAAATGAAGACAAGCTAGAATTATTCTACAGAAACATGCTGCCAGTTTTAAACTGTTTCAATAAATTGTCAATACTAAAAAACTTTGACTCTGTTGACACACTAAAACTTATCAATAAGTCCTCAGATGTCGAAGTTTTACCTTTGTTGCAATTAATAAGAAAACATATCATGTCATATCCAAACAAATCTTTACCATTCATTTTGAGATTTTTGAGATATATTTTACAGGAAATTAGTGATGAATTTTGGCCAAGAATCAATCCATTCACTTTTTACAATATTCTTACCACAGTTATTGGAAATCCTCATTTTACTCAATATTTAATAGCATTACCAAATGAAATTATACCTGTTGATGAAATTAATCCAAATCCAAGATTATCAGATATGTTGAATTGGATTGATCCCTTCCTGAAAAGTCTCACAGTGTCACAAAATCATCAATCCTTGAACAGATTCTTCATTTTCTTGATTCAAATTGCCGACACCGAGAGTTCATTACCTGAAATTAACAGAGCTTCAATCTACAAAAGGGCTTGCAGGTATCTAACTCATGCTTTAGAACTACCAAAAGATTTATACACTCCTTCATTCAGAAATGAGTTGTTGATTAGAGGTGACTCAAGGATGGCGTTTGATCAGCATTTAAATCCAATTTTAAACTATGCAGCAGGTAAAGCAATTATTTTCCATGATGAAATCAATAAAAGAATTGAGAACAGTGAGGTTCAAAAAACAGCAATTGAACTGGTTTGTAAGGCTTTGAGGTTTGATATAAGTCTGCTGGCACAAAACTCTTATGATTTACATAATGGGACCTCAATTGCTGAATTGAAGTTTTCTTCAATTTTTCTGAAGAACCTTGTTTCTGTTAACTTTGCAATTGAATTAGAACTAGCTTTTCAAGTTTTATGTTCACTAGAAAATGTTTCAAGTATTATCCCATTAAATGGAAGACAAGAGAAAGAATCAAAAGATTTTTTAGAATTAATCAAGCAATTTTTATTATCATTCGGTGATATTGATTTGAAGAATTCGAAACAAATCTTGTCAAATAAAAAAGCATTGAATGGGTTTTGGTCTTGTATATTTTCACCAGATTCTGAGTTGTATCAATCTGCAGTGGATGTGCTATATCAAACATTTGATGTTGTGGGGAGATTAGAGGGTGTTCATGAAATATTGAGCAACAATATGGAAGCTTGTATTGAAGCCATTAATAACAACATCAAGAACTTGATATTTATCAAGTTTTTTGAGCCCTGTCCTAGAGCTGTTAAAGTTTTAACGGATGTTATGTTTGGTTTGAATAATCGTAATAATGGATTATTTGCCAATTCATCAAAATTTAATCCAAGATTAAAAGAGCATTTACTGATTTTTTGGAATTGTTCATGGAATTTTCTTGATTTCATTTATACTCAAACATTACTCTGGGCTGAGAAATATTCACTGAGTGAATTAGTGGAGTTCACAAGAGATACTTTAGATTTATCTAATTTAGTCTTAGATTCCTTCAAAGTTATTAATCAATTTAGCTCGAAAAGCTCATTTTCTCAAATTACAAATACTTTTCCCCATATGCTTGTCTGGTTAAGATTAAGTGATCCAGGTTTATTATCTTCTTGTGTGTTACTAATCACTAAAACATTGGATCTAGCATCAGAGCTCAATTTGAAATTAGATTCACTAGTTATCGAACTTCTAACTAAATATGCTTCAAAGGCTAAAAAGTTTACAAACAAATTGACTTTACAGCAATGTCAAGATATTTTAATAAGAGCTAAGAAGTTTGATCTGGATCTAGTTAACAAGATTATTTCAGAATCTGAAGAACATAAAAAGTTGAAAGAATTGGCATCACTGGGAACTTCTCATAATAATTCAAGCTCTAACTCGAATTCAAATACAAACTCTAGATCAATCTCACCTGCTGTTGCACCAAGAAGTGGTCAGTTGAAAATAGATAATTTTGGTAGTTTATCAAGAACACCAAAATATGCCCCAGCAAAAGTTGCTATGCCATTAACTGCACTTGAAAAAGCACGTAAGGAAATTAATGAAAAGAAAATACATCCAGCTGGTGCTCCAGGCTTTAATTCCAGACCAAGAAAAATCGGTTCAACTGTTAAAGCTGTGGATGTTAGTTCTGATGATGACGACGATGATGATGAAGATGAAAGTCCTCATGCCTTATTTGGTACTGGACCTAAGAAGGCCAAAACGAACAACGGTGGAATTACCGTTATTGAAACAGAGGCAAGTTTACGTGAGAAGCGTAGAAAGAAAGAAATTGAGGATAGAAGAAGGGAAGAAGAATATTCAAGATTGAGATTGAATGTTAAGCTTGAACCTTTATATGATAAGGTTTTGAATTGGTCTTTTACTAATGATAATGAATATCCGGATGAAACTAAACCAAAATACAAACCTGTTTCTGACACTTTCAAAAATGCAGATGAATATATTAAGGATTATGAGCCATTATTGTTATTGGAATGTTGGCAATCAATTTGCAGTGCTAAAACAAGGGAATCTGACAAGCCAATGAAAATATTCATTTCTTCGAAATCATCCACTGAATTATTTTTTGAGGTGTTTGTTTCAGTTACCAAAAGCCAACTGAATGACTATAAATTTACTGATTCAGACTTAGTTGTTCTATGTTTATCACCTGAATCTGGTGGTGAGCCAAGAATCTCTGATGTCAAACGTAGCAAACTTTCATGTCTTGCTAAAATTCATGAAATCAAAAGAGTCAAAGGTGATTATTTGGATTTGACATTAAGAGTCACACGTACAAATTCCGCAAGTTCATTTTTATCTCCTGGTGTGCCTTTATTAATGATGAGAATCATGCAAATGACTACAATTGAGAGAGAATACTCTTCATTGCATGGTTTACGATACTATAATTTGTCTGATCAAATATTTTCAGCAAAACCTGATAAACCAAAAGAAATTCCTCAAGAGGAATTGAGATTAGTTCAAAAGACCTATAAAGTGAATGAGTCTCAAGCAAGAGCTATCGGTTGTTCTATTAAAGCTGAAGGCTTTTCACTAATTCAAGGGCCCCCAGGAACAGGTAAAACTAAAACTATCTTAGGTATTATTGGTTATATGTTATCAAGTTTTAGAGCAACAAATACAATATCAGTTCCAGGACAAAAAAGTGAAGGTAATAAAAATAGAAAAATATTAGTTTGTGCACCAAGTAATGCAGCAGTTGATGAGTTAGTTTTACGTTTGAAAGATGGAATTATGAATTCAAAAGGTGAGAAATATTCACCAAAGTTGGTTAGATTAGGTAGAACTGATGCAGTTAATTCTGCTGTTAAGGATATGACACTAGAGGAGTTGGTTGATGCACAACTGTCGTCAAGTAATAACAGCAATAACAATAGCAGCAATAAACTGAATATTCAGGACTTGATCAAACAATTAACAGAAACAAGAAGCAAACTAAGAGAGATTCAAGACAAAATTCAAGATGAGAAAACATTGAAAGATGAGAAGTTGTTTATTGAAAAAAGATCGTTACAAGTAAAAGTTCGTGAAGTAAGTAAGAAACTGGATGAAGAAAGAGAAGCTGAGAATTCAAGATATAGAAACAACGAAATTAATAGAAAAAATATTCAAGCCAAAATTCTTAGTGAGTCTGAAATCATTTGCTCAACTTTATCAGGTTCTGCCCATGATATGGTTGCAAACATTGGAATTAAGTTTGATTCTGTTATTATTGATGAAGCCTGTCAGTGTACTGAATTATCAGCGGTTATTCCCCTAAGATACGGCTGTCAACGTTGTATCATGGTTGGTGATCCAAATCAATTACCACCAACTGTTCTATCATCAATTGCGGCAGATTCCAACTATGATCAAAGTTTATTTGTGAGAATGGCCAAAAATGTTGAACCAATATTACTTAATGTTCAATACCGTATGCATTCATCGATTAGTAAATTTCCATCAACTAAATTTTATAATGGAAACTTGAAAGATGGTGAAAATATGGATGAGATAACTAAGAGGGAGTGGCATAAAGATGCTAATTTCCCCCCATACAAATTTCTGGATATTGTTGAAGGTAAACAAAGCCAAAATTCTAAAACACTATCATTTACAAACAGAGAGGAAGTTAATAAGGCTTTGAGTTTAATTGACGAATTGTTTAGGAAGTTTCCCAAAATTGACTTCACCAATAAAATTGGTATAATTACCCCATATAAAGAACAATTCAGATTGTTACAAGATGTTTTTATTAAAAAATTTGGTAGAAATATCAAAAGAGAGATTAGTTTTAATACAATTGATGGATTCCAAGGCCAGGAAAAAGAAATTATCATCATGTCGTGTGTTAGAGCAGATCCTACTAAGAAAGGTGTGGGGTTTTTGAGAGATTATCGTCGTATGAATGTTGCTTTAACTAGAGCTAAATGCTCGTTGTGGGTTTTGGGACACCATGACAGTTTAATGAAGAATGAACTGTGGAATGATCTTATCACCGATGCTAAGAAGAGAGGAATGTTCTCAGCAACTAGAGTGACCGAATCTAACAGTTTGGTGACTCCTGAACAAGAAGAGTCACAGCAGCAGCATGATCAACAACAGCAACAACAACAGCAAC
Source organism: [Candida] sp. (assembly GCA_030570575.1). Lineage (NCBI taxonomy): Eukaryota > Fungi > Ascomycota > Saccharomycetes > Saccharomycetales > [Candida] sp. Next base: position 105,260 of record JAJLVZ010000003.1, on the reverse strand, counting down.
AACAACAGCAACAGCAACAACAACAGCAACAGCAACAACAACAACAACAACAACAACAGCAACAACAACAGCAACAACAACAGCAACAGTACAAAGACAGAAAAGACACAGATTCCAAATCATTCAGCAATGAAACCAGCGCTTATTCACGACAACCTACAGGATCATTAAAGCCCAATGCTTCAGGTAAAATGAAATCGCCAGACACTGAAACGAAATCTGTGTTTCTGAAGAAGAAGCCTTCAATCTTCAGTAAGAAGAAAGTCAATCCTGGAAAATCATTGACTTCCAAGAGTTTAGAACCCTCAAGAAGTTCTGTTCTGCCAAACAACCGCAGCAATAACAATGGCAGCAATAACAATGGCAGTAACAGCAGCAATGGCTACAATAACAACTACAATAATCGCAATAACAGCAACACCTACAACAACACCTACAACAACACCTACAGCAACACTTACAACAACATCAACAGCAACCCCAGGGCGCTGCCGAACAGATCTGGGATGCTACCCAAGGGACCAAAACGTGCCCGTGATCCAAATGAAAGCATTTTCATTCGTCCTAAAAAGAGATTTTAAATCATTGCATGCATCAATCGTCATATAAATACCATAACCATACAACATTTGTAGTGTCTATGTTCTTCAACATATTACAGCGTGGGTTTCAATAATTGCATACATTATAATCATAGTATCACGATACTAACCTGTAGTTCAGTCGTTCTTTTTGGACTTGGGCTTGTTTGGGTTGGTAAAGCTGCCGCTGGAGCTTATCAGGGTGGTCTGTGGGGGCGACGATGAGACGTAATCGACATTTGATAGTAGTTTGGGTTTAGTATTAGTGCTGGGGGTGCCGCTGGCAGTGTTGGGAGTGCTGGGTGAGCTCTTCCCCAGGATAAGGTCAATCCCTGAGTTCAAGGTGGATATCTCTGTGTCAAACAGGTTCTTGAGCAGGTTGAGGTGAACGTCTTGCTTGATAAGCGCAGATTTTCTGTTTAGCAGGTCATTTTTCGTGCTCATCAAGAGCTTTTCAATCTCAGCCTTCACTGCTGCTCTATCAGTGCTGGTGCTGCTACCTGCCGACGACAGCAGCTGGGCCAACCTGCTCTCAAACTCAGACAAAACCATCGAAACATCTTTCCAGATTATACAGTTCTCTCTAAAGTTGTCTCTAAGGGAGCTGTTTTTCGCAACCTCGTCCCTAACCGAGTTGATCTCCAGCTGGATGATCTCCAGCACCAGGCTCATGTCCTTGGCGTCCTTGTAGATGTGGTTTTCCTCGATTATATTCTGCTCGAGGGAATTGATCTCTTCTATGGACTCAATAAGCGAGCTGGTTCGACTCTCGAGGATGCTCTTGGACTGCGTGATCTCGTTCTGGAGCACAGTGCGGGACTGCTTAAGCTGCTGGAGCCTGTGCTCGAGGGAATTGATCTCAGACGTGAGCTCGGCTTCCTTCGCCTCGAGCTGCCTGAGGCGCACGCTCTCGCTGTTCTTGGAGTACACCAGCTCTATCTTGTCGCGGAGGGACTTTTTGTCCTCCTCCAGCTGGTTCAGGTGGCCCAGCAAGCCCAGCTTGTCGTTGATCTCTCTGGAGTATATTTCGTATTTGGACTGGTAGACGAGCTCGAGCTTCCTGAGGCAGTTCTCGATGCTGGCGCGCACCGAGCCCGTGGAGCTCATGCCGTTCTGCGACAGCGTGCGGTGCCTGCTAGCCAGCGAGGCCAGCTGCTGGTTCAGAAGCATCTCCTCCTGCGCCAGGTAGTAGAGCGGGTTGTCGGCCAAGTTCCGATGCTGAAGATCGGTATACCCATATTCCGATGGCCTATTGTCAGATCGGAACCAAGAAGCGGAACTCATACTGGTGGCAAAGCCATTTGCGACTGGCTCATCGCTCATTGTTTCCACACAACCACCTTTTCACGTTTTTCATTTTTTGAACTTTCACAAAAAGGAGAACACCCATTAAACATGTCGCTCTTCTTCAAGTCGCCCATCGACCTGGAAATAAGGCTGGACAAGGAGGACAGCAGAAAACATGTGGAAATAAAGAACGCACAGGGAAAAAAGGACAGTTTTCCGATCTACGAAGATGGCGAGACAGTTAGTGGGACTGTTACCGTCAGAGTAAGAGATGGCAAGAAGGTGGAGCACAATGGGATCCGCGCACAGCTGTTCGGGTCCATAGAGATGAGTCCTAACGCTGGTGGGGCCAAGCAGCAGGATTTTCTGTGCCTGAGCCACGATCTGGCACTGGCGTCTGAGCTGACACACAGCGAGACGTACAAGTTCAGCTTTAAGGATGTCGAGAAGAAGTATGAGAGCTACAGGGGCAAGAATGTGAATGTGAACTACTACATCAAGATAGTGGTGATGCGCAAGAGCACCGACATAACTAAAGTGAAGAAGTTTTGGTGCTACCTATACAACAATCCGACCGATATCAAGAAATCCATCAAGCTGGATATCGGAATTGACAACTGCCTGCACATTGAGTTTGAGTACTCGAAATCCACATACAGCCTGAAGGATATTCTGGTAGGGCGGATCTACTTTCTGCTGACAAGACTGAAGATAAAGCACATGGAGCTGTGCATTATTACCAGAGAGACTGTGGGTGGTGGTGCCGGCGGTGCGGGCAGCAGCGGCTCCAGCACGAACCAGCTCACCGACTCGAGCACCATTCGGTACGAGATCATGGATGGGTCCCCAGTGAAGGGCGAAACCATCCCAATTCGACTGTTTCTGGGTGGCTACGACTTGTCTCCAAGCATAAAGACCACCACTTTCAATGTGAAGAACTACCTGAGCCTGATAATCATCGATGAGGACGGCCGAAGATACTTTAAGCAGTCGGAAATCAACCTCTTCCGCTCAAGGTGATTCCCTGCTGGTTTCGCCCTGCTGGTTCCGCTCGAGGTGATTCCGATTGCACTGCTGGTGTGTCAGAGCTTATGTAATTTTAGACGGGTAACTCTGATTACTCAATACATGACGTAATATTTTTATTTTGCCAAAAAAGTCACAGAAAAAGAAGTTAAACTTTTCTTTGTAATTCGTATAACTACACCAGTTTGCTTCACATTGTTGCTTTCATCCCTAAGCAGGAAGACAAACACACACTTTGGCTCATACTAGCAAGCTCAGAGCCTCTAAAACAACTTTCAGAACCCCAATAATCCACAACAGACCGGGAAATAGTCGTCAGTGAAGAAGAAACAAAAGAAATAAACAAAATGAGTTCGGTTCTCCCTAGTTCGTTCTCATGGGGCTTTTCTCCTAGGATCCCAGAAGACCCAAAGGACAAATCGGAACAGGAACAAGCATCCAAGTCCTTGAATATGATCAACAGCAGCAATAATGGCAGCAGTAGTAAAATGAGGAAAAGACAGCTTGATGATAATGACAATGACAACGATAACGACAATGATCACAACAGCAGTAATAGCGAGGCTGTGTCGCCTTCTGTGAGAAGACACCACCACCACCACAGCAGTTCATCAAACAAAAGGGACAAATTCCGTATCACCAAAAATCATTTCAATAACAAAAAGATCAAAGTCCCAAAGATTATTGGCCAGCAGCTGCCACCGAACAGAATCATTGAGGTGCTTGATAAGCAGAATTTGCAGCTGTTGCTTACAAATTTAATCAACCTACATCCAGAACTAAACCAAGATATTTATAACTGCTCGCCAAAACCAACAATCAGCTCCTCAATCAGTATCCTGAGCGACAAAGTCTCACTAGTGCTAGATTCATTGCCTTACAAAGTGGATCAGTCATCGGAATACGCCTACTTAAGAGTCAAGCCTCTAATTGAGGATTTTCTAAACGCTTTGTCAGACTACACTTTACAGTTTTTACCACCAGTTGAGCCAAATCCAATAAACTCACTAGAGTTCTTGGACCAGGCCACGAGTTTGCTGCACAAACTACCTAACTTTAAGTCGTTGTCCAATAACTATTTCAAAATCATGGCGTATGAACAAATTTCAAACACCTGGTGCATCTGCTTGAAAGAGTTTGTGAGCAACAACAGCTCTGAAAGCCACTTCAACAACACTCTGATTTACTTGGTAAATAACAGCTGGGAACAGAAGCTAAAGAAACATAACGAGTTGTCAGGAAACTCTTTGAGCAAAGTCATAGATTTCTTCAAATTAGAGATTCTATCGAGCTATGAAGAGTCGATCGTTTCCAACTACCAGCAAAACTTTAGCTCCAACAACAGTCCTATCCACGGGCTCAAAAACAATCTTTTAGATGGGTTCAGACAGTAACAAGGGAATTAGCTAGCTTTACTATTTTATATAAATTGCATTAATACAGTCACTAATTGTTTCACTGTGTAGGTACTCCTCTGTAGGGTCGCTTACTGCTGTAATTGCAGGCACTATTCACATTGCGTAGATTTCCAAATAGTTATAATCAGCCTCAACAGCTGTAATTAGTTATACTATAGAAATAACATAGCCAGAACATAACATAGAAATAATAACTGATTTGCTGTCTAAACATGCTACAACGTATAAAGCGGCACCTTGATTACGACTATGATCAACCAGTGTATTTCAAATGTCAATAAGTGCAGCCTATTGTGACAACTTACCCTAAATGGTAATTCTCAGCTTTTCGTTTCTCGACTGCAGGTTCTTGAGTCTCTTCTCGAACTCTTCCTTGGTCACACCCGCTTCCCATCTCAGTGGGTACGCATAGTGGTCCTCTGGCAAAAACTTGTGGCCCTTTTGTCCATAAACCTGTTCTCTGAACGAGCCACCTTCCACTGCGTAATCTTTCTGAGCCAGTCCTCTCTTCTGCAACTCAGGCACTAGCAGCTCCACAATATCAGTAAAGGTCTCTGGGAACACAATGTTGGACAGATTGAACCCGTCAATGCTGGATCTGTCAACATAGTCCTCAATGGCATCAGCAACTTCCTCAGGAGTTCCCCAGAAGAAGTTGGTGTGGAAGAAGTTGGTTGCAATGTATCTTCTGGTGATGACATCGCCTTCTTTGTAGAACTTTTTGACCTTGAAAGTCTGTGCAAACGCCTTCACTCCGTCGTCGTCTGTGATCTGCGTCAAGTCCTCGTCCCAGTCCCACTTGGACAGGTCCCATTTGGCACCTCCTAGCTGCACCAGAGTCCCATCGAGGTCGTGGTACGACTCGATCTCTTTGACTTTAGCTTCTGCCTCCTCGTGTGTCTTGCCCACAACAACTCTCAGCATTGTGACAAATTTCAGGTGGTTTGGGTCTCTGCCGTACAGGTCCTGGGCAAGCTGCTTGGTCTTTTGGATCTGCGCCTTAACCTGCTCGGGCGTGTCGCCCGCCATAAAGATCACCTCGCCGTGTTTGGCCCCCAGCAGGAGCCCTTTCTCTGAACCTCCTGCCTGGATCAGCAGTGGGATTCTGGAAGGCGATGGCTCAGTGATCTGTGGGCCGGGAACCCTGTAGTGGGCCCCCTCGTGGTTGATTTCTCTGATTGCCTCAGGATTAGAGAAGATCCCAGCCTCTCTATCGAAGACAACCCCGTCGTCTCTCCACGAACTCAGCAGCAGCTCGTACACAACTTGCAGGTACTCGTCCGCCTTCTCGTATCTCAGGTTCTTGTCTGGCAGCTTGTTGTCTGCAGTCAGCTGTCTGCCCGCAGAAGGAAGCTGCGAGGTGACGATATTCCAGCCCACACGGCCGCCTGAAATGTGGTCCAGCGTAGCCAGTCTTCTGGCAAAATGGTAAGGATGCTCAGTCAGAGTGGAACAGGTAATTCCCAGTGAGACATTCTTGGTGGAGATGGCTACTGCAGACAGATATGCGGTTGGGTCGTTCTTTGGGAAGTTATTGCCGCTCTTTGCAGCTTCACTGAAGTTATGTGGACCTTTATAGCCACCGTAGATTGCGAGCGAGTCTCCGATGAAGATGGCGTGGATCTTGCCACGCTCAGCCAGCTGTGCAAGCTTGATCCAGTGCTCGGGTTTGTAGTACCCTCTGGACTGGTCTCGTGGGTTTCGCCATTGCCCTGGCGCATGCAGGACTGGAGTCAAGGCTTCAAAGAAGTTTAGAATTAGCGGCTTTCTCTCGGTCTTTTGTCTCTTAGCTTGTGTCATTGTGCTTGGTGGTAAATGTTATGCTTGGCTACTTGGCTGCAACGCGTTATTTATACCTCCAGCTCCAGCAAATGCAAATCCATGTGGTGAATTGTCAAACCGTTAACTTTTCTCAATTAGGCAACTCAGCCATAATTGTGTCAAATTTGAAATAAAACGGTCATTTTAGGTTCGGCTGACTGATTATGAATGAGTTAGTGTGATTAGTGATTGAATGTGTGTTCATCGCGTGATCCCTACTGTGGTGACTGTGGTGTTCCTTGTGTGCTTGGTGCTTGGTGCTTGGTGCTTGGTGCTTGGTGCTTGGTGCTTGGTGCTTGGTGCTTGGTGCTTGGTGCTTGGTGCTTGGTGCTTGGTGTCTGTAGTGTAAATAAACTGATATGGCCTAATCCTACCAGTTGTGGATCTAGTATATGCACACTGAGGTTTGTGTAATACAATTACAGAGATTTATTTTAGCCCAGGCACAATATGAATATTTATATGCTAAACTTGAATGATCGTAAAGTGCTGCCTAAGTGAACTAAAAAACACCTTCCAACTACCTAACACTGCACACACCATTACCACACACCACTCACCGTATAATACACCAAACTCAGCAGCATACTACAGTACAACTAGGTCTATAACAAAACAACATTTATTATCGCACTGCATGAGCATGCAGCAACACGCATAAACCGCATTACAGATCAGTCCCGTGCCTTGATGGCCCATTCTTCGATTTTTGGCTTCAGGTCTTGCAGTCTTTGCTCGAAATCCTCTTTGGACACACCCGCTTCCCATTTCAGCGGGTAGGCGTAGTGGTCCTTTGGCACAAACTTGTGTCCCTTTTCACGGTAAACCTGCTCTCTTAGCGAACCACCCTCAACAGCGTACTCCTTTTGAGCCAGCCCTCTTTCCTGCAGTTCTGGTATCAACAGCTCAACAATGTCGGTGAAAGTCTCCGGAAACACAATGTTGGACAGATTGAACCCGTCAATGGTGGATCTATCAACATAGTCCTCAATCTGATCGGCAACTTCCTTTGGCGAACCCCAGAAGTAGTTTTGGAAAAAGAAGTTGGTTGCAACGTATCTTCTTGTTATAACGTCGCCCTTCTTGTATGTTGGTCTGTTCTTGAAAGACTCGGCAAACGCCTTGACCCCGTCGTTATCGGTGATCTGGGTTAAGTCTTCATCCCAGTCCCACTTGGACAAATCAAAGCCGGCACCACCCAAGTGGCACAATGTACCGTCCAGATCATGGTAAGAAGCAATCTCCTCAACTTTAGCCGCAGCTTCTTCGTGTGTCTTACCAACAACAACTCTCAGCATTGTAACAAATTTCAAATGGTTTGGGTCTCTGTTGTACTTCTCCTTAGCGAGCTTCTTGGTTAGATCAATTTTACCTTTAACTTCTTCTGGTGTGTCACCGGCTAAGAATATTAGCTCTGCATGCTTAGCACCAAGTAATTGACCTTTTGCTGAAGAACCTGCTTGAATGATCAATGGGATTCTGGATGGCGATGGTTCTGTGATCTGAGGACCGGGAACCTTGTAGTGGGTCCCCTCGTGGTTGATTTCCCTGATAGCATCAGGATTGGAAAAGAACCCGGCCTCTCTATCAAAGACTACACCATCATCTCTCCATGAACTCAGCAGCAGCTCGTACACAACTTGCAGGTACTCGTCCGCCTTCTCGTATCTCAGGTTCTTGTCTGGCAGCTTGTTATCTGGAGCCAGTTGTCTACCAGCGGTTGGCAAGAAAGACGTAACAACATTCCAGCCCACTCGGCCACCAGAAATATGGTCCATGGTAGCCAGTCTTCTGGCAAAATGGTAAGGATGCTCAGTCAGAGTGGAACAGGTAATTCCCAGTGAAATGTTCTTGGTTGAAACTGCAACCGCAGACAAGTAAGCCGTTGGGTCATTTTTTGGGAAGTTGTTACCAGATTTCGCACCTTCTGATATATTGAATGGGCCCTTATAGCCACCATATGGAGCCAGAGAATCACCAATGAAAAGCGCATGGATTTTCCCACGCTCAGCCAATTGCGCAAGCTTGACCCAGTACTCAGCCTTATAGTACTCTCTGGACTGGTCTCGTGGGTTTCTCCACTGACCTGGCGCATGCAAAACTGGAGTCAGAGCTTCAAAGAAATTTAGAATTAATGGCGTTCTCTCTTGTTTGCCCACTTTTTGTTTCTTTTGTGGTCTCACAGTCATCTTTCACTATTATAGTTATTCCAATGGGTGTAGGAAAATGTTGGACAAAGAAACAAGTTAAAATAATAGAAAATATCGCTTTAAAAACATACCGTCCAGTAAATTCAATTAGCACTAAGCATGAAATATTGTGACAGAAACCTGCAAGTGACGCATTTTTCCCGTAATAGGAAATTGAAGCGTTCGTGGCGCTGATTTTCTGCAATTTTGCGAAAATGGGTGAAATTTCCGATCAAGATCGGAATACCCATTTGGCCAAGCGGCCATCACGCGTTTCCCCAACATTGGGAGTTCGAATCCTTGGAGTTCCGCACAAATTGTTGTTTTTTCCCAACAGCAAACTTAACAAGATACCACATGGCTGCAAAATTGAGTGTATTTAAACGACACTATTTTTGCTATTAATTTGCTATAATAACCGATTAAAAGCAGATCCTGAGATCTTGAAACCCAACAGGTGGATATAACTGTGCGGTGACACCACAAAAGCTAGTTACCTGCGGTTTAAGGCCATATCAAAGAGACAATCAAAATTCAGACACAAAAATCACCCACGACATACCAACAACATGTCGTTCCTATTCAACTGGAAGCAGCTGAGGTCGCTCAATATTAAAGAGGAGATAAACACCATACTGTCAACGATCAGTTTACCGGAACTACCCAAGAACTCCAAGCTAATGATCAAAGAGCTGTCGTTTGGAGACAGCTGCCCCAATTTCGAGTTGTTGGAGATAGGGGAACTGGATACGAATAAATTCAAAGGGCTGTTCAAGTTTAGATACGAAGGTGAGCTGAACTTGGTTTTGAACTCAAAGTTCGAGATCAACACAATCAGACTAATCAATTTTGATAGCTTCACAAGACCCAACTTCATACTGAGCGATAAGTCGACAATCATACCAGTGGACTTGAATATCAAGAACCTCAGAATAGACGGGATTTTGACTGTTGTGTACTACAACGGCAAAATCACAGTTGTGTTCAGAGACGAGCCCATGATTGACTTGGAGCTGAATACTTCGATAGATGAGTTACTGGACGATGAGTTGTTTGACGAGATCAAAACGACTGTGCTGGACAAGCTCATTGAAGGGGTTAAGCAGGACTTGCCTGAGTTTATACACTCTTTGTCACTGGATGATGAACAAGAGGAAATAGAAGGTGCAAAGAAAGAATTAGCAACAATAGTACCGAATGATTTCTCCACCAGCGATATATCAATCCACAATTCAGACCTGGTGCAGAACCACAGCAGCATGAGCGACATGTTCAACACCCTATCATTGAAAGCCGGTGGATTACCAGATGTCTACCAGCGGGTTTGCCTGGGCGAGTACAATGGACTGGAGTACCTGGACCATTATAAAGGGCTCAAGGAGATGAATGTGGTAAGGAAGAGAAGGGTTGTGAAGATGGGTAAGAGCAGGAAGGGCAGGAAGAAGCTGGAAAAGGAGGCACAGCCGGTATTTAAAGAACAGGAGGCAGAATTGGCCATGAATGAAGTTGCAAAAGCGCATGGCGATGAAGCCGACAATAACTCAGTGAAGTCGTCAAACTCTACGCTGATAAATGATGCTGAGAGCAACGACCTGACAACTATTACGCTCAACTCAGACAATAACGACATTCTAAACCACTTTTTAAGTTATGAATATAAAAACCTGATTGAGAAAGACACACTGGACGTGCTTCCATTTGATTTGAGCAGTGAAGTCGGTGAAGTACATGAAGTGAGCTCCACCAATCTGACATCGAAGCTGAATATCAAGCACAACTCAAAGAAATCAAGAAACTCCTCAAACTATATCAACCTGAACACAGATTTCATAGAGTTTAATAGCAAGTTTGGCCCCGGCCCCACCATCACCACCAATAATGAGAAAAAGGACTTGATAACAACCAGTGTTTTTTATGATTAAATATACATATACACATTAAACGATTAAATCATTGAAATGTCGTTGTCAATATCTCCAAACGAGTCGAATCCCATATCATCAAACGCATTATTCGAACCCAAGTCCTGGTTCATCCCCATTGGCATCTGAATCACGTCCTGGTCCATTAAATTATCGTCAAGCTCGTTCCCGTTGATGTTTTGGCCAGTCTCTTGCCCCATTTCTGTATTATTTTTGCCTTTATCATTACTTTCAGCAGCACCACTGCTACCCTCATCTTCCCTTTTGACCTCCTGCTTAGTGTCATCGTGCGTAGTTTCCGGTTTAACATCCACTGCTTCTTTAGCAGCTACTGCGTCTTCCTCTTTAACAACTTCCTCCTGCTTCAACTCCTTTTTGACATTCTCAAGCACATCCACTTCCTCCGCATACTCATCACTCTTTATGATATCTCTCAGTAGCTGATTGATTCTTTCATCAACTCCCTTGATGAAGTCTTGCTTCTCCAATTGGGTCTCTGGCAGCTGGCTCAAGATCCAATTTTCCTTTAAAGTCCTTGAAATCGACAGCAGTTCCTCCACAAGCCTCACTATCATCGACGAGTTGTATTCTATTTGTAGCATATCGGTGGCATGCACCTCTTTGGTGTTGCTTTGTGAGATTGACGACAGTCCAATGATATTTGTCAGTCTTTGGATCAGCAGCTCAGAGTTTAAATCAACTTTTTCTGTTGTGCAAGGCTCGTTAGCTGATTGGTTCACTGGATCCACTAATACAAAAATAACAAAAACTCACTCATAAGACTCTCTGAACGTTTCGAGTTCATCTTGGTTGATAGGCGCTTGCAATACTAGAAGCTTCAGGTATTTTGGCTGATTTTTTCATTTTAGCTATTATGGCTAATTGATGACGTAAGCACAGTGCGCTCATCAGCCGGCTGCTGCTCGGCTGGTGGTACAGTCTGACCAGTGCCGGGAGGTCCATTGATCTTGTTGGAGCCAATTGGAGCACTTACATGTAGTGTAACGTTTAGTTTTAAATGAAGAAACGAGCGTTTTCGTTTTACAACTCTCTTCTTCACTGAACGTTACTGTCTGGGGCTGATGTGTGCCATCTCACTGTCCTTGAACGGCGCACTTACACGAATATATCAACCATTCTAATTTAACATTAATCATTCACTGTTAGGAACTGGCTTGACTGCATAAAGTCAATCTCATGCTTTTCATTCAACTGCATGCATATGGTGGATATATATAGTCGCACTGTATGTTGCCCTCACTTTCACATTGCTCATCATGTACTACTACAGACTCACAAGCCTAATTATGTTTGTAAATAAATTGCATCTGACACAATAAGAAATTATTATACATTTACTTCTTCACTCTTAGTTACCTAGCAGGAAATATGCTGAGAAGTCCAAGTTTCTGCAGTGACCACTTTCACTCGCTAATCGACCAACATGAAAGTTTTATCTCCACCGGTGACGATGGGTGCCTAAATCGTAACGACATACCTCATCTTGTTGCCATTTTTGTGGAATATTCAAAATACTAATGGTGCTCACAGACAGAATTGACGGGACTATATCCAAACCTGAGATTATCAAGCAGTTCTTGTACCCGCTCAGTAGAAAGGCACAGGAACAAACAGTCATGACAAGGATTGAGATATCAAACATGATACACAGAAATAACGACAGGAAGTTTATTATTGCTGGGCCCAGGTACTTGACCGACTCAATACAAGCAAAGGCGTGCTCTATATGGCTCAAACATTTAAATTGGGACTTTAGTTTCAGTGAAGAGGATGAAGATGAGAGGCTGGAGGCTAAGAAGATTCTTGGCCAGCTACCAGTGGATTTGGTCTATAAGAATGATTACAAAGACAACAACTTGAGGCTCATAATGAGTCTGAATGTGAGCTTTCTAACCCAGGATACGCAAGGGTCAATTATGACGCAGACCATTTTGAAAGGAATTACAGCAACAAGGCAAGTCATGATTGAATTATTGAAGAATGTCCAGCTACATTGTGAGTTTTCCAACTTGATTTCGTCAGTCTACTTGAATGACATTTTCAGCTGTGGAATGGTTTCTGAGTCTGATGAGTATAGCGATTTGGTGAGTGGGGCTCCATATCCCATTGGATTTAGTTTCAGGAAGCTACAGAGTGCGCCAGAAGACGAAGATCTGGTGTTGTTCCACTTACAGAAAATAGTTGATAGCATTTTATCGTCCAACGATTCACAGTGCTTCTTGGGAGTGTTGCCAAGTGGGGGTGTCGCAATTACCAAGTCGCTAGGAAACAAGGACACTTTTCTCAATTTGGCCATTGATAGATTAATCATGAACTGCGCAGACGACAGTGATGTTGGAGAGATAGTCAAGTTTCTAGACGAGGTTGTTTTGCAGTACTTGTTGAACCATTTGGATTTACCAAGCGTTGCTATTGATCTAGGAAGGGTTCCAGCGAAGTATGTGAACAGGACCAAACTGCTTTTGCACGAATTGATCTTAAGCTCGAGCATCGTGAACTATTTAGTTGGGTTTATGATTGATTCGGGAGATCAGTATATCCCCACGGGTAGCACCTGTAGTGCACTTGAGGACGGGAATGACGACGGGGAAGAGGAGGAGGAAAGCGATCTGTTTACAGCAGTGTTGTCAGACCAGTTGAAGCTCAGCAAGAAGAGTTTTTTGAGCAGCGTCAAGACGTCGTACTGGAAGTCTGGGCTCAGCAAGTTGAGGCTCCCAGGGAGCCGCGTGCACCACAGCAGCACCAGTAAGGGCCCAACAGACACGGCAAGATTCGAGTACCTCCTCAGCGCAAACGAGATAATCAAAGAGATTAACGAGCTATTGAACACCAGAAAGGCAACTCATAAAATCATGTCTTGAGATACGTATATACCTATATAGTGTATGGCTTGGGGTCTATGTTGAGTCTTTGGTGGTAGCTAGACCGCTGTCCAGGTTGCGTCTGTCGTCTTCTAGGAAGATCCCCCTATCAGCAGCCTCGTCCAGGATATTCTGTCTTCTGATAGACTCCTCCGAGTACATTCTCTCGCTGAAGTTTATGAGCTGTTTGTCTGCGCCAAAGACGCAGCCCATGGAGGCCCACGCTACTAGGTAGTACGCCTTGACCGGGGTTCTAACGGTGCGGCAGGTCTTATTGAAGATAGTCAGGAACAGCCCGGACGTCAGCCCAATGAGCAGTCCCTTGGCTGCCCCGATGGCTCCCGAGTACAGCAGCTCGCTGCTCAGCTGCTGGACGCGCTTAGGCTCGTGGTGGATCGGCTTGATGTTTCCCATTGCGTGGTGGTGGTGGTTGAATCAGCTGAAAGTGGGCTTTTGATACAGAAAACGCATAAGACGAGGCCTTTGACGAGTTCCGGGGGCGGAAATCCGGGCAGGTGCCAGCAAGAACCACCCCAGGCCCCCCAGCAGTACGCAAGCGGTACTTGTGGCACGACGGAATTGCGGGCAGTCCAGAAATGTAGCTGGAATGGCCTCAGCACCCGCACAGCCCCCAACCGCGGGGCATCCTGCTCGTGGGCCTCTTTTCAGGCTTTTTCTTAAATAATCAAAACACAAAAAAACATTTAAACCAAACAAATAAAACAAGGAAGAAACAGCACAGGATGCCGTCACTGAGAAGCACGCGGACTTCGCGAAGCGCCGAGGAGCAGAAGGAGACGAGCGCGCAGAAGCAGGGAGAGGTGAAGCAGGAGGAGGGCGCTGTGCTGGAGGCTGAGGGCGAGGCGGAGGAGACAAACGACGATGTGACAGTGGTGGAAGGAGACGAGCAGAGCGGCGGCCCAGGAGGCGCTGGGGCCGCGGATGAGGACGCTGAGGAACTGCAGGAGGCCGAGGGCGACGAGGAGGAGGTCACCAGGTGCATTTGCGGGCAGCAGGACCCGCCAGAGGACAGCGGGCTGTACATTCAGTGTGAGAAGTGCCATGTGTGGCAGCACGGCTTCTGTGTTGGGATCGAGGAGGATGTTCCCGAGATGTACTGGTGCGAGCAGTGCAAGCCGGAGCTGCACGTGATTGTGGTGACGCCAGACGGCAAGAGATCGCAGTATCAGGGCCTGAACCAGAAACGCAAGTCTAGAAGGGCGCAGAAGACGGAGAAGCAGGAGAAGCAGGAGAAGCAAGAAAAGGTGGAGAAGGTGGAAAAGGTGAAGAAGGAGGTCACCGGCAGAAGACGCGAGAGATCCACGCTGAACTCCATTGAGGACGCTAAGTACGAAGCGTTGATCCAGAGAGTCATGGAGGAGAGCAAGAGGGACGCGCAGACCGACGGCTCAGTGTCCTCGCTCTCTGCCACGGCCCCGGCAGCCGGCACAGCCACTTCTGGCAGCAGCAGACGCAAGAGAAGCGCCGAGAGCCTGAACGAAGAAGAGGCAGAAGACGCTGACGGAGAAGCACACGAACCAGAGGACAAAGACGCCAAACCTGAAGGGTATGATAGCAGAAAAAGCAAGAGCAAGAGCAAAAGCAAGAGCAAAGGCAGCCAGCAAGATACCAAAAGCGAGGAAAATGGCGAAGAATCCGATTCCAAAGCTGGACTTGAAGAATCTGAGTCGAACGATTCCAGCTCCACCAAGACCGGTGGGAACACTTCCAATAACAATTTGTCCGCTTCCACCGCCAATAGCAGAAAGAAGAGCAAAAAGTCCAAGGCCAAACCATCTGTATCCGGCACCGAAAACAGCAGTAGCAGCGATAAGAATATCGATTTCAACAAACCAACAAAACCAAGACTGCCACAGTCCAGAACAACCATGAACGAAATGCGCAAAAGGGTGGCTGCGATCTTGGAGTTTATTGGCAGAACTCAAATCGAGATTGCCAATGAGCAAGATAACCATAACAATCTGGTGAAATTTATAGAAAACGATAAGGAAAAGGACGAAAAGTTTTCCAAGATCTTCAACAACTACAACTCGAGCTTGGAACTTATGGACAAACTAACACACAAATTGCTGATATGGGAGCAGAAATTCGGCAAGTTTGGCGACAAATAGTACAACTCGTCACAAAGATGTTAACGATAATATTATAACTAATTTAAGATAAACTCTTCACAAAAGAAGTGGTATTGTGGATTGTTGTACCACCAAGAACGATTCGCAAGTTCTTATTCAGTTCATTGAACTTGGACACAATTCTTGCTTCCTCAAATGTGACACCGCCAATTATGAATATAATCAGCTCTTGACATTTTTCATTCTCATAGTTGGCATTCATGTTTTTGTCGTATGGTGACACCACTGGGAACTTTTCACTGTTCAATTTGTTGTTGACTATTTTGTTGAGCAGTTTTTCCAACCGTGTTACATGCTGCATGTATATATTGTCAGTTGAGAATTTTTTGGACTTTATCTTTTCAAAGATGGACTGGTCATTGTTTTCATTATTGAAGGTGTAATTTGAATATTTCAAGAAAGTGTCAATCAGATTGATTTTTTCTAATGAGACACCCTGTGCTTTCAGCAGTTCTTTCAATCTGTTTATCTGATTATTTGGATTATTGAAATACTTTAGGGAATAAATTAAGACTAGTTTGATTTTATAGTCGATTGAGATTGGCTGCTGCTGCTGCTGCTGTTGTTGTTGCTGTTGCTGGGATTCCGCCGGTGGTTTGTTCAGCAGTAGGGCCTCTAGTTCGTGGTAATCTTCATTGTGGTTGTTGTCATCATTTGACAAGTTTTGTTCCAACTCACTGATTTCCCACAGTCTGTCACTATTGATTTTTGAGTTGAGCTCGGATATCAGAGTCATGTGCTTGGTGACGTTCAAGGACAGTTTCTTGAACTCAGGGAACTCCTCAATGAACCGTTTCATGTCGTTGATGGATTCTAAGTTCTTATTTGATTTTGTTTTGGCTTTATAGACGTTAACATAGTCCTTGATCTTGTCACTTAGGTCACCAAAGTTGAGGAACATGGAGTCCTTGAAAAATTCATCGTTCTTAGCACTGAGGACGATTTTTTTCAGGTCTGGCTGGACGTCTGGAACGTTGGATAAGTCGACGGTGTTGTTTTCAATTCCAATGAGCTCGTGCACCATGGATTGGAACGTCCATGGCAGCAGCAGAGGAGTTATCGGGTCGTTCTTTCTGTCTAGGATGAGCAGTGTAGGCGGGGTCTCCTTTAGCCTGAACTCAAACAACGAGGAGGAGTCCTTCTGGATCTCGTATATCAGTTCTTTGCTGAGGACCTGTGCCATCTTGCTGTTGGAGTCAAATCTGATCACAGGCTTCACCTTGAGCGACAAGAGCACCGACTTGAGACTGGAGATGGTGGAGTTGAGGCTTACCGAGTTCCAGGAGTTGAGCACCTCGCCATAAACGTTTTTAATATTTAAACTGAATAAATCGTCATTGATTATCAGGTAGTCCAGGAACACTTCCTCGATTTTGGTGACAACCTCCAGGTCGTCACTTTCGGCCAGTCGTTCCAGCTGCACCTTGGAAACGGTGTTGTTGAAATACAATTCGTAGCTGGAGTACTTGGGGTTCCTTAATTCTGTGAGCAGGTGGTTAATTGACTCCTCGGTCGGCTTACAGAAGCAGATGCACTTGAGGTGTCTGAGCTTGTCTCTGTCGTGGTTGTCAATTCTGCTGATGAGGTAGATCTCGTGCTGCAGCAGCTCCGACTGCGTGCAGTTCAGCGAGATAATGGCGGTTGTTGTGCTGTCCAGCAGCAGCACTTTGATCCGTGAGCCGGGCAGAACAGTGCTGTCAACCGGCTTGCTGCTCACAATGCGGTTCAGGTAGAAGTCGCTCACTTTAAACAGGTTCATCTCGCTGGGTGGCTCGTTGGTGTCGTTGCTCAGCGCAGCGCAGCGCACTGCAATTGACTTTTCGCCTCCTGCGCAGTTGCTGATTTAGCAGCTGACTAATCACATGACACGTGTTAAAGCACGTGATCACCAAACTGCTGACTCAGCACCAAATTGCGTTTGTGCTTTTTATTTACTTTTCCTGCTTCTCAAACAACCGAGCGGACCAGCTTTTGTGAGTGTTTAGAGAGAATGGGCGCGGCGGATTCCAAGCTGCTGAACAGGGGCCGAGTGCTGCAGCTGGCAGGGCTGCAGCAGGAGTCTCACGGCCAGCCGACTAGCACGGGACCGCAGGGTGCCGCCGAGGAGGAGAATGTGTTTATCCAGTCTGACGATAAGTACTGGGAGATGTACTGGCAGGAGCCGCAGAGCGCCGAAGATGTGTTTGGGCTTTTGAGCCCGCTTGAGATCAAGACCATTCGCGACTCTAACAAGACCAATTTCTTGAATTTGGTGAGGATTGTTGCCACCAAGCTGATTTCCCTTGCCAAAACCGCCGGATTTCCCAACACAAAGGCACAGACCAGGCAATTGCTCAACTGTGTGCGAGTGCTAACCCGGGTAGTGCCTTTTGCGTTTGAGAAAGCCGAGTTGAAGAAGGACTTGGACCACTTGTTCTGGAATTTGAACTTCAACTCGGTGGATTACAGCACTAAACGAGGAGGTGCCGAGTCTGCCCCAGAAGACCACCAGTATGACCAGGGCTCCACTCAGTCCACTGTGGGATATTTTTCTAGCGACAGCGGCTTGGACTCATCGCTATCGAGCTCCAGCTTGAAGGTGAACATCAACCAGCAGATCAGAAAGTCTCCCAGCTCGACTCAGGTCAATATCTCGACTGCGAAACCTGTGAACTCGCTAGGACACGAGCTCGTCAACACGCTTGTGGACCTCTTATTCACGAGGGAGTTTACCCTAGAGAAAAGCGAAAACCCAGTGGTGAAAGGAACTGACTTCAAAATATGGGAAGTGGGTATCAGTTCTAACGGCAAATACTGTGACCCAAACCCAGAACTAGACTCAAATCGACTAGAGATATTGAGGCTGTTGCTAGTTTTAAACTCGCAGTGCCTCTACACAAAACCTAAGGACGTGGTGGCCCAGGGATCAAGATTCACAACCGTCTTAGTTTCTGCAACTCCAAGATTGAAGTTCCTAACTTTGGTTTGCTCCTTGCTCAACTTGGTTTGCCGTTCATGCAGATCCGAGGCTGATGATAACGGGCTTAACTACAAGCAGAAACCGTTTAGTAAACTGGCCAAACTAAGAACACAGTACATAACCTTCAGTTTACAGCTACTAACGGTTATGCTGGTTTATCCAATTCCGTCACATGACATCCAGTTCTTATATGACTTGAACATCATGGAATCACATGAAAAGCCTCATAACTTAGTTAGATCCTACTTGGGAAGATTACAGAAAGAGAACGAATTGAGCTTCATATATTCATCTTTGTTCAACTTATTGAAGACCCCAATTGAAACTGCTGCAGAAGACGAGTTCAATCCCTTTAGTATTCTGAGAAACAACTCATTAGCCAAAATTGCGTCCAACGGGCAGAGAATGAGCTCATCGTCCTCGCTAACCTCACCAACACTTTCATCGTCACCATCTACGAACCAATCCTCAAGCAACGGCTCAGCAAGCCATTCTTCTTCGGGGTCATTCCCACATATCTCGCCTTGGTCTACAGAAATTATCATTCTATTGTGGGAGCTTATTCAGTGTAACAAACACTTCAAGCTCTTTGTTTACTCAAAGAAGTCACCAGAACTACTAATCACATTGTTCTACTATATCAGATTCTACAAGAACTCAGAATTGTGGAACTCAAATTTAATAAGAGTGATTTCATACCTATTTCTATATTTGATTTCAAATGAGATTGTCTTGAATAATCTACTTCTGCAGTTTAACTCGACATATTATAACAAATTACCACAGTTTTTCAAAGTCAATGTTTCAAACCAAGTCAACAACTTAACATACAGAGACTTTTTAATCATCCAAATCTCAAACATTATTGTAAACGATGAATTTGATCCAGTTATAAATCAAAACTGTTTTGAGTACCTTTACAATTTGATTCCAATCAAAAACTCAAATACAGATCAAATGAAGATGAACAACAAAGCAACTAGGGTTATCTTATCGTACCACTCGTGCCTATCACTAATGAATATAATCTCGAAATTCAACAAATCACCAGAGTTTTTCAGTGATGAAATTAAACTGGATCTACTAGCATTGGTTATTAGATCAATCACCAATGCTGTTTGTCGTTATCACAAGGAATCAAGAACTTTGATTTATGTTTTAACCAAGCATGAAAACATCTTACTGAGTCTACTGAACAACATCAAATCATTCAGGAACGATAATCTGAGGTCGATAAAAGAAGAAGGAGAAGAAGAAGGAGGTGATAGAGATGTCAAAAATGGGCAAAAGGCACATGTGGTAGCTGATGACACTGAAAGTATCAGTTCTATAGACAGTTATGAAGGCGAAAACATTACATTTTACCACACTGGTGGTGATGTTGACAATGATCCAGAAAATGAAGAAGATAGTGCACTCAATGCTCTTAATCAGCAGTACGAGTTTGAGTCCAGTTTGAGACCAAAACTGCCTATTGGTATGTCGAGCAATGCCAAGGGGAAACAACCTATTGATGCTCCTCTAATTAAGACTTGGGCAGGTTCTCAAGCTTTAAAGACATTAATCAAAATCATTAAAATTGTTAAGTTAGAAATACCAAATATTCAGTCGTTACCAAAGTCTGAGTTAATGGAGGTTTTGATTAAAATTGAGAATTTGAATTACGATGTTACACCATTTACCAATTCTCAATATTTACCAACTACACAGTTTGAAAGGCTAAGGTTCACATGGAGTTCCAGCTCATTAGGCTGGTATGAAAGTATATTATGGTCAGTTATCTATCAGTCGAATGTCACAGCAAGCAAAGAGGCTTCTTTTTCAAACGGCTTCACTTGGTTCAATAAAACAAACTCCACTCTGAAAGAAGTTGCATCTGAATGGGGGTTCAGCTGGGGAAGATCAAACTCAAACCACAAAGTAAATAACTCAGACCCACTGTTAAACTATCAATTTGACAATTCAATTCTTCAGTTGAATATCTGGAACGGCTCAGTTGTCAAGCTTTTCAGATTTCAAACCATTTCGAATAATGAAAAGCCTCTAGTTGATGTCAATAATTTGATGAGAAAACTGAGATTTAACAGCACATCAAGTCTAACAACAATTGACTCTAATAACTCTGCTAACGGTAACGGGAACGGAAATATGAATAATAAAAGAAACTCAATTTCCACTATCAATTCACCAAACCAGTTAACACCAATCAACTCCAGACAGTCTTTCCAAACACCAATCAACTCAATCAGTCGTCAAAACTCCTTCATTGGGTAGATGATCTTGACCAGTTCAATAATCAATTGTCTGCCAGGGATTCTTGGGTGTGTCATAACCAATTTCAAATTTATATCATCAATCAGCTTAATATTTTTACCATTTATGATCTGAATAGGTTCGATTCTTTTGAACCCATTAACATCATCATAATTCAAGTCAAATATCTCCACAATATCACTGCCAATACAAACCAAGTAGTTCTCATAGATTGCTATTTTACTGCACTCAAACTTGAAAGGTAGAATAAACTTATCACCAATTAGTTGTCCCATTGTGTCAATAACTATGGCAAAACTTTCATATATCAGATAAAACTGCTTCTTACCAACAACTTTGAACATGCCTAGCGGTCTGGAAGATACGTTGTAAATTGCCTTCTTGATCAGTTCAGTTTCAGTTCTTGGTTTTTTCACTTGTTCAATGAATTTTGGTAGAACTGTTGGATTATTCAAAAAATTCAATGAAAATATCTCGAATCCTTTAATTGAGCTAATAACGAACATTGCATTGAATATAAATATATCAAAACATTTATAATCAATTGAGAATTTTGTTATTTTCTGAAAGTTCAAGAACTTGTTGAAATTATTGAAAATTGGTGATAGTATTTTGATTTTGAAATCCATTCCCAATGCATTTGAATTAGTGTTTATTGTTGATAGTGGTGACTTGATCAAAAACAATAACTTACAGTTATTATGATTACCAATCTTGAACTTTAATACATGTTTTTTCGATAGCCTTTCAATTGGTGATATCTTGTCAGCATTTTTCTCATAAAAATTCAGTAGTAATGTGATAATGTTAATTGAATAAACTGCTTGATCTGACAATATAATCAACAACTCGTTTAACTGCTCTATTTGCGTGATTTTCGATAGTTCCAGTACTTTTTTCCATCCATTGATATTATCGTTAATTTCACACATAAATAGTCCATAATTCAGCCCCACAATAATATAATCCTTATCTTGGAATCTGATATTGCAGCTACTAAGCACTTCGCTGTACATAACTGGTCTTGAGATTTCAGCAACATCCATTACCAAGTTCTTTTTGTTGTCATCGCTGATGCTCAACACACTTAGATCGTTCAAGTTCTTAACTTCATCTTCATAAGAATTTATAGCCAAATCTAAGTTCGAACCCTTGACACACACAGGTAGCTTATTGATTTGCAGACTGTCTTCATAAGCAAATTTATCAGATATAATATCAATTCTGAAAACCTCACTATCCAAGCTCAGCTTAGATTTTAGTGATTTCACTTTATTGAAATCTTTAAACCAGTTTTCTCT
This sequence comes from [Candida] sp., assembly GCA_030570575.1. NCBI lineage: Eukaryota > Fungi > Ascomycota > Saccharomycetes > Saccharomycetales > [Candida] sp. The sequence continues at coordinate 83,447 of JAJLVZ010000003.1, read as the reverse complement.
TTCACTTAGATTTTGTGTTGAAAAAGTGAATGAAATGTTCTGTCCTGAGTATCTAATTTTAAACGGATAGGATTCTCCGTTGTTTCCTTCTTGATCATTGCTATTAATGGTTTCCTGCTTAGGAATCTGAAAGTTCTTTGATTCAATTTGTAAGAACTCGATTGGAATAGGTTTCTCAATGATTTTATAGTTATCAAAGTTGTTCAAAATCTCACGCTTTTCTGTAATAAGCAGATAATTATCCAACAGAATCAAATAGCACATCGTGGACGTTAAAAATTTCTCTCTTTTTTTGAGAACTGTACCTTTCCTTATCAGTCTTCTTGAACTTTCATAAAGTTTCAAATCAACTTCTTGAACATTTGACTTCCAAGTTAGTTGGTTTGATAACACTTTCAAGTGGCGATGCTGCAAAGACACTTCTTGCATTTCATCAATTTGCTTGTTTAGCTGGTCCACCTTTTTGATGGCTTCATTCAATAACTTATAGTCTAAATCACTTGGTGACAATCTTTTAAGAACACTATTCAAGGCCAAAGATAACAGCTGCGTATGACCAATAAAACCACTAAAAAATATTCTATTATGATCCAAAGAATTTGATATTACTTCTTTGGAACTTGAATCAATGCTGACTAGCCAATCCACAAAAATTGAGTTTGATTTCGATTTTTCAAACTTGATTAATTCTCTAACTGAAGCCAGTTTCTCTGTATACTTGAGGTATGGAATAGTTGCAATTGTGCACCAGTTTAGAAAGATCTCACCAATACCTGTAATAAACTTACCCTGTGTTTCGATTTTGTTTAGTAATGGAATCAACAGATATTTCTTGTGGATTTCAATTAGTGGCTTGACAGAGTTGAATGCATCATTGTAGAATTTTTTGACATCAGGTAGCAGTTGTGGAGAATGATTCTTAAAGCTTTCACCATAGACTTTGATTTGGATTTCACCCAGTCTAATGATGCTTTGTTGCTGTCTGATTAGTTCAAAAATATGACTTTGTTTCTTGATTTCGTTGGATTCAATTTCCTGTAAGTCAGGTAAGCTTAGTTTCCAGAACTCTGCCCATTCACCTATCTTATGTAATAGCTGCTGTGGGTCATTTTGGTTCAGTTTGAGCAATGACTGTTGTTTGTAAGAGGATAAATAGCAACGGGGCGAATAACACTGATGAATTTCAACTGTTATATCATCGGCGGACAGCTCCTTTGTATGGTTATAAGAGTAGCAGTTGGTCAACTGGGTGAGAACTCCACTTGTAGGAACATTTTCCATAAACTGAACGTTATTGTAATCATCAAAATATATGGAATTTTGTTTTTCCATTGATTTAATGATTAATTGCACATTTTCATCAATTATGAATTTATTCAACTTTGGTTTCTTATGGCTAATTAGTAGCTTGAGTGATTTTTCATATTCAATTCTTGGGACTAACAAACCTTCTGACCAAATATCAACCAGGTTAATTGACCAGTAAAAGATTTCTGATAAAAATTCAATGTTTTTACATTGGTTTAAATGGAATGGTAGTAATGAAAAAGATGAAAATGGCAAAACAGGCAATGAAATTGATGGTAGTTCTGGAAGCTCTGGCAATTCTGGTAAGTTTCTCTCATTATAGTCGTTGAAATCTGTATTCACCCTTAGGTTGGGCACATAATTACTATTAGTATTATGGTTGTTGCTACTGTTATTGATGATATCAAATGTATCAAGCTGAGTCTGCTGAGGTGGATAGTCGTTGTCTAAATCAATATTCAAATTGAATTCAGATCGCCAGCTGTTTCTATTGTCATAATATTCAGTTTTAACAGGAGATCTACTCAAACCTTTCAACGGATCCAAGGACTTGTATGACGAGGGAGAGTTGTTAGCAAACCTTGGGGGCGACCGTATCGGAGATCTCAATGGGGTTGATGAGCTGCTGTGGCTGGGTTTGGTATATTTTGTGGGTGTTAGTACTGGAATATCGGGCAATCTGTTGATAGAAGGTGAGTTCAGTATGTCATTGTCCATCTTTTGCGGCGTGTAGTTAATGAAACTGGTGCTAGCAGACTGCGTGATGGGATAGGGTGATGATTGATACACCTGCTGCAATGGTTGGGTGTTATTGGGTGAGTTTGTGTGAGAGTTAAAAGACGAATTAAACGAGGAATTGGCAAACTTTGCGGGCAGCGGAACTGCGCCTTTCAACCTGGTGGGCGTGGATTGGGTCGAACGAGGGTCATTGAGGCTGTTTATGCTGTTGGTGGACAAGTTGTAGGTGTGCAAATTGGGTCTTTCAGGTCTTCCGAGCTTTTCAGGTCTTTCCGGGAGCTGTGGCCTCAGCTGGTTAATTGTTATCCTGTTCAGTTCCTCCAGTGACTGCACAGGATCCCATGGGACCTCACTCGGGTAAGGCGCCGAGTTGTACTGGCTGTTCATTGGCGCGGTTGTGGTGGTCAGAAGAAAAGTAAACAATGAATTTTTAATTGTTTACATTTTACATTTCTGGTGTCTGGGTGGCAAAAGTGACACTCCCCATGGATGTGACTGAAAAGAGCTGCAGGAAGCCCAGGAGTCATAGGGATAGGCGATCCAGAGAAGTGCTACATACTAGTGGTATTTGTGTGCGGTGAAATCAGCATTACAGCGAGATATAAAGAAGCTAGATCAGTTGGGCAGTTAGAGCGCGAAAAAAACTCGGAACAAGGCAAAACCTGACTGAAATTGGCATCTGGAGGTATCTAAAACCCAGAAAGTTTAATGCAATACACCCTTTTAAGCAAACACCGAAACAGCCATCTCACTTAAAAGCAAAAATTTCAGATAAAAAACAGACACAAAAACCGAGTTAAAAAAAGGAAGAAATGAAAATAAAAAAAATTACTAAAAAGATTAATTATGCAGAAAAAAATTTTTTTTTCTAGCTGCTTTTTTTTTTTTTTATATAAAAAGAGCACGATTTCCTCCATATCTCGCTTTTTTCTTTCTTTTGGCAATCTGGTTATTGACCCATTTAATTTATTAGAATATACCTTGAGCTAGCATTAAAGAAATGTCAGAATTTAAAGACTGTGCGCAAGCCTTAGAACATTTAAAACAGTACAAAACCAAAGATGGTTTGAGTGTTCAAGAGTTAATGGACTCTAATCTAAGAGGTGGATTAACATACAATGATTTTTTGATTTTACCAGGTAAAATTGACTTCCCATCAAATGTTGTCTCATTAGAATCTAAATTAACCAAAAAGATCACCTTGAAGACCCCATTTGTGTCATCACCAATGGACACAGTCACCGAAGCTGAGATGGCCATTCACATGGCTTTGCTTGGTGGTATTGGTATCATTCATCACAACTGTACAGCCGAAGCACAAGCGGAAATGGTGAAGAAGGTTAAGAAGTACGAAAACGGTTTCATCAACGATCCTGTTGTTATTTCCCCAAACCAAACCATTGCCGAAATCAAAGCTTTGAAAGCAGAACTAGGATTTGCGGGATTCCCAGTTACTGGTAAGTAAAACAGTTTTTTTGTTGTCATACAGCCCCTTGAACCAGCAAGTATCACTCATTTTTATTTATGATGATTAAACCTTAAATTTTATAACTTTCGTTCTACCGATTTGATCAAACGATCATGGGGAGAAAACAATTTACTGACTAATTTGTTTGTGATATTGCTTGGTGTCAAGTGGCTGGTAACAAAGCTGATTAAAGGAGACTCATTTTACTAACTGCCATATTTTAGAAAACGGATCCATTCCAGGTAAATTAGTTGGTATAATCACTTCTCGTGATATCCAGTTCCAAGAAGACGTTTCAGCCAAAGTTTCTGAGGTTATGACCACAGATTTAGTCACTGCTAAAACTGGAATTACCTTAACTGAAGCTAACGAGATATTGAGAAAGTCCAAAAAGGGTAAATTGCCAATTGTGGATACTGAAGGCAACTTGGTGTCTTTGCTTTCAAGAACCGATTTACAAAAGAACTTGATCTATCCAAACGCATCCAAGTCTGCCACTTCTAAGCAATTGCTCTGTGGTGCTGCTATTGGAACTTTAGATGCTGACAGAGAACGTTTGACCAAATTAGTTGAAGCTGGTTTAGACGTTGTCGTTTTGGACTCATCTCAGGGTAACTCCATTTTCCAGTTGAACATGATCAAATGGATCAAGGAAACCTACCCAGATCTGCAAGTCATTGCAGGTAATGTTGTCACCAGAGAACAAGCTGCAGAATTGATTGCTGCAGGTGCTGATGGATTAAGAATTGGTATGGGATCTGGTTCCATCTGTATTACCCAGGAAGTTATGGCTTGTGGTAGACCTCAAGGTACTGCTGTCTACAATGTCACTGAATTTGCCAACCAGTTTGGTGTTCCATGTATTGCAGACGGTGGTGTTCAAAACATTGGTCACATTACCAAAGCCATTGCTTTAGGTGCCTCATGTGTTATGATGGGTAGTATGTTAGCTGGTACTACCGAATCTCCAGGTGACTACTTCTACAGAGATGGTAAGAGATTGAAAACCTATAGAGGTATGGGATCCATTGACGCAATGCAAAAAACCGACGTTAAAGGCAATGCATCAACTTCTAGATACTTCTCTGAATCTGACTCTGTCTTTGTTGCACAAGGTGTCAGTGGTTCCGTCGTTGACAAAGGTTCTGTCAAGAAATATATCCCATACTTGTACAATGGTTTACAACACTCTTGTCAAGATATTGGTGTCAGAACTATTAAGGAATTGACTACTGCTGCCAGATCTGGTCAAGTCAGATTTGAGTACAGAACTCCTTCTGCTCAATTAGAAGGTGGTGTTCACAACCTACACTCCTATGAAAAACGTTTATTCAATTAGACTCAGATAGTTGATTGACTTGCGGATTAATCTAATATTTTTATTTTTGATACTTGTAGTTAGACTGAGAATTGGCAAATGCTGTTCAATGTTAGCAGTTGCTTTCAATGATTTGCCGTGGCCTTCATAGCTGGCTTGTAAACAACGTCTCACGGCGGTCTACATAATCAATACATTACATAATACATGACCAATACAAGATCATACTATGTGTATAGTGCAAATGGAGGTGGTTCATTTATCTGAAGGTACATAGCGAACGGTACACATGGCAAGCATCTACAACAGGTAATATACCAATCTTTTAGAATTAAATTACGTAACAATTTAAACAGTTTCTAAAATTTCATCTTTGAAACCTGAAACAACTTTTTTACCTTTTTCTTCAGAAACAGCTTCACCGTGTAATGATAATAAAGCACCTAAGTCGAATTTTGGTTGTTTTAATAATTTGACTTTTCTGATGTGAACGTTTTGTAATGGGAAGATGTTCTTGGTTGCTTTTTCAATTTCACGTCCAATAACTTCTGGAATCAATTTTGAAGTTAATTGAGCTAAAGTTGAGTTGGAAACTTCTCTAGTGATAATTTCGTTGATCTTCTTTCTGATTGCTCTGATGTGTGAAGCTTGTGCGTAACTGGTTTTTTTGATTTGGTTTGCTTGACGTTTGGTGAAAGCTAAACCGAAAACTCTAACAACGTAGTCATCTGAAGTCTTAACAGTAACGTTAGCTTCGATCAATGTTTGCCATTTTCTGACTAATGATCTTAATTTGTCTGAGGTGAAGTCTAATCCGTGGAAGTTGGTTAATAAGTTTTTACCTTGAACTTCATCAACTCTCAATTTGACGTTTCTGAAAGCATAGTCTTCTGAACCTTGTAAGTCAGCTAATGAGACTTCGACAATACGTCCTTTCAAAGCATCTGCAGCATTCTTTAAACCGGTAGATTTGTTAACTAAGGTTTTACCGACAGCTCTGTTTTCAAAAGTTGATGGTGCTTTGATATCAAACCAATCTTTTCTGGTGAATGGGTCAACAACTCTCTTTTTAAGACCTTTTTTACCTTTGGAAAGTCTTTTATTCTTACCAACAGCCATCTTGTATTAGTTACTTTTATTGATTAAGAGTTTTAACAAAATTTACCAATATTTTTCACTTTTCACTTTCAGCTTTCCCAGCTGGCGAAAAAAAAAAAATAGTATGAAAAATGTGTGGATGTTGTGTGTAGTATGAGTGGTTGTCCGAAAGGGGAAATTTGACAGTCTCACAAAAAATTGAATACAAAAAAAAGCACAAAAAGATGTTGGGATGTTTAAGGGCTCAAAAATGGTCACGTGAAACGTTTGCCGGTTACACTGTATGTGCACGTGATCTAAAGACTTTCCAAAACGGCAAAAGATAAACAGCAGCGAAGATGAAATTTGTTTTAAACATTTAATGCTATCAGCTTCGTTGAGGTGGTGATACAGAGGTAGAGAGTTAGGAAGACAAGCTGACAAGATGGACCAAAGGAATATGTAAGTGTGCACTTGCCTGATGAAGGTCAAACAACGAGACAGAAGCTAACAGCACTTTACAGAATAACACTCAAGATTGCAATGATAGGAGATGAGGAAATTGGCAAAACATCATTGATGATGAAATATGTGAACAATGAGTTCCAGCCATATTATCAGAAGACACTTGGTGTTAACTATATTGAGAAAATTACACAATTGGAATCAACAGATATTAAATTTGAGATTTTTGATCTTGGTGGATCAAAAGAATTTGAGAATATGATCAACTTATCAACAAAGGATGCAAATGCAATAATATTTTTGTTTGATTTGACAAATATAAATTCACTGGAGAACATAAAAAAGTGGTATAAGCTAGCAAGGACTCAAAATAAAACTGCAGTGCCAATACTTGTGGGAACAAAATACGATTTGTTTCTGGAGATGGCAAAATCATATCAGGTAAAAGTAACTGATAGAAGCTTGAAGTTTTCCAATGCAATGAATTCTAGTCTAATTTTCACTTCTTCAAGCGATTCAATCAACATCCAGAAAGTTTTCAAAATTATGATAACAAAAATCTTCGATTTGAATATTGATATAAATGAGTATAGAAATTATGGTGAACCAATTCTAATAATAAACTAAATGACATATAAAGTGAATGAAATAACATTGCAAATATGGCGAGCCAGTTCTCCCCGTTTTTTCAGAAAAACCTGAAGTGAATACACATAGTAAAGTTAAATCAAATCCAGTAGATATTGTAAATCTTTCTCTCTCTTAAAGACAGAGTTAATTTCTTCATCTGCAATATTCAACTTGATTAGTGAGGTTCTTTCAGCTCTTAAATTCTGTTTGATCAGAATGCCTGACTCAATCAATTCATTTAGAACAAACTCGAATCCATTCGGCCTTATAATAAAATCCTGATATAGAATATCGTAGATTGTCTTGTTTTCAATCAATATTTTCTCACTTTTATTTAAATTAATTTGAATTATCTGCTTTATCTCATCAATGATATCACCAATTTTGTTTTCTGACAATCCACTTTTACGTTTCTTGGATAATATGCCAACTAAAAATATTTTGCCTAAAAAAGACAGATCTTTGATATATCCACTGATAGCAGAGTTTGTTGTTTCATTAATCGCCTTATTGATATGTGATATCTGAATTATAAAAGAGTCATTTTTTTCAGAATTCTCTTTCTCTTCTTTTGCTATTTCAATTGCTCTTTCACATATTTTCAGTGCTCTTCTAGCATCTCCACTAACGCTTGCAACTTTTCTAGAAGCAAATATTATAGCGTCATTTGAAATTTTAAAGTGTTCCTTCTCATTGCTATTCAATCTTGCTGCAATTATAGTTTTCAATTCTTCATGTTTATAACCTGGAAATTGCACTCTTGTTAATCCTAGTCTTGAAGAAACCTTATTGGTCAAAAATCTTTCAGGGAGATCCATTGTGTTTGCAATCGCAACTATGATTAGTTTTGAGTTCTTAAAAGTTGGCCAGTTGAAAAAATTATAAACAACTCTACCAGCTTTTTCTGTAATCTGATCCAACTCATCTAGTAAGATGACTAAAGGCTTCTTCAATTTACCTTGTGTGAAAAAGTTCTCCAGAAATGTTTCTTGGTTTGACGTATTGATTCTTTTAGAAGAAACTTTGTTTATAATCAGCTCATACGAGGACTGCGGTGTAATCAATTTCATACCATTGATTTCAAGATAATCAAAATCATTTAGTTTTCCAGAATCACTATCTTGACTTAATTTCTTGATACATTGCCGCACAGTTGCTGTTTTACCAGTTCCAGGTGTACCACTTATGAAAATAGATGTACCAGTTTCTAAATTAATTGCACTTTCCACTGTAAGACATAGTTGTTCAAACTGTTCTTCACGACACGGCAATGCCATGATTTCATTAGTGTTGTTACTCTCAGTTACACCTCCATTAACTTTGGCACCATTCTCGTCATTAGAATGTAAACCATTCCCATTATTCAGGATCGAGAACGGGCCTAACACTTTTTGTCGTCTTTTTCTTCCCCTTTTTGCTGGTTCTGCAGTAGATTTTTTACTCCTTATTTGTTTTCTAGTGCGTTTGATATCTTCATCGCTATCTATGTCTTCATCACTCTCTAATTCGTCATCATCATCATCATCATCATCATCACTTTCTAAATCATCATCTTCGTCATCATCGCCTTCACCCTCATAACTCATAGCCACATCACCATCTGAGTTTTCAGACTCTGAAACAACATGCTCGCTCAGCTTTATTCTCTTTTTAGCAGGGTTTTCAATCTTTTTGTTTGATGATTTTGACAATGGTTTTAGTGACCGTTGTTTTTTCTCAACAAAAACTTCAACCTCGTCTATCTGATTATCCTGGCTAGAGTCGGTTACGGTTGTGTCCATAGTCGTTGAGGGATTTGACAAGCTTGTTTCTCCGTTAGAAGATTTATTACTAGACTTCGACCTACCCCTCTGCTTTGGATGTTTAGCATCTGCAGAGTGGTTATAATAAGATTTGACAGCAGCCTCTCTAATTTCTTCGGTAGTCTTAGTGGCATCTTTTACCATTTTCTTTTGCAACTCTTCAATATCAAATTCCGTACTGAATGTATGGTAATAAGTATCATAACCTCTTCTGCAAAGAAAATTTGTACCAAAGTTGGAATCATCAATTACAATTAGGTCAAAATCTGGCTTGTTCAACACGTTCACCTTATGCAAAATATTCTTCGCATATATTCTGTTTATCACACCAGTTAGGAAGATCTCATTAGCCGAAACTGAGTTGGCATCTGGATGTAATTTGAGATCCACTTCGTTTTTCCTCAAGAACCCCAGCCCAGTGATATTAATGAAGTTTTCCGTTCCCAGTTCGAGTTCCTTGACAAAGAACACAAACGGATACCCACCCTTTGGGTCGTTAACCAGTAAGAAATCACCACCTTTAACCACTAAGTCATCTTCAATTCTTGTCAGTACAATCGAGCCACCGCCAGATCTTCTGCCTCGCAATGACCTCCTGGTCGATCTGACATTGGAATTGTCATCTTCAAACGCCCATTTCCAGCCAGATAAGCCTGCTTCACTTGCCGCCATGTCTGTTCTTGTTGTTGTTGTGTTATTTTGTTAACCAACTTGAGGAGGGCTCTATGTGTGTAATTTATCCACAAAAGCGCGCGTTTCCAAAACTATAACAGCAGCAAAGGCACCAGGGTCTCTATGGACGCGTCGCAACAACTCAATTTAAACCAAAAAACTACCTTTCGTTTGTTTGTTTGGTGATTTGTAAATCTAGAAAATCACCAAGTGAAATTAAACACGGTTTGGCCACTACTCCTATATCAAATTAGCATTTTTAGGTACAAAATACCCTAGTTGGACGAGTTTGGAGGGCTAACAGAGCGAGTATGTGGCGCAAGGACGTGATTCCCAGCGACTTTGATGACCTGGTGGTGCAGCTGCTGGGGAGACTGAAGGAAATGAAGATTAAAACGAAGGTCAGAGAGGCGTTTCGGTTGGTTTCCTCTCTAATTACAATGTTCCTGATTGTTGGGATAATTTCTTCAGCAGCCCTGAATGCTGCTGATTTCTATATGGTGAGGCTGGAAACATCGAGAGTGGACGTGGCCGCAGGTCTGTACAGTGCTTTAAGAACGAGTATCAGTTCCAGTGATGTTTTATCTGACAAATTGGGTGCTGGTTTAACAGCTTCGCAGATCAATATTTTGGCAGAGTATGCAGAAAAGGAGGTCCAGGACGCACCCCAGTACATTACATCCACGTTCAGAAACTGGTGCGCGATCTTCTACTCAGCAAATACCAAGTGGTCGGTTGGCTCAAATGAGTATAACTCCAAATCCACTAATGTGAGTGTTACTGAAAAGAACGAGGGAAAAGAGGATGTCTCTTATGTACAGGAGCGTGGGTCCAAGCCTAGTGAAACAAACAAACCCTCTAAAAGATACAATGTGACGGTCAAGTGTACCGAGCCTCAGGCTCAGTACACCTTTGATTACAGACATATCCTTTATGATTCAGGGCTGGTTGCCGTACTGGATTACGCTTACGGAGACGATAACGGAATGAGTGACGAGTACAACAAGTTCGTGCGCGAGAAGGCAAAGATATTCCGCTCCATTCCGGGCTCACTGATATTTTCAGCACTAGCAAACTTTTCTTTAATAGCTTTACTAATTGCTAATAATCTCCAAAAAGATAAATCCTCAACAACTGCCAAAATCTTGAAACAGCTAAGCTCTTTGATAGCCCTGGCAGCTTATGTTACAAGTGTGTATGCTGTTATTGGAATATCAGTTGTTTGCCTGCAGTTTAAACGGCGAATAAGAATTGAATTATCTGCATTTGGGATAGCGTTGCATTTGGGTACAAGTTGGTTTTCGGTATTGTGGTCTATCTATGTGTTCCAGTCAATCAGTATGATTGTGTGGTGTGGTCCTATATGGTGCTCTGCTCCAAGGCCTGTTGAGCTGGAACATAGGGAAGAAGAACTCCAGCTAGACTCGCATAGTTTGTCTACAAGTTATATTGAAGATTCGACCCCAACAATCAATGACTTTAAGAACTTCAAGACTCCTTTTGTTGAGCTGACGAAATCTTTAAGCTCTGAAACAATTGAAACTGCCATAAGAAACCCATTCAGCAATGAAGGAAGCTCAAGACACTTTAATGATGTTTGAATTTTGTGTCAAAAGTTTTCATTTTGTGACTTTTGTTTGCTGCTCTTCAATTCCACCCAACAGACATCAAGACAGCGAACGAGGAAGAAGTTTACTAGTATGCCAGGAAGAGACATTCCACTACAGAATATGAGCCCATTCCAAACAGTGTCATCAATTTTTAATACCACAGAAACTGCATGTTCCAATATTACCAACAGCACGAATAATCCCAACTTTCTGGCATCATTATCCGGTGGGTCATCATCAAGCTTAAAATCTTCTTCCGCGTCATCATCTTCAGGAGGCACAATAGTTGACAACAGTAAAAGCCACTGGAAGGACACCAAAACTGGAGGTAAAAATAAGAGGAAGAAACTTTCAATTCCAAAAGCTGAAGAGTTTTACACAGCGTTTGAAGAAGATTCACATTTAGCAGTTAGACACTTTCCCACTAACAACTCGAATCAAACAGATATCTATGAGTTCAGTGACAGCAAACCACAGTTTTTTGAGAACGGATTATTTTCACAATTGAAAGCTGAAAACAGCGGTGAGGTTCTGGGAAGCATTGACCATGTGGTTGAAAACGTTTATGAGGAGAACCAAGAAGAGGAAGAAGAAGGTGATGATGAAGACTCAATTCTGCAAGCCAAAAGAAAAACCTCATCGTCAATGATCAACCAAGGTAAAAGAAGAACCATTTTGATAAACTTCGTTGTATTAACACTTTTATTGGTTTTTTACCAGGTTTTGGTATTCATGACAATATTCACTTGCAACAATACCAGCTTCTTGAACTTAAGGAAAATCTGTTTGCCCCAGATTTCAGTTAAGCTTACGGATAAGTCACCATTAGCCCAAAATACTTTGTTCACGGTGAAAGAAGCGTTGAAGGTTTTGTCATATTTAGCACTAGACTTAAACGGAGATAACATCAGATTAAATGAGTTAGATGCTATTAATGACAGGATAGAAACATTTTACTATAAAGATCAGATAATCGATACGTTTTCTGTTGACTCAATTTACAGATTGAATTTTATGGGATTTTGCCGTGAAAACCATCAAAGTGTGTTGAATGTAAACTTCTGTATGAAAGGGTTTGGACTAGACCTTTTATCAGTGTTTGTTAGAGATGCAGGCGCACAGTTAGGAAGGCTAACTAACACAAATATGAAAATTATGGGAGAGAGTTTTGCAATTGCATATGAACTAGCAGTTACTGGTTTCAATGATTTCTCAAACAAGAATAAAAATAAAGATAACATTGACAACACGTCTTATATAAACTATGCAATCTTACTACAGAAATTTAGTAAGAGCTTAAGTTTCTTAGTTTTAAGTGAATTTTTCATAAATTTAGTCACTTTATTTAGTGTCATAATAATAATAATAGCATCAATGCTATTATTATCATCATTTACTAATATCAGTAAATTTAGAAATTGTTTATTGATCATCACAACATTTTTTAGTTTCCTAGGATTTGGTGTTAATTTTATAGTTGCCTCATTAACATTTGAGTATTATTTGAAATTATCAGAAATAAGCGACAATGTTGGTATTGCAAAAGTAAATTTAGATTATGGATTTTTAGTAACCATAGCTGCTTTTTGTTTACAGTTTTTCATTGTTGGAATTTGTGTGTATTTATTAAATTGCTGCTTGAAGAGAATGATTTAATCTGATTCATTAACTACTTTGGCTTGTTGTAGGGAGTTTTCTCATGGCTGGTTGAAATCAAATCAAATCGAAATCAAAAAATATCAAAAAAAAAAAAAAAAAACAAGGTGGCTGGGAAATTTATTGATTCTGTTTTCATGCATTAAATTTATTTTTTCTATTTTTAGAAGGTGCCAAAAAGCTGTTTTTAGTCTTGAATTGTATTTTGATATAAAACGGTTTTGAATTCCATGCAATTGAAAAAGTGAGACGTTGATAAGATAGAAAGATTTGGGCTTTTTTGAAATTAAAGAAGCAAAACACAAATTAAAGCAACGTTAATAAGAAACTAGCTAGAAAATGGTTTCGTGTTTCAGAGTGCTCGTGGTGTTTTTCCCACTATTTTTTGCAGTAGCGACAGTCATACTGAGTGCCTTTGCCTGTGCTGGTAGCACGTCAAACAAGTCACCAGTCAATGACATTTATTTATTCAAGATGAATTTACAGAACCTGAGTGTGTCTGAGGTTTATGGGCTTGACGTGTCGTTATCAAGCTTGAACATCAGTGATATAATAACCATCGGAATGTGGGGATATTGCAAAGGTGAATACGATCAGAGTGTTGCTGATTCATACAGAGTGGAATATTGCTCCACACCGAAGGCGATGTACGTTTTCAACCCAATGGAATTACTGGAACAACAACTTAATAGCTCATTAAGCTTAACCAGCACTGAAGTTAATATTTTGAACCAGGTTGATGTCGATATCGATGTCAAATTACCAAACCAAGTTGAGGATTACATCAAAACAGTCAAAATTGTGTCCAAAGTGATATTCATATGCACCATAATTGGTGTTTGTGCTGGGTTTGTCTCAGGTGTATTGACTTTGTTTTCATTCTGTTCACATTGTTTATCATTTTTGGCAGCTGCTTTCGGTCTGGTTTCGTTCCTGAGTCTCATAATAAGTGGCGGTGCTGCCACAGGTGGTTACGAGTTAATAAAGAAGTATTTTAACAAAGAAGTTCAGACTTTTGGTATTGAATCAGGGTTGGGTAATTATTACTTCTACGCATTGATTTGGGCATCTGTTGCAACTGCTTTACTGTTAACACTCACCAATTTCTTTGCCATCTGCTGTGGCAGTACAAGAAGTGTGAGAAGGGAGGTTGTGATTGAAAAACAACCTTTCATGGGTTACGAGGAAAAAGGTATTTAACTGGTTTATATATTCATTCATATATAGAAGGCGGATTATTATTGATTATTTGTACATTAGTTGGTTTTATATATCTATTAAGCTATCGTTTGGTTGGTAGACTATATTCCAGTTGAAGGAGTTTATCACATCAGTTTGCTGGCTTAAAAAATTTTCGTTCAGTATTATATTTGAGTTGAACCCGAACCAGGAGCCCCAGATATTCCTTTGTGTGCTCTCCATAGGCTGTACAGTCTCACAGGACTCCCCTAACCTCGTCTTGCCGTTCTCATTGAACCTGACTTTCCCACTCAAGTTAATAATCAGAATGGTGGTACCGGGGACTTTGTGATAGTCTAAGGAAGTTACGTTGTGTTGGGTTAAAGGCACGTTAAGCCAGTACTGCTGGAATGCTGAGCGACCACCAATTGGGTTACCATTAAGCAGGATAGGCGACGATTCTTTTAGCTGGGGCATTATTTCAAGTTTATAAGTTTCAACTGATGTATTCATTGTTGGGTTGAACTGTTTGTCCAAAGTTTGGAATAGCTGCTTGATGTAAGCTTCCAGCTGTGTTCCTGTCACCTTGTGTTAGTATGACGCATGTGCTGACTGCTTAGAGTGTAACAACTCACCTTGGTCTGCCATTGTGTATCCGACTTATAACTGAAAGAAAACATTGAAATGTTTTTTTTATTTATTTTATTTTTATTTTTCAAGTTCTCTGCAACATGAGAATTGGTATTTACCAGCTATTGAGTAGCTGAGCAGACCGGTCCTTAGTACAAGCCTGTTGATAAACGTCGAATGGACTGAACGAAATCAATTGATGTAATCTGGAGCACTCAAAGTGCGCAGTATTCAATAAATGAATCAGATCGTAACTCGCTTAATACGTCATGAATGTTCTTTCCTGCCTCACCCAGCAACCACAGTTTCTACACGACGTGGAGTGACATTGTAATAGTGCGTTTCAGATCAAACTTAACCAGCAACCTAAACCAACCATTACATGTTAGCAGTTGTACTGTGGGAGCTGAAATTAGTGCCAACACTGCCAGATCGGGAAACAATAATCCATTTTGGGAAATCCAGCCAGCGCGAAAAAAAATACCGTTTTTTGTCTGTCATTGCCGCCAAGACTACCCAATCAGGCTAAATGATATGCATGAACGAAGGTGAAAAAGTGTGCGAAAGTTCCAAAACGCCTAGAACGGCAGGCTACTAAGGTTGCTGGTGCAGTGCTTTGCATGGCGCATTATTTACATCAGGATTTCCACTTGATTAAAATAAACACACTAGTCAGTTACTGTGTGATCTGAGATCAGTGATCTGTTAACAACACTTTAGCAAGCCGTCTTGATTCAAAACAATAGAATTATAAATTGATTGCTAAATCCTTTATTTAAACCCCTTAAGATAACTTTTTTTTTCCTTCTGGTTTTAATTTCAACTCTCCTTCCTTGACACTTCTAAATCATTTCACTCACTATCCTACACTCTTTTGAATTTTACAATTTTACATTCCACACTCATTTTTTAACACAGATCTAACTGAATTCATTCTTTTTGAAAATTAAATCATCAACCAACCAGTCATTATAATCAACATCGTTTATCACTAACATGAGTATTTTATCACAGCACTATAATCTGAATATGTCGTCATCAGGGAACATGTTCCACTCAGCTCCTGCATCTAGCACGAGCTCAGACTCCAAATCTGTGAATGCTGCAACAACTACAGTCAGCAGCCACAACCACAATCACAATGACAACCACAATCACAATCACAATCACAGCATAAACAGAAAGAGATCATTTTTAGATGATTGCGTTGCAGTGCCTAAGGATAGCAAAAGACCTAAAACTGCACCACCATCTCCACCATTGACTGCAATTTACAGAACAAGATCGTTGTCGTCCTCTTCCTCTGCACCATCATCGTTGGCTTCTTTCTCATTGACTTCTTCTCCTACCAAGGCCCACTTTCCAAAGTCTCCAAAGTCCCCAGAGGCCAATCTAACTAATATAGCATCAACATCAACAGCATCATCATCATCATCATCATCATCATCATTATCATCATCATCATACAAATATCTGCACCAAGCAAACTACCAAGAGTCCTGCCACTCACTGAACTACCCAGACACATGCGTAACAGACAACGACTGGAGGTTTAATCTTGAGATCTGGATAGAAAAACACTTTCCTGACAAGTTCATGAACCTGAAGAACCTATTAAAGAATGACAAGCCAGGCTTTGAGCTATTGAACGATGCCATTCTTCTGACTGAACTGAAAGAACAACTAGACAAGAGAAGCCTGAAGCCTCAGTTCAACTCAAAGATCAGTAAAAAGATGGTTGCAAATCCATTTTACACTTCGTTCAATGCAGCATCGCTATCGTCATCTCACCTAGCTGATAACAATGACAGCAATAGAAATAATATCTCAAATTACACTTATAACAGCAGTAACAGTAACAATAACAGTGGCATCAACAGTAACAGCAGTAAGCCAGTTTCACTGCCACCAATTACCAGCCTGCCAATTGTCAACCTGCCATCCATGAAGACATACAGTTACTCACCACCACAGCAGCCAAAGGCACACATGAATTACAGCAGCTACTCGGCAGGCCAGGCATCGCCTGCATCATTGATGAGTGCGAACATGGGCCTGAACCTGCACACACCGCCATCGTTCAAGCCAGAGGCAAAGGACAACCACAACAGCAGCCCTAGCAGTAGCAATAGTGGCAACAACAGCAACAGCAAGTCGTTCATGCACTCCCACCCACACAAAAGCTCGACGCACTCGTACACAATCCACCACCACAACTACCACAAGAAAAAGTGCATTTCGTGCGGGTCGGACCAGTCGCCATGCTGGAGACCGAGCTGGGCAAGCCACGAGGGCCAGCTGTGCAACAGCTGCGGGCTGAGATACAAAAAGACTGGTGCAAGATGTATCAACAAAGCCTGCAGAAGAATCCCAGCCAAGGGTGAGTGGACTGCCATGAAGAGCAGGGGCAAAGTGCTGATCAAGAGAGACAATGGCGAGCAGGTGCTAGGCTACACCTGTCTGCACTGCGACGGCGAGGTCGAGACCAAAGAGATGTAGCTCACTGCGTCCTTGGTTTTCCTTCATTTCGCTTTCTCCTGTTTCCATTTAGCATTGCATGTTACCAACAATTCGGCAGCACCTCCACTGCCACACCTTCAGTTCGTACTACACTAATAGTTTAATAAACAGTTAATACAAAATAATCTCAGATTTATTTTTTTCTTTTTTTTTCTTTTTTGATTATATAGCAAGAAAAGTGAAATTTTGAAAAAAAATTTTCATTAAAACAACTCAACTTGTTTGCAATCAGTTGAACTAAACGACATCAAGTCAGCTTAAACGTACGCGCAAACTCGCAGTTCCCAGTTGAAAAGTGAAAGTTTTCTCAATTCTTTTTTTGGCGTATTTTGACCAGTAAAGTAGGGCAAAAGCTACAGAAAAAGGGTTAATCTTGTATTTTTAAACACTAAGATTACTGTCCAACATTAGGCCAATCACAGTTTTTTCTGCTTCAATACGACTTGGTACCTCCACAGCAACAGTTACTTGACAGCTTGACAGTGGAAACTACGCTCTTGTTCCATATACACAGTTAAACCAACCAGACAATCTGCAAAGCTGACTGCTAAAACTCAAAAGAACTTTTTAAGCTTAGTTGACAAGGCTACAAAAAGACACGTTATCCAGCGTCATTCGATCTCCACGAACACCATGTCATCAACCTCAACCACCACGGCCACTATTGCGCCACCTTTGGATATCACTGCCTCGTCCCTGAGAGAGGCAGACCGTCTCCACAGCGACCGCGTCAACCGGGTAGGTGCCTTCAACTACGACGCGCTGAAGGAGCAAATCGTCCTTTCTGAGAAGAAGCTGCACGAGCTCGAGCTCGAAGAGACACAACTGGAGACCAAAACGTCCTCAGAACTCATTGGAAATGCTCTCAGATCCCAAATCGAGTCCATCAACTACGAAACCTGCGAGCCGGGCGCTGAAAACTCCTTCTTTGTCTGTGACTTGGGGAAAGTTGAGAAGCTGCTGAGAATCTGGAACAGAAACCTTCCTAGAATTCAGCCATTTTACGCAGTTAAATGCAACCCAAACAATGAAATACTGATGCTGCTGAAAGATTTGAACGTCAACTTTGACTGTGCCTCAAAGGGGGAAATCGAGCAGGTTCTGAAGCTGGGTGTTTCTCCAGACAGAATCATCTACGCTAATCCATGTAAAGTGGGCTCCTTTTTGAGATTTGCCTCAAAGCACAACATCAATATGACCACTTTTGATAACGCTGACGAGCTGTACAAAATCAAAAAGTTCCACCCAGACTGCCAGCTGTTGCTGAGAATCGTCACAGATGACGAATCTGCTCAGTGCAGGCTGTCCACTAAGTACGGGGCACCTCTTTCAAACGTTGAAAACCTGCTCAAGTTGGCAAAGAAGCTGGAATTGAATATTGCAGGTGTTTCGTTCCATGTGGGTTCCGGCTCCAACGATAACAACTCCATCATCAAAGCAATCAAAGACTCGAGATTTGTCTTTGACAAAGCTGAGCAAATGGGGTTCAACATGACAATTCTAGATGTTGGTGGAGGGTTCTCATTTGAATCTTTCCACAACTCTTCCAAGGCCCTAAACTATGCCATCGACAAGTACTTCCCAGCTGACCAGTCTGAGCACATCAGAATCATTGCAGAGCCTGGTCGTTATTTTGTGGCAAACGCCTTCACCCTGGCCACCAATGTCATTGCCAAAAGAGGTGGTGTGTTTGACAACGCTGCACACACCTCTAATTCCATGATCTACATCAATGACGGTGTTTACGGGAATATGAACTGCATTCTGTTTGATCACCAGCAGCCACAGGCCAAGGTTTTGTTCCATAAGGGGAAGTTTGTCTACAACGAAGCTGCTTCTTCAGCTCAAAAGTACAATGTCAGTATTTGGGGACCAACCTGTGACGGTCTGGACTGTATCAGTAAAGATACTGCCCTGCCATATAATGTCACAGTCGGGGACTGGTTATACTTCGATAACCTCGGTGCCTACACTTCAGCTGCTGCTTCACCTTTCAATGGATTCGAGTCTCAGGCAAAAACTATCTATGTTAAGTCGTCGTGATCTTTTATCTTGTTTTTATAGTATTTTTATAACTTTTTTTTTCCTTTATATACATTTTTTTTCTTCATACATGTACGGTGTGTGCTGGTGTGCTCTATCTGTGCTTTCACTGCTTAAAGTTGGTACTTTCTGGTAGCTTTAATTGTGGCACCGCCTAAAAGGGAGACTTGCCTTTTTAGGCAATTTTAGCATAATTTAAAAATCAAAACAAATAATTTGTTTATTTTGTAACAATAGTGGAACATGTCGTCTGTGGATTGGTCCAGCAAGTTCTCGTACAACACTGGTATAGCACCAGTTTTGTCTACTGATGGGAGGCACACCGCTTACTTGGATGGGAATAGCTTGGTGATTAGAAGCATTGACACACTGGGTGTTATTAAAAGTGTGAAGCTGGGTAACAATGCGGTTTTGAAAGGTAAACGGATCCATTGGAGCTCAGGAGATCGTGTGGGGTTGTTGCTGAGTGAAGAGTGCAAGATAGTAGTGGTTGACTTGTTTGATAACGCATTTAAATGGGTGATAATGGAGAATGAGTTGTTAGGAATTGAAGATTTTGAGTTTATCAATGATTCCTTAATTGTCGTGTTCAATGAGTGTGGGTTGAGGTGTGGAATGTTCCCAGAACTAGCTGAAAGTGATCCAGTGGCTACATTGGATTTTCCAGAAATATCCACGGTAAGGAGAAAACAAGACGACCTTTTTACAATCTTTTCCAGAGGCAACAGGATAAACTACTACTGTAAAGACAAACTACTGTACTATGTTGATTTAGACGTGAACATCAATATTGTGGAAATAATGAACTGGTCCAGTTCAGGTTCGTGGTTGTTCCTATATGATTCATCGATAATGGGAGAGTTAGTATTCTATATATTTGATCCCATCAACAAGAAACCGATTTTCACATTCAGAGATAGATCCCAGAAACTTGGATTACAAGAGCAAGTGTGGAAATCCGACAACACGTTCTTAATTAGTTTATTCAACGAGGAGATCTGGGAATTTGAGATTTCAGCGGGATTGAGAATAACCAATAAATTCAAACACGGGATTAACGAGCTGATCAAAAGCTCGAATGTTTTTAAAATTGATAATTACAATGAATTCATGTCACTAACATCGACTAATTTTACCATACCGTCAATTGAACTAAAGCTGGATGAAAAACAAGTCAAATTTAAATCTAACAATGAATATTTGTTCACAAATTGCAAGACAATGAGCAACACATTGTTTATATGGCGGAACAACGACCTAGAAAGCACAATAATTGTGAATTCTGGTATAAAGCAGATTGAAACATTCAAGAAACCTGACTTGAGCTCGTTGGTTTTGATTAGTGAAATTGACTCCATTTGCATCTGGTTTAAAAATCTGAACTCGCCAATCTACTTGAAGATTGGGAAGATGGTGAGGTTTACAAAGATAATCAACGTTGTGAACAATCTCGCTGAGATCTTAGTGGTTTTGAAAGACGTTTTCACTATCTTGCAAATTCAGCTGCCTATAAAAGAGGATTAGTCAGAAAGTTTTAATATGATTACTCATCAATATGACTAAGCCGTGTGGATATTATTAGTCAGCGAGCCTTGTGTTTATTTTTTTTTCATTTTTGATTTTTCAGTTTTCAGTTCTAAGCAGTTTAGTTGTTATATCCAGCAGATGATCCCCAGTATAATACACCTGAGGCCCAGCGAGGAGAATTGCGTGGCAGTTCAACCAGAAGTTAGTGGGCTCAAGGGAAGTGAGACGCAGGAAGAAAAGCAAGCAGTGTATGGGGGCGGCAGAAACTGGTTATTGAAATGTTCGAGTAATTCGTTTCTGAAGTATATTGTGCTGGCACATCAAAAACCGTTACTGATCGACTTTTTTGTGTTTCGATACTCTATTGTGGTATGGTTCAATGAGTATGGAAAGGGAATTGAGGTTCCGTTTAACTGTTTACTGGGATATGAATTAATCAAAAACGAATGGAATGAGTTAGAACTGCAGCTAACCATCGATAATAAGGGTGTTTTCGAGTCAGTTAGCAGCGAATGCACCCAATTGAGATTTAAGCCACTGCAGCATAATTTTTGCAATGACGAGAGGTTGTTCATTAAAGAGTTTGGTGTTTTCAATAATGAGATAATTGAAAGAACGTTCCATTCACTCAACTTGAATTCTGTCAATAATTCTATACCAAGTAGTGATGACGGTTTAGCTGGCTCAGTGAACTTGATGAGCACGCCGTCTAATAAGGTGATTCGAAAGTTTGAGATTTCGCCTAACGACCACTACAATAAAAGGTACGGGTCACCTACAAAGAAGCATAGATCCTGAGCACAACAAGAGGCATATCGGTATAGAGTTGTAGAATGCCGCATCAACACCACTACTTATCGACATGGCAGAAGCATAGATCCGTGTTAGAAGGGGATATGCATAGTGGTTGACACAAACATGTAGCACCAGTGGACGGAAACAGTGTCCCTCTGTAGGCTGGTCTGTCCAAAAACATTTTATACAGCGTTAAATATGGATTGCGCACTGTTCACAGATAATAAGCGTGGTAAAGGTTACCGGTATAAGCAGCACTGGTTGAAGGTTACAGGAATAAGCATCACGGTCAAGGTGTATAGGCTATAAACATAAGGTTTTGCATCAATCATAAAAGTGTAAGTTCAAGTCACTGCTTGAAAGAGTCAATTCTCTTCAAGATATCGTGCTCCCTCTGTTTTTCAATCTTTTGCAGCTCGTCTTTGCTTGGAGGCAGTTTCTCATTGATGAGATCGATTTTCTTTGCCTCTTCAAAAGACGATATTTTCTCGAGCAGGGACTCTGAACCGCCCAGCAACGAGCCCTGTGGGAGCTTGCCATTGTTGAGGTGTCTGAGCTTCTCGATGTTTTCGCTCTCTTCTCTGAGGACCTGGAACATTCTGGAGACTCTGCCAATGGCGAGGATCTTGTTGCGGAGGTTGCGTTTCTTGATGGCGAGCTCGTCGTCCTGTTGGGTGGCTAGTTTTGGGGCGGCTGCCGGGTGCTCGGTTGTTACAGGGTGCTCGGTTGTTACAGGGTGCTCGGCTTTTGAAGAGCTGTCATCATTGACAGCCGTTTCTTCTTGGCTTTTAGATTCTGCCGATTTTTCAATCTCGTCCAACGACTTCTTGGAAATGTGTGTCTCCTCGTCCAGCTCCTCGTCCGTGCAAATGTTCAGGATAGAAACCAGAATGTCGGTAACCTTCTCACCAAAAAACGGCAGGGACCAGGTGAACACGTCCATAAAGTTGGGCAAAAAGTACGGGTGGGGCGAGTAGTTGAACTGGCGGATGTTCATCACGTTGTTGCCGTACTTGAGGATCGCAGCCTTGTTCTTGTACGTGTCCAGGTAGTTTGGCGCCGAGAACATGGTGAGCAGGGAGGGGAACCCCATGGTGTCTGTCTTTTTGTACATTCTGTAGCCCGCGTCCTGTGCCTCGTGGGCCCTAATGACCGAGAGCAGGTTGTTCTTGGTGAGGAACCGCTGCACTGCGTGGAACGTGTACGCGTAGGAGCACCCTCTGACCGGGTTTGGCACAAACAGCGCGTCAGTGTCGGACGTGTCGTAGTCCTCAATGGGATCCGACCACAGCAGGTCGCACATGAGGCCCCTAGTTGGTGGCTCTCTGAACCGGTCGATCTTGGTGTTGACGTCTTCCGGGCACGTGAGGTCCGGGGAGATCCCGCCGTGGCAGCAGAAGTACTGGTTGTTCATGAGAGCAGCCAGCGGCAGGGTGTTGAACGAGTCACACGCAGCCAGGTACACGCTGGAGCTGTACTTGTGGAGGCACTCCATCTTGAACGTGAAGTAGTCTGTGAGGTGCTTGCACTCGTGGTTACCCCTCAGCATGAAGAAAGTGGCTGGGTAGTTGATCTTGAGCGCATAGAGGTAGAGCAGGCACTCGATGGAGAAGGAGCCTCGGTCGACGTAGTCTCCCAGGAACAGGTACGACGTGGACTTGGGGTCGCCGCCCACCTCAAACAGCTTAAGCAGGTCGAAGTACTGGCCGTGGATGTCGCCACAGACGGTGGTTGGGGCTGGGACCCGCAGCAGATTGGGCTCTTTGCGAAACTCTTGTGAGGCTCTGGCGAGGATTCTGAGGATCTGGTGCTCTGCCAGGCGGCCCTCGGCTGCAAAGTGGCGCCTCAGGAACTCCACATTAGGAATTGCGTCTGCGGTGTTGGTGAAGAGCTGGTCGTCCGAGGGTTTGAGGTTGGTGATGGGTGCAACGTTGGTGTTGATTCTTTCGGTTGTCTTGACGAGTTTGCCGTTCAGTTCGTACTGGGTGAGGTCCACCTGGGGCACTGCCTGTTTCTTGTGCATTGCTCTTAGCGCACTTTCGATTCTGTGCGTGTTTTCGCTAGCAGAGGACATGTTGTTGAGTGGTTTGTCCTCAGCTGTATCTGAGAGTTGGTTGCAGGGAGTTTTGCATATAAATTTTTGTTGCTGTATGAAAAATTTATCAGAGGAATCAAAATTAGACATTTAAGACAAAACTGTTGAAGGACAACCCTTGTTAAAAGGACAAAAACCGTTGAGGGACAAACGGTCAAAAACGGTTGAGGGACAAACGGTCAAAAACGGTTGAAGGACAAACGGTCAAAAACAACTACTTCACAGCATGGACCAGATAGACGTGAGTGAGTACGTCGAGGCAGAGGGTCTGAGCCTGCGTTTTGCAGACGAGAAGCAGCAGGCCAACTTCGAACTGGGCGTGGCGATGTGTGTGCACTCGTGGAGTGCGCTGGAGACAGCCGTAGCCAACAACTGGGGCGGTGCGCAGAGCGAGGCCAAGCGTGAGTGGATGACAGCAATCGTTGTGGAGCTGTTCAACGAGAAGATTGTGGACGTGCAGCTGATTGAAGAAACGTTGTTGAACGCGATGCTGGACGAGTTTGACGTGAATGTCGAAGACGACTCGTCGCTGCCCGTTAGTGCCCGGGTGCTGAAAGTGTACAAGCAGTGCGCCAGGGGAGACTACAGCGAGGTGCGGGCCATGTACGACAAGTGGCAGGCCAAGGCTGCGGAGCGTGAGCTCAGAAAACAGCAGCTGCAGGTGGACCTTGCCGAGGATGACAGCAGCGACGAGGAGAGTGGCGAGGACGAGCAGCCGCAGCAGGCTGCACAGCCAGCACAGCAGGACGTGGACATGGACGTGGACATGGAGGAAGCTGGCCCAGTAGTGGACGAGGACGGGTTCGAACTGGTGCAGAGGAAGGGAAGAAGACGTTAGCTATGTAATGAGGTTTATAGAGTTTAGCTATGGGTGTTTGAGGTGCCTTGAGCTACGAGTGGCTGTAGTGTTGTCTGGTTGTTGTTACGTTTGCACTCTGAGACAGTTATTGCGGTTAGTGAACTTGGTTCTAACTGATGTGATCAACTCTGAGAACTGAAGACGATTCAGCTGCGGTGTGAAGTTACTGAGCTACGAGATAGTATGTGGTACCAATTTAAGCTGCAGTGGTCAAGTGCCCCATTGGTGCAGACTGTGATATTTAACTAAAAGTTTGATGCTGTGTACACTTTGTCCTTTGCTGTAGTTTGTTACGCCTTGGGTGTAGGTTCTGTAACTACTATGAGCCAAAGCTCAGGTTTGAAAGTGGTACACTTGGGCATATGATTCCGGGTAGCTACACAACTGACTATCAATAGCGGTTCATTCAAAGTAGTTTAGGTCCAGCAGACACAAAGTTTGGGCTGTGTAAATCGCTGGTATACGCATTGTGCTGTAGCACCAGCTGGTGTCACTTCAAACTGATGCTTCACAGAGCTTGCTCCGTATAACCAAAACTCAGAAATAAGTGCTCGCACCCTTTAGATCCACAGACAAGACACCACAGCTGGGGTGTACACCTCAGGAATTGTATAGCATTCCCAGTAATATCGGTGAGGCGGCTATGTAAGCCACTTGTGTTTAGATCGGCTTTCGAAATCTACAGTTATAAGCTACTAAGCCGTGTGATGTAGCCATCTTCAGTGAACGCTTCAACGAGTAAACACGTTCAAACTGCAAAACTGCCTACACACGTGAAAGCCTGCGCACTGCTATAATAATGCAAGAGTAAGCTGGTGGAGCTGGTGAAGAGTGCAACTGGCGGTTAGTCGTCCTTACCACAGCCCAAAGCAAATATTCGCAAACCATCGCAAACTATCGCAAATTATTTTCAGTTGTGTTTTTCTGTCCAGCTGGCGATGAGCTGAGATGAGCATCGATGAGATTTGCGAGCTGTTCGCGCACTGGCCCATGATTCTGGGCGTGCTAGCGTGCTGTTAGTATGTACTGCGTTGCTCCAGGGGGTAGAAGAACGGCACAACTAACGACAGGGCCAGCGTGGCATCTAGGGCGACTTTCTGTGCACTTTTGCTGGCGCTCGGTGGTTTATATGCCAATAAGTGGTACAAGAGACGGGGCCAGTGGGCAAGCCTGGGACCCACAGACATTGTGCTGGTCACAGGCGGGTGCTCTGGGCTTGGCAGGCAGCTCGTGGACGATCTGCTGGAGGGTCCAGTGGGGCGCGTAGTGAATATTGATGTCTGTGCACGTGACCGCACTAGTGATGGTAGGCTCTGGCACTACCAGTGCGACCTGGGCGACGACCAGGGTGTCAGGCACACCGTCCAGCAGATTATATGCGAGGTCGGCCTGCCCACAGTGGTGATCAACAATGCTGGGATCACACATTACAGCTCGCTAGAGACCACACCAGCTGCGGAAATCAGCAGGATCATACAGACCAATCTGGTCTCGCAGATCACCATACTCAAGGAGATCCTGCCACTGGTAACAGCTGAGAAACGCTGCTTTTTTGTGACTATCTCTTCGGTGCTGGGCATTGTCAATCCTGCATTTTTGTCCATCTACTCAGTGACCAAAGCAGGTTTGAACTCGCTGCACACCTCGCTGAGCCACGAGATCACCACCAGTAATATCCGCTTTTTGCTGGTGACACCCGGGCAGCTGGACACCAAGCTGTTCCGGTTCATCAACCCACCAAAGCAGTTTATCGCGCCAGTGCTAAGCTGTCGCAAACTGTCGCAAAAAATTATCAGCAGGATTAATACTGGCGAGAGAGGCGTCCTAATGGAG
The DNA here is from genome assembly GCA_030570575.1 of [Candida] sp. NCBI lineage: Eukaryota > Fungi > Ascomycota > Saccharomycetes > Saccharomycetales > [Candida] sp. The sequence goes on along the minus strand of JAJLVZ010000003.1, from coordinate 57,222 downwards.
CCCAAGTATACAAACTTACTGCCAGTGCTAAGCCTGCTACCGTTTAGCATCGCTGAGGCCCTACGACGGTTCAGCCAAATGGACAATCCGGAAATTATATAATTCAATTCCATTAAACTTATACTAATTCTTTATTTTACTTAGAGCATCCTGCAAGAATACCTTGAGCTGCGACTCGTGTAGGTTTCCAAACTCATCAAATACCTTTGTGAAGGGTAAGTCTGTTTTTAGCGGCTTGCCATTGAGTTTGATTGTCAACTTGTAAACTGGCGTGAACTTGTCAATCAGGCTGCCAGAGATCTCCAGCTGCTGCTGCTCACTGCCCTTGCGCTCCCCCTTGCTGACTCCCTGATAGATAATGCTCTTCTCCACAAACTTTGCGTGCAGGAACTGGAGCACCAAAACAACGGTATAACCACCTAGCAAAATGTATAAATAGTTCAACGACTCGAAGAAATCTGTCTTTTTGTCCAGATAGAAGGCTCCAGCTGCAAACACTGCCGACAAGTACCCGAGTGCTATTTTGGTGTCGACGATGCTGAAATTCTGCTTGAAGTCGAGTGCTTCCAGTGCCTGTTGATGTTAGTAAACTGTTGAACGCAATTCCTAGTATCGCATTGCAATACCATATGATCGAGCACCAAATTTGGCAACATCGCAATACCATATGATCGCAATATTACGATATAGCACCGCATCTCACAAACCTCAGCGGCTCAAACTACTTACAGCTGGCAATTTCTCGTCCACTGCCGCACGCATATCCGTCACCGAGCTGGTTCCATGTTAGTTTCTACCGCCAATTGCCTGCTTCTCAGTACCACAGCCCTCACTCACTGAATATTAACAGTCTTAAACGACATCTTGGTCTGCTTGTTGTTGTTTTTGTGTGTGCAAAGGACGAAAACAAAAATAAAAAAAAACCTAAATTAAAATTGCAGAAAACATTCCTTTCCAACCAATTTGCAGGCTTCCACCACGGCGGTTAGTTTTGGTAAGCTTTACTTAGCTCTGTGCCAAACAAGCCAGCATCCAAGCAACAAAAATGACATCCAAGTTTAATCCCAACGCGTCAGTTTTCATTCCAAAGGGCCAGACGCCAAAACAACAACAACCTATGCCAAATAACAGCAATAGCGGCACCAGTAGCTCTAAACAGCGCACCATCAAGCAGCCCAGAAAGCAGCCAAAGAAGCCCTCGGTCAACAGGGAGGACTTTCTGTCGCTGGAGGACCAGGTGCGCAACAAAAGAGGCCAAATCTCAATCAACCACCTGCTGGAATTCAATTTGCCCTCTAGAGAGGATGGTGGCGCAGGTGGCACAGGGGCTCCCAGAAGAAGACCCAGAAGAAGAAGCGGGCGCAACCAGTATGGGGAGGACGAGACCAGGCCGCATTTGGTTGGCGACGAGTTCATCAATGCCAACTTCAAGTTTATTGTTGATGCCAGATACGACTACAGGGAGCAGATCAAGAACCCCAACTCAGTGCTGAACGAGAACCAAATCTTGCGAGTCGTGGTGCACAAGGGAGACCTGTGCCCGATCTGTTTGACAGATGAGATTGTGGCGCCTCGGATGATCTCGTGTGGCCATGTTTTCTGTCTCACGTGTTTGCTAAAGACGTTTGCAATGGATGTTCACGAGTGCCCCATCTGCTCGAGCTATCTCGAGAAGAAGCCACAGTCCATCAAGAAGGTGCTCATTGACGCCAACGACTACTCGTTTGATGTGCCAAAGATCAACGAAGAGAGCATACTGAAACTGATGGTCAAGCCGGTGAACAAAATTCTGCCGTTGCCGCTGAATCTGGACCTGAACTTTAGCAAAGTGGACGATATTCCCTGGATCACCAACAAAGAGATCTCGCAGTATTCGAGAATCATGAAGGGCAACGGGTACTTTATCATCAAGCAGCTGGAGAATGAAAAATTTGCAATTTTAGAACAGCTCATAAAGGACCAGGAGGAGTACAGTAAGGCTGAAGACGAAGAGTTTGTAAACCAGGCAATTGATCAGCTTGACGCAGAGATTGAGGAAACCAGGCTGAGGTTTGGTATCAAACAGGATGAGGAGGAGGAAGAAGAAACCATCAATTTTGAACATTTCAATCTGAACGACGATAACGCACTGGATATAGACAAAAACTACTTTTTCTATGAGACAGGATTCAATACTCCAATCAAGTACTTTTTATCGCCCCTGGACAACAAGATTCTGCTGAAGAAATACGGACATTACTCCAAGTTCCCAACTAGCCTGATTATCAAGGTTGACAATATAACCATCAAAGTAATCAGTGAAGAGCTAGTGAAAAAGCAGAAAAACCTCAACTACCTGCCGATCGGGTTTGAGATTGGAATAATCGACATCAACTGGGGAGAGGAGGTGGAGAGCGAGGAGCTAGCAGAGTTTAAGGACGAGCTGGTTTCCAGGCATTTAAAAGCGATCAGAAAGTTACAGAAAGACGAAATTAACAAGAAAAAGTATCAAAAGAAGATTGAACTTGAAAACAAGAACTTCTACAAAAAGAACGGGTACCTGAACGAGGTGTATGAGGATGAGTTTTTTGATGATAGTAATAACTATGGAAATGACAATAACGACAACGAAAATAATGACAATGGAAATGAAAATGATGATAACGACAGCGAGCACGATAAGGAAAAGTTCCAGACCACTATCTGGGGCACCAAGATACTGAAAGCCGAAGATGTTTTGCTGAAGGAGCAAAACGATCTGATTGACGGAGAGGAAATGATCAAGAATGCCAAGCTGGTGAAGGAGAAGAAGGGCAAGAAAAAGAAGCTGGTGCTACTAACCACGACAACCCGTGGCAAATGAGTGGAGTTGTAATATTGGATCATTTCAAACAAAAGTATAAAATCGTATAAATATTATCAGTATATAAGATGTAATGAATGGGGATGTCAATAGTGGAACCAATGGCACCAGCAGCAATGCAATCAGAATATCGTTATTCTCAAACGATCAAAGATTGGCAGCTTTGGGATGATGCCAATGGCACAGAACAGGGAATTTATGACGAACAACTGCACGTCGTAATGGGTATAGTGAGTGGAGATGAGGAACAGCAGGGCAGGCACCAGGAATAAGAACTTCTTAGATGGTGTGTAATAGTCGCCTTGGTCGAGCTGCTCCCACATGGTTAGGTTGTCATAGGCACCCGAGTTGAACTCGAATGGGGTTCCCTTGACATAGTGGAACATTATGTACGAGCCAATGTCGTAGGTTCCGTTGGTCAGGGACCAGCTCAGCTCGTTCGACACCCCTGGGATCAGGTCGAAGGACAGTTTTAGAAAGCAGATGATGACAATGTGGATGATCCACGCGCCTTTGGAGTGCACCCAGTTGGCGTTCAGGTTAGGCGTCGCCTCCTGATCAATCTTTTCCTCAAACGTCTCAGGCTCGACATGCGAGATTATAGATGACGACCGGCGACGGTGCGATGGCGTTGGGTTTGGGTTAGTTGGCGTTGGGGAGATTGTGTTATCTGTCATTTGCCACCTATTGATATTTGATTTGGTATTATTTCGTGTTTTTGTGCTTGTTGATACGCTTGTTTGGGTATTTAGAAAATTTGTTCTGTTGTCAGCTCAGTCACTGCCTCGTTGGGTGAAAATTTCCAGCAAATTCCGACAAAAAACCTTTTTGTTTGGTTGTTTTAAATCTGTTTTAAATTGTTTAAAATAGAAATTTGCTGTTTTTTTTTCCTCCTAAAAAAAAGTGACAAAACACAAAAAGCCCAAAGGACGAAATCAAAAAAAAAAAAAAAAAAAAAAAAAAAAAAAAAAAAGATAAACAAAACCAAAATAAACGACAAATAGGCTACCCGAAGGTGATATGAGCGAGCATATGGACTCGAACCTGATCACGTCGCCAGTGAAGCTGCGCGAGAAGGAGACAGTTGCGCTGAACTCGTCGCCAAGGACGCCCATTGTCAGGGGGACGCCGCGATTCAAAAGGACTAGTCTAAGGCGCAGTGGCACCAGGTCACGTCAGGAAAGCGAGTTAAACGAGCCAAATGAGCTGGACGAGTTTGACGATTTAAACGAGCCGGACCAGAGCTTCTTGAGCGACATTCTGAGTCCGGTCAAGTACCACAATATCATTCCAGACGAGATCTCACCGATCAAGGAAGTCTCTTCAGACCCAAGTCAGCAAGTCTCAGACCCACCAAAAGTTTCACACCCAAACGCGCCAGACCCAGTCCAGCAGGGCACACAAGGCAATAGGATCGAACTGCACCCGCTGAATGTGAGCCTAAACCTCAAGATCAAGCCCAGCAAGTCGTTTATCAACGAGGATATCGAGCCAATCCCGGGCATGGACCTGAGGTCGCCTCCCAGACGAGGAGCCGGGGGCCTACTGCAGTCGGGGGCTGTCACAGAGCGGGACCAGGACCGAGACCAAGACCAAGACCGAGATCAGGACCAAGACCAAGACCGAGATCAGGACCAAGACCAAGACCGAGATCAGGACCAAGACCAAGACCGAGATCAGGACCAAGACCAAGACCAAGATCAAGACCACCACGACGAGGAACTGGCCTCGCCGCCTCTGCTCACCTCCACCAATATAAGAAGACTCAGAAGGAGCCACGAGAGAATGGTGAACAGAACCCCAGTGAAAAACAGCCTAGTCCACAGAAGGCTGAACTCCAAGTGGAACAAACGCCAGTGGATAAAGTTCCTCAAGGGGTATAAAAAGTTCAAGCAAAGGGACGAGGACCTGAAAGTGTTTGATGAGGAGCTTCTGCGGTACCTGAACTGTGACTTGGAGGAGCTGCTGCTGAAGGTGCAGTTTGTCAGCGAGAACGAGACCAAAATAAGGCGAAACGTGTGGTGAATGTGGTGTGTAATTATTTAAACTGCTGGACTGTTACTTGTGTAGTTGCACCCACCGGCGTGTACTACTGGCAAGTGTGCTGCGTAGTTATTGGATTACATAAGCCGGTGTATGCTGATTATATCATCCACGCGCAAAAAAATTTCAGGCACCACAGAAAGAAGTTAAGAGGCAAGATGCCGGTGAGCAAGAAGAGGAAGGTTGAGACAGTCAAGCTTGTCATCAAGAAGAATGACAACATCAAGAAGTCTGTGAGCAAGATAGAGAAGGCGGTAGACGAGTCGAGCAGGGTGGAAGTTGTTGGAATTGGCGAAGGCATACAGAAAATGATCAGCATAGTGGAGATATCCAAGGGCGTGCTGCAGAAAAAAGGCATGGTGCTCAGGCAGTATAACAAGCTGGACTGGTTTGAGAAGGAGAAGTGTGAGGCAGGGGTGCTTGAAGAGGCAGAGTTGGGCGAGGAGCAGCCCAAAAAGGAGAAAACTGTGGTTTTGAACACATTGCTGAGCAGTGAGGATGTGGGCGATGAGTATGCTGGCTGGGTAGAGCAGAAATAGCGGTGGTGTATAGATATAAAAGGTTTCTTGTGATTCATAAATAATAATCTGCTGTTGTAGGTGTTGTCAAACGACATTTTCTCTCCCACACAGCGTACAGCCCCACTGCCCATTCCGGTGGGTGGTAGCGGCGATCATATAGTGGCTTCTGGGTGCTGCTGATCACGCATTAGCTAACACCGAGACAAAACTCGAATTAAAGTGAGAGAATCTGCAAGAGGAACAGCGAGGGCGTAGATGTTACTAGGCAGGTACTGGACATTGAGCGTGCTGAACAGCGAGAGCATTCATGTTAGCCATTGAGCGTGCTGGTGCTGGCTGGCCCTCCACCACCACTGCTGAGTGCTGAGACACCAGCTCACTGTCGGAAAAGCCGAGGTTCAAAGACCCGAGCTACTGATATCTCCCTGCATGTTTATGCTCCTAAAGCATTTCCATGTAAGGTCAATACCCACCTCTCGGGAAACACCCCTGTGTGCAGCAGGCGGCAGTAACATGCATTGAGACTTCACGATTTGTAAATTTAATCACCAAAATAATTCTCTATTTGAGCAACACCCCGATTCACACCCACACGGAGGCGCAGGAACCAGGAAAGCAAATGTCTAAGGAAGAAACAAAGTACGCACTGGTCACGGGTGCCAATAAAGGTATTGGATTTGCGCTATGTAACGAGTTCAGCAAAAGAGGTGTTAAAGTGTTTGCCACAGATATTGTGTTCGGTGAGGAGTCTGCGGCAGCGCTCAAGGCCAATGGGTGCGACTGTATGGTGATGGATGTCACCAAGCTGGACCAAATCCAGGCAGTGGAAAAACAGATTGCAGAAATAACGGGTGGCAAGCTGCACTATTTATACAACAATGCAGGTATTGTCAATGCGGTCCACTGTGTGGACCAGACCAAGGACGAGCTTATGAAGGTTTTCGACATCAACTTCTTTGGCGCCATCAACGTTACCAACACTTTCATTAAGCTCATTGTCAGCGCAAAGGGAACAATTGTATTTTCTGGCTCGGTTACTCAGTCCCTGCCATTGCACTCGAACTCCATCTACACCTCTTCCAAAGCAGCAATCAACCAGTGGGCTTCCACCCTGCAGGTGGAGATGAAGAACTTTGATGTCAAAGTGCTCAATGTGCTCGGGGGCTCCATCGACACAGAGATCTTTGACACAGCTATCAAACCAATCCCAGACACTTCAATCTACAGCTTCACCAGATACAGAGACGCCTTCAAATTCAGAAAGGAAAACCTGAAAGCTGAGGCAAAGAACTCCGTTTCCATGCCTACAGATGTGTTTGCTAAGAAGACCATCGACAAGATCTTCAAAATTGAGGAGAAAGACGACAAGTATGCTTTCAATCTGCTGGAAGGTGGCAATGCCTCAAGATTCTACTACCTGGGCGTGGTTGTTCCAAGATACTTTTTGGTCAACAGAATGCTCAACATTTTCAAGCTCAACTTTGACTACACCAAGGAGGTTGGTAAATAGTACAGCCTTAATTTTACAATATTTTAGAGATTTGCTGTTTTTGTTACAATTCCACCACGACGGGCAGCTCGTCGTCGTCGTAGTCCTCGCCCGAGCCATCTTCTTCATCCCCCAGGTGCTCACTGGGCTCGAAACTGATGCCCAGCTTGTCGCTCAGCACCATTTTCAGCTCTGCCAGTTCAGCCACTGCCGCTTCCTCAAGCTCGATCTCCGAGTCGTTCACCAGTTTCACCAGCTGCTGCTGGTTCACAAAGTCGCTGGCATACTCCTCAGGCAGCTTCCGGAACTGCAACACCAGAATGTGCAGAAACTGCTTGAAAAAGGTTAAATTACTGGCATCGAATTTAAACGATTTGAAAACCAGAGTGAGCATCTTCTCCCACTGGTAAAAACTGCTGAAGTTGCCAAAGATCACAAAGTTCAAGAAGCAGAACTCCAGCTCGCAGTAAAACTTGCGGAAACTGCTGTTATAGTGAGCTAGCAGAAACTGGGCAAAATACCACGACTTATCGAGAGAATCCAGAGTTTTCTCGTGCTGGGACCCGTTTGGTCGAATCGTCTTGAGCTTGTCGGTCTCTATCTGGCTGTACTTGATCTCCTTGTCGCTCTGGTCGATTATGGAGCTCACTACCGGGTCGTTGGGCAGGTTTCTGTTACTCGAGGACTGTGCCAGAGCCTGCAGCAGCAAGCTGTTCTCCTCGGTGGAGGTCATTGTGGTGTCGATCTTGAACCCGTTGTTCAAAATGAACCGTATCTGGGCGAGGTCCAAGTGGCTCGTAAGCTCAACCCACGAGCTGTCGGCAACATAGCTCACCATAAACGGCAGATACTCGTACAGCTTTGCCTTCTCCCTGGCAACATTGATCTCGCCCACCTGGTCTCCGCACAGAAAGTCCTCGTTCTGCGCGTCGTAGTACACGACGTGCACCTGGTCCTCGTCACACTTCACCCAGAACCCAGTGCGCACACTGGTGATGTCTCTGCCAAAGTGCACCACATGGATGCCACTCTCGATGTTTTTCACGCCCCTGAGCACCTCGTTCGTGTTGAAAAAGTGAAAGTCAATGCCCACTAGCCACCCCTCGGGCACGTTGCTGAACACCACGCAGCATCTCATCACCCAGCACCGCTGCTCACTGGCTACAGCTGAAAAAGTTGAGATGAGGCGTTATATTAGTCACCCGTTAGTCAGCGCTTGGTGTGTTACCCGGGCAGTGTGCTGGTGGAAGCGGGCGGTTTTGCACGGTTTGGCGGGTTTGAGGAGGCGCACAAGAGGTGTGTATCATTCCAGTGCGTGTGGTGGTCTGTACAGCGTGCTGAGCCTGCGCGGGGTAGCTCATAATTAGCCCACTAGCTCAACTGACTCATTTTTCACTAAAATCAAACCTAAAAAAATGAAAAAAAAAGTGAGAAAAAGTGAAAGTTGAGTTTGGTAAACAACAAGCATCAAAATATGTCAGAAGAAGCGTCCGCATCAGCGCCATTTTCGTTCCCACAAGAGGAGGAGAAGATCTTCAAGTTCTGGGAGGAGATTGACGCGTTTCAAACGTCACTGAAACTAACCGAGGGAAAGCCAGAGTTCTCATTCTACGATGGGCCACCATTTGCCACTGGTACACCTCACTACGGGCACATTCTTGCCTCTACCATTAAGGATATTGTCCCAAGATACGCCACGATGAACGGGTTCCATGTTGAGAGAAGATTCGGCTGGGACACCCACGGTGTGCCGGTCGAGCACGAGATCGATAAGAAACTGGGCATCAGCGGTAAGCAGGACGTGATGAAGATGGGTATTGCCAAGTACAACCAGGAGTGTAGGGCCATCGTGATGAGATACGCAGAGGAGTGGAGAAAAACCATTGGCAGAATGGGTCGTTGGATCGACTTTGACAACGACTACAAAACGTTGCACCCAACTTTCATGGAATCTGTCTGGTGGGTCTTCAAGCAGCTGTTCGACAAGGGCCAAGTCTACAGAGGTGTCAGAGTCATGCCTTACTCTACCGGTTTGACCACCCCACTGGCCAATTTCGAAGCCCAACAGAACTATAAAGACGTGAATGATCCAGCCGTAACCATTGGATTTCCTTTATTGAGTGACCCAAACACCATGCTGGTTGCCTGGACCACCACCCCATGGACCTTGCCTTCCAACATTGCCCTGGCTGTCAACCCAACTTTTGAATACGTCAAGATTTTCGATGAGAAAACTGGCAAGCACTACATCTTGCTGGAGTCGTTAATCAAAACTCTATACAAAAAGCCAGCAGCTGAGAAGTACAAAGTTGTTGAGAAAATCATGGGTAAAGACCTGGTTGGTATTAAATACGAGCCTGCATTTAACTACTTTTACGACAAATTCAAAGAAACCGGGTTTCAGGTCATTGCAGCTGACTATGTTTCCAGTGACAGTGGTACCGGTATTGTTCACCAAGCCCCAGCATTTGGTGAAGAAGATTTCAATGCCGCTTTGAAAGCTGGTGTTTTCAGCAAGGACACTCCTCCGCCAAACCCAGTTGACGACAACGGTTGTTTTACCAGCGAAGTTACAGACTGGGAAGGTGTCTATGTCAAAGACGCTGACTCCAAAATCATCAAATACCTCACTGAAAAGGGTAAAATCTTGTTGAGTACTCAAATCAGACATAGTTATCCATTCTGTTGGAGATCCGACACTCCATTGTTATATAGAACTGTGCCTTCATGGTTTGTCAGAATCACTGAAATCATCCCAGATATGTTGAAGAATGTTGAAAAGACCAACTGGGTTCCAAATATCATCAAGGAAAAAAGATTCTCCAACTGGATTGCCAACGCTCGTGACTGGAATGTCTCAAGAAATAGATACTGGGGTACTCCAATCCCATTGTGGGTCAGTGAAGATTTTGAAGAAATCGTTTGTGTTGGTTCAATTGAAGAATTAAAGAAATTAAGTGGCAGAGACGACATCACTGATTTACATCGTGATAAAATCGATGATATCACCATTCCATCAAAAACAGGTAAAGGTGTTTTGAGAAGAGTTGAAGAAGTTTTCGACTGTTGGTTTGAAAGTGGTTCTATGCCATACGCTCAATCGCATTATCCGTTTGAAAATAAAGACACTTTCAACTCAAGATTCCCAGCTAACTTCATTTCAGAAGGTTTAGATCAAACAAGAGGTTGGTTCTACACTTTGACTGTTTTAGGAACTCATTTATTCAACACTGCTCCATACAAAAACGTTATTGTGACTGGTATTGTGTTAGCTTCTGATGGTAAAAAAATGTCAAAACGTTTGAAGAACTACCCAGATCCAACAATTATTTTAAACAACTATGGTGCCGATGCTTTAAGATTGTATTTGATCAATTCTCCAGTTTTAAGAGCAGAAACTCTTAAATTCAAAGAAGAAGGTGTCAAAGAAGTTGTTTCAAAAGTTTTGCTACCTTGGTTAAATTCATGTAAATTCTTGGAAGGTTCAGTTGCTCTATTCAAAAAAAACGAAAACATTGATTTCAAATATGACTTGAACTTAAAATCTGATAACGTTATGGACAGATGGATTTTGGCTTCATTGCAATCTTTAATCAAATTCATTCATGAAGAAATGAAAGAGTATAGGTTATACACTGTTGTTCCAAGATTATTGAATTTCATTGATGAATTAACCAACTGGTACATTAGATTTAATCGTCGTCGTTTGAAAGGTGAAGTTTCTATCTTAGATACTAAGAAATGTTTGAATACCTTGACTGAAGCCTTATTTGGACTAGTCAGAGCTATTGCTCCATTTACACCATTTTTGGCCGATACTATCTTCAACAGATTGAAAGTTTTCATGGATGAAGAGACTTTGAGTAAGTTCGGTAAAGACACAAGATCAGTTCACTTCTTAGATTATCCACAAGTTAATGAAGCACTATTTGACTCTAAAATTGAGACAGCGGTTAGCAGAATGCAAAAAGTCATTGAACTGGGTCGTAATATCCGTGAGAAGAAATTAATCTCATTGAAAACTCCATTAAAACAATTAATCATTTTGCACAATGATTTGGACTACTTGAAAGATATTGAAGAACTACAACAATATATTATTGAAGAACTTAACGTTCGTGACTTAATCATTACATCAGATGAAGCTAAATATGGTGTTGAATACAAAGCGGTTGCTGACTGGCCAATTTTAGGTAAAAAATTGAAGAAAGAAGTTAAAAAAGTCAAGGACGCATTACCAAACTTAACCTCTAAAGAAGTTGAAGAGTATACAAAGACTGGTAAGATTAATGTTGCGGGTATTGATTTAGTTGAAGGAGACTTGAATGTCTTGAGAGGTTTGCCTGAAATAAATTCAAACGTTGGACAAGAAGTTAGAAGTGACCAAGATGTCTTGATCATTTTGGATATCAATATCTACCCAGAATTGAAAACAGAAGGCTTAGCAAGAGAATTGGTTAACAGAATCCAAAGACTAAGAAAGAAAGGTGGATTAGATGCAACTGATGATGTCTTGGTTCAATATAAGATCATCAAAGACACCATTGAATTCGAAGATATCATCAAAACTCATAAAGATTTATTAGTTAAAGCAGTCAGAAGTGAAATTCAACCTTTCAGTGAGACTTCAAATGAAGTCGTTGCTGATGAAGAACAATCCATTAATGATACTATCTTCAACTTGAGAATCTTAAGAATTTGAATGTTTATAACTGTGTGAAATTTATTCATATTTTGTGTTATTGTATTGCAAGCTGGAAATTTGCTACCCGTTTACTGGCAGCGCCCAATAGCTATCCTAAACACCACGTAAACTATGCGAACAACATTATCACTTGAACAAGAGTTACCCTGATTAGTTACCTAATGTATTAGTAATGACGTTTATCGCGATTTCAAATTCACTTTTTTGACTATCACAAAATAACAAAACAACTAAACGCCACTTTGTTTGTTGTTTACTGATAAGAACAAACTAAAGTAAAATACAATCCAATTAAAGTGAGTTGCGGGTACTTGTGAGCATTGGAGCAGTATAAATTTGCCATTGGTCTGTTATACGCTTAATTGTGCTTGCAAATGGATACTTTGTGTCAATCCTTATTTTTATAAAAATAGAGAAAAGATTGCTAACAAAGGATAACAGAATGAGATTTCAATTCAAAGATGAGCATCCTTTTGGTGAGTAAACTGTTTGTGCAGAGATAGAAGCCGCTAACTTGTTGATTACAGAAAAAAGAAAAGCAGAAGCAACAAGAATGCTTTCAAGATTTGAGAATCGTATCCCAGTAATCTGTGAAAGAGCAGAGAAATCCAATTTACCAGAAATCGATAGAAAGAAGTATTTGGTACCACATGACTTGACTATTGGTCAGTTTGTGTATGTTATCAGAAAAAGAATTTCGATATCAGCAGAAAAGGCCATTTTCATATTTGTTGATGATATTTTACCACCAACTGCTGCGCCAATGAGCACAATTTATAAAGAACACAAGGACGAAGATGGCTTTTTATACGTTTTATACTCCAGTGAGAACACTTTTGGTGATTTGACTAGCGGAATAGCCTTGAAAGTTTACTCAAATGGTGAAACTGAATTGGTTTAATTCTGAAAGGGAAATAAAATTATGGAACGAATTTGAATTCTTTATATTTGTTAAATTCTTTGTGACTTTTTTTTATTATGGATGATGGGCGTTTACTGTAATCAGCGAACAGTTATCAGTTTATATCATTAATTATTAGGGAAATTGGTATTTTGAGCCTGGCATGTAGATTAATTGCAAACAAAGCTGTGACTTCTCTGTTGGAGATGACTGAAGCCGGATATTATTAATGTGGAAAATTTCCGAAAGCAGAAATTGACTTCGTGGCCAAGCTGGTTAAGGCGTGCGACTGTTAATCGCAAGATCGTGAGTTCAATCCTCACCGAGGTCGTTTTTTTTTGCTACACGTATTTTGTTAATAGACTAGACAAAGCCCTCAATCATACTCAACAAAGCCTGTCTGGAGCATCTGTCTACAGACATTAGTATCGAGTTTTAGATTTTTATATAAAATAGGCTATTTTGTTTCTTCTGGGGCAGTTGTACTTGTAGATGTAGTAGTGTCAGTGGTTTCTGTAGTGGAAGAATTTGGGGCTGCAGGCTGGACAGCAGGCTGTGTGACAGGTGGTGCAGGAGCAGTTGCGGACTCTCCAATTCTTTCCTCTAGGACTCTGAGAGCCACCTGTCTTCTTCTTTCGGCAGTGGTTCTGGCATCGTCGCCGGTGCTGGCAGAGGCCTTTGATCTTCTCGAGGCCATTAGATTACTGGTTTCAATCTCAGTCTCGTTGAACTTGCTGATGAGATTCAGGTCCACTGCCAGCTCGTAGCAGTTGTTGAAAATGAAGTTAAGCGGGGTGTGTGTGAAGATTGGGAAGAAGTGGATCAAGCTGAAAGTCTCGGACGCATCACCCTTCACTCGCTGGATACCGACAACGTTGTTTGGTTGGGGCAATGATGGGTCCACTATGTTGGACTGGAAGAATCTCAGGTAGATCCACGAGCAGTAGAATCCCAGCCAGGACTGCAATGCTGGCTGTAAGCTGCCAAGGGCAACTGAAACCAGGACAGAAACAACCAAATACAAGAAGGTTAGGTGCTTGACTCTGATGCTGACTATATTGAACAGTTTGAGAGAGTGCTCAGGGATCAGCTGCTTGAAGATAACCAAAAATGCTGGGAAAATATAACAGTTCCCGTTGATGACTGTGTTGTTGATGTCGTAGCTGAACGCAATTGAGATGAAGATCTCAGTGATGACAGTCAGCAAGTTGGCAACTGAGCCGATGAGTATCAGGAACTTGAGGAACTCTTTTGAGGACCAGGATCTTTCGACGAATCTGCCCACCAGGCCCAGGGTCAGCACAACGGCAACCAGGCTTAGGAAGGAGTAGCAGATGAAGATGGAGGTCGCAATGGTCCATATGTTGGTGAGGGTGTAGTTGGGAATGAGCTGCAGGTATGGGACCAGAATGAGATCCAGTTGGATGTCTTTCTCGCCGCTTTGTGCAAGCGAGGAGTAGATTGAGTAGACGATGTAGCGGAACAGCAGGCTTGTGGCAACAACAGTTCCTACCAGGGTCTTGGTGGTGGGTGGGAGACTGAAGCTGTTGAGTTTGAGGCGCGTAAGGGCGCTTGAAGACGATGAAGACGATGACATTCTGACTCTGTGGTACACAAAGTACGCAGCGGCTGCAATCAGTAGGCCTATTTTCCCTTCTTAGTTGGCTAGCAAGTGTTCAATTGGCTTGCTGCTGCTTCAGTGGTGGAACAGGGACAACAATTGATGAAGCGTGAAATGCTACGATTTGTTGTTATTTTACTGATTTTCAGAGTTTTATATACATTTTAGTGCATTTTAGAAACTGAGCATTACAAGTGCTAAGCTTTAAGCGTATCCGTGGGTGCTTAGCAGGGCAAAGCGAAGAAAAAGAAAAGGCCATCTATGGAGAGCACAGCAAATGACGGGGCGCAGGCAGACGCGACGCTGGATAAGCGGCTTTCGGAGGAACAGAAGAAGCGTCACCACATCGAGTCTGAGCAGAAGCGGCGGCAGGCCATCAGGCAGGCGTTCGAGCGGCTAGTGGAGCTTGTGCCTGCGCTGGGTCCTGCTGACAGCCGGAGCGAGATTTTGGTGCTGCAGCAGACTGCGGCGTACCTCAGGCAGCTGGGCGAGGAGAACGACGAGCTGCGCCAGCAGCTCCAGGCGGAGGCGCCTTAGATGGAAGCGGAGCTTCCCTGTAGGCGCAGCTTCCCTGTAGGCGGATCTTCCCTGTAGGCGGAGCTTCCCTGTAGGCGGAGCTTCCCAGCTTCAGGTGGAAATTTTCATCGGACCCGCGCGAGCTCCAGGCAGAGACTTCCACTCCAGGCAGAGCTTTTCATTGGACCCCCGCGAGATCCAGGCAGAGAGTTTTTTTCAGACCCCAGCAGCAGCTCCAGGCAGAAACCCAGCGTCCAGAAGGAGCGCTGTTCCCGCTCGGCTACAGCTACAGCTACTACGCCCACCAGATATGCCACAATGTGTGGATGGTGTGGATGGTGTGGATGAAGTCTCGCCAGGCAGATCCTCAAGCACCGCCAGTAAATAGAAAACCTTAAAATTAGCGGGAGAAAATAAATAAACAAACAAAATTAGTAAATTTCCTTCCAAGCTGGCTAAACCAAGTGCGAAATGTTCAATTACCAGCAGCAGAACGTTGGCGGCTACTACTCTGGTGCACCAGGCACATCCCAGCAGGCGTTTGGGCAACCTCAGCAGCAGCAGCAGCTCCAAATTCCTAGTTTCAGGTTGTCATTTCTCACTCAAACAGACCAGGCAAAGTTTGAGGAGCTGTTTCGCACAGCAGTCGAGCCTGGCTCCTCCGCGCTCTCGGCACAGGCAGCACGCTCCATATTGCTGAGATCGGGGCTACAGCCTCAGCAGCTTGCAAAGATCTGGGAGCTTTCTGATCTCAACAAATCAGGACAACTCCTATTTCCAGAATTTGCTCTGGCCTTGCACTTGTGCAATATAGGCCTCAGAGGCGGTGCAATCCCGTACCAGCTGGACCCGCAGATGAAGAAAGAGGTGGAGTCGTTTGTTGACGCTATCAATTTCAACGTGCCAGACGAACAGCAGCAGAAAACGCCTTTTGATAACCTCATTGACGTCAATCAGCCACCAATGGTCTCCCAGCAGACTGGGTTTCCATCAATGGCTCCACAGCAGACCGGGTATCAGCAGCAGCAACCAATCATGCAGCCTCAAATGACTGGCTACCAGCAACCTGTTCAGCCACAGGCCACTGGCTTTCAATCTGGCTTGCAACCACAGGCCACTGGATTTCAGTCTGGTTTACAACCACAGGCCACTGGCTTTCAGTCTGGTTTACAGCCACAGGCCACTGGCTTTCAGTCTGGCTTGCAACCACAGGCCACTGGCTTTCAATCTGGTTTACAGACACAGGCCACTGGCTTTCAGTCTGGCTTGCAACCACAGGCCACTGGATTTCAGTCTGGTTTACAGCCACAGGCCACTGGTTTCCAGTCTAGCTTACAACCACAAGCTACAGGCTTCCAATCTAGCTTGCAACCACAAGCTACTGGGTTCCAATCTTCATCCAGTTACCAGCCACCGGCTGGTCTATTACAAGCTCAGAAAACTGGAGCCTTTGCTACCATGCCATTACAAGCACAAAAAACTGGGGTTGGCAATAACTCGATGTACCAAACCCAGCTGTTGCAGCCACAACAAACAGGGTTTGCTGGGTTTCAATCATTCAGTAACAACTACAACGACAGTTACAATGATCAAAACTTTATCAAACCACAAGAAAAACAACTGTTCCATAAAATTTTCAACACCTTTGATAAGACAAACTCTGGGTTGTTAGACTCAACAACTTGTGCGGAGATCTTTAGAAAGTCTGGTTTAAATAGATCTGATTTAGAGAAAGTGTGGAATTTGATCACAAATGGCAACAATAACAATTCAAACTTTCTTGATAAGGAGCAGTTTTCCTTAGGTATGTGGTTGATCTATAGAAGAATTAATGGTAATGAACTACCTGCCAAATTACCTGACTCTTTATTACCAGACAGCGTTAAAATTATCAATGCTGTTAAAAATAAGCTCAAGGTTTCTGAACCGGTTCAAAAATCCAATGCATTCAGTAACTTTGGTAAAGGTGATAATAAGTCCAACGAAAAGAGTACTAAAAATTTAGATGAACTGAAACATGAGATCGAATCAAAGAGATCTTTATTAAATTCTATAAGATCTTCAACCAGCTCATCGTCAAACAATAATGGTAGCAACAACGTTATTATAGGTGAAATTGAATCTTTGAAAACCCAAATCTTATCTTTACCAGTTAACGAGAACTCAAATGATTTTATTCAATTCAAAAATAAAATTAATGCCTTAACTGCAAGAGTTCCAAGCTTAATCAGTCAAATTTCTCAGCTAAATAACGAAATAACCAACTTGAAAATCAAGGATTTCAAGTCAAAGAATAAATCCACAATTGTTGGTACTGGTTTGAATGGTGAAATCACGGAAAACGATATTAAAAAGGCTAAAAATAAGGCTTTATTGGCCCAAAGAATGGCTGCATTAACAGGTACTCCAGCAACTGTTACAGTTGAAGATATTGAATTGGAGCAAGAGAAATTCAACTCAAACTTGGAGTATATCAATGCTAAAAACAAGGAAAATCAAGAGATTATCTATGATATTGAAAAATCAATTAATGAAATTTCGAAATCTGTTTTGAGTGTCATTAATAGAGATTTTGATAGCTCTAGTTATAATAAGTTTGAGTTGGGATTGAATGTCTCAAATCAACTTGCTGAGTTCTTGAAAACTTTGAGAATGAGAAATAAACCATCACAATCCTCCTATGATTCATTGCAATCAACTTCAAAATCTGCTCCAACTCCAAACTTTTCGTCGGTCCAAACACCGGTTTCAACCCATTCACCTTCTCCTGCTACTGCTACTGCTGGTACTACAACTACTACTGCAGCAGCAAATGAAAAGTCTTACTCGACATTCAAAACTCCTGAAGAAAGAGCAGCTTACATTAAGGAACAAGCGAAAAGAAAAATGAATGAAAGATTGGCTAAATTTGGTATTGCAAGACATTCAAATAAGCAAGAGTCTTTGAGCTCATCGCCTTCTGAATCTTCAAGCTCAACTCCAGCTCAAACACCTGTTCAAGCGCATGCTGCACCTGTTCAACAACAGCCTGTACAACAACAGCCTGTACAACAGCAGGCAACGCCACAATCAATGCAGAAACAACCACCTGCTGTTGTGAAAGCACCGGTAAGACCTCCTCCTCCTCCAATTTCCAGATCGAATAAACCAAGCTTTGCTGAAAATTCAGCTTCAAAAGAAAGTCAAGCGGAAGATGATGATGAAGATGAAGAAGAGGCAAGATTGCGTAAACAGTTGGAGGATCTTAAAAAGAAAAAAAAAGCGGCAAAAGAAGCCAGATTGGCTGAATTACGTAAAGAAATGGAGGAAATGTCAAAAGATGATGATGAAGAGGAAACCCCTGTTGAACCAGTTAAAACTGTTGTGGTTCAGTCTACCCCAACTCCTGCACCAGCTGCTAAGGCAGAGGAGATCAAAGTAGAGCCAGTTGTTGAACAAAAACCAGCAGCCTTTAAACACCATGATACAAATCCATTTTCCAAACCAAATGGCAATATTAATGGTAGTACAGCACCAGTTTCAAATAACCCATTTGGCAAACCGCAATTCTTCTCTAGTCAAGAATCATCAAGAGAACCAACGTTTGACTTGAAAACTGCACAAGCACAAAGAGCTGCACAAAGAGGTTTTGATGACGACGACGATGGTTGGGGTTCTGATGCAAACGATAAAAGTGATGATGAGGATATACCAAATCGTCAAGGTGCGGCACATTTAGCTGGGTTGTTATTCTCCGGTATGGGACCTGCCCCGGTTAAGGCCTCCTCACAAAAGGAGACTGTTAAAGATGCACCAGCTCCAATTGCACCTCCAATTCCAGTTGCAGCTTCTCCAGTTCCAGTTCCAGTTGCCGCACCTCCAGTGCCTACTGCTACGCCAGTAACACAAACGAAGGAAGAGCAGACTAGCGCTCCAGTACCAGTTGCTCCACCAGTCCCTTCAGCTAGTGAATCAACAACTCCACCTGTGCCAGTTGCTCCACCGGTTCCTTCAGTCAACGAGCAAGCGGCAGCGCCACCTGTGCCAGTTGCTCCACCGCTTCCTTCGGTCAACGAGCAAGCGGCAGCTCCACCTGTGCCAGTTGCTCCACCGGTTCCTTCAGTCAACGAGCAAGCGACAGCTCCACCTGTGCCAGTTGCTCCACCAGTACCATCATTTAGTGAATCAAACTCACAAGATGAACCAAAAGCTTTACAACATCAACAAACTGAGGAATTCAGTGATTTCCAATCTAACTATCCAGTCCATCAAGCGCCACCACCAATTCCATCAGCTGACTCTTATATGCCACCAGCACGACAGCCATCGTCTCAGGGATCCGATGAAGATGAATTTGTTGACACTGTCTCAACACCACAACATCAAACACCTGAACCCGAAACGACGGGCATTCCTGCCCCACCTCCATTACCAACAACTGGTGCCCCAGAGGTGCCAGCATTCACTGCACCAGCGCCTCCTGATTTGCCGGCAGTAGCTGCTCCAGCTGCTCCTCCTTTGCCACCAGTTGAGGCCCCACAAGCACCAGCTTTGCCAGATTTCCAGGCACCTGAAATCCCACAAACAGCTCCACCACCACCACCACCACCATCTCTCCCAGCAGGCTTCGCTCCACCAGCTCCAGAACTTCCATCATCTGGTCCTCCCCCACCTCCTCCCCCACCACCTGCTGCTGCACCACCGCCACCTGCATCTCCTGCTCAGGCCCCAGCGCCTGCTGCACCAGCTGCAAACCCTATGGCTGGTGGTTTGCCGTTCCTTGCAGAAATCCAGAAAAGAAGGGACGAAACTAACGTTATTGGATGAACTAACCTCTTTCATTGAGGGTTGTTTAGCACCCGTTTGTAACACTATTTTACTGACATTATCACCATATACCTTTGTAGATCATATGGGACACTACTCACCTGCGTAATCTGTGCAGGCTTTACCATAGCTAATGGCTATAGTCTACGCAGATCAATTTTTGTGTCAATTTTATCTGATTGCTTACATCGTGGACCAATGGTTACCAGTAGCTGGGGCCGTAAAAGGCCTGAGGTGTTAGTCACACTGCAAAAGCCGCGGGATGCTCTGCTGTAAAACCTGTGAGCCTGGGACTGAGGGTTGCCAGGTGGCATTGGCTGCTGATTGTTTGTTAAGCTACACGGGTCTATATCTGGCGCCTCGATTGGCTGGTAGTTCCTTTTGTGTCAAAATCAGGCTTGCTCAGAGTACGCCTGAAAGTGTGCAGAAACCCAACTACCACACCCACTACGCAGTCCAGGCACATCACCACCCGCCTCGATATGGCTCAGAATACTCGTCCACAGCAACCAATTATCTCCGAGCAAGCTTAACCACTGGCATATTTTTTATGTCAAGCATTTGCTCCCCACAAGTCATAGAAATTCTATTTGTGCAGCTATTTAAAGCAGCTGAAGAAGCACACATCACCCCGAGCCAGCAAAGTACCTTAGAAACACATAAAGTATACACGATAGAGCTATGATTATATCCAGACTGCTGAGAACGAGGGACAAGAAGGGGGAAGTTGTTGCGCTGCTGAAGCACCTGGTGCTAATAGTTAAGGAGAACAAGAACCAGAGACCGGTTATTATATTCCTGATAACGCTGCTGTCATGGGCGGGTGTGGGCTCGTACTACCTGGGGAACAAACTAATCAACGACATGAAGGACAAACGAGACTCCAAGCCGCTGTACAGAAGATCGTCCTCGTTTCTACTGAAGAATGGCTCCAGAGAGTTTTTTGTGTCATACAAGTCCAGGCAGAAGCGCGTCATTGTGCGGCCCACGAACCCTGAGGTGTACGAGAGGGACAAGTACAAGTTCAAGGACTACAACGAGACGTTCAGAGAGAATAAGCTTGTGCCCAATGAGGATGCTGAGGAGCCGAGCAACGGCGCCGGGGTGAAAGTGGTGCGCCACGACAACACCCTCAACTCCAAGTTTCTCAACCAGCTGTTCATAATCTGGCAGATTCTGATACCAAGAGTCAATGACCGCAACACCGTGCTGCTGATTGCGGAGTTCTTTTTCCTGATTCTGAGAACCTGGTTAAGCTTGCTCATTGCAAAACTGGACGGGCAGATTGTCAAAGACATCATTGGAGGGAACTTCAAGAAGTTTCTGAGAGACCTGTGCTACTGGTTCCTGATGGCAGTGCCGGCCTCGTACACCAACAGCGCAATCAAGTACCTTGTGAAGAAGCTGTCCAGCAACTTCAGATCGAACTTGATCAGATATATCCACGATATGTACCTGGACTCGAGAATGGTGTACTACAAGGTGATGTTCAAGAACGAGGCTATCAAGGACATTGACAATTTTATAACTACGGACATCACCAGGTTCTCAAACACGATCTGCTCGTTGTTCTCCAACATTGGTAAGCCAATGATCGACCTGGTGTTCTTCTCCATTTACCTCAGAGACAATCTGGGAAACGGAGGCATAATTGGAATATTTATCAACTACTTCATCTCGGCAATGATCCTGAGAAAGTACACACCCTCGTTTGGCTCATTGACTAAGGAGAAATCTGCGCTAGAGGGTGAATACTACAATGACCACCTGAATTTGATCAATAACAGCGAGGAAATTGCATTCTACAACGGCAGCCTGATAGAGAGAAAGAAGATCCAGTTGGTGTACTCCAAGCTGATGAACCATATCTTCAAAGTGAATAAGATTAAAGTTATGTACAATGTGCTGGAAGATTACCTGCTGAAGTATACCTGGTCCGCACTGGGATACCTGTTTGCATCGATTCCGATACTGATCACTTCGTTCAACTCAAGTCCTAAAGCCATTTCAGCTAACAGGATCAAGAGGGTTTCAGAAGAGAATAATATGAGGCAGTTCATTGTCAACAAAAGACTAATGTTATCATTGGCAGACGCAGGTAGCAGACTGATGTATTCAATCAAAGACGTGTCCAAACTAACAGGGTATACCGATCGAGTTTTCACATTGTTGAACATACTACACCAAGTTCACTCACTAGAATTTGACTACGATGATGGTCACTGCCTTAAAGAAATCCAAGGCACGATTCAAAATAACTACAACGGAATCAGATTTGAGAAGGTTAACGTTATAATCCCATCAAAGAATGGTAGCCAGGGTGTTAAACTAATTAAAGATCTAAGCTTAAACTTGAAACCTAGGGAAAGCTTGCTGATACTGGGTATGAACGGATGCGGTAAAACATCAATTGAAAGAGTTCTCAGTGGATTGTGGCCATTATATGATGGGCTGATTTCCAAGCCAAATGATGACGATATCATCTACTTGCCTCAGCAGGTTTATTTCAGCAAAGGGACATTTAGAGACCAAATCATTTACCCACTGTCGTACCACGACATGATCGAGCTGGGAATTGATGACTACCAGTTGATCAGGATCTTGAAACAGGTCAAACTGGAGTATCTACTTGACAGAGAAGAGGGGCTGGAATATTTCAACCTAATTGATGATTGGCAGACTGTGTTAAGCGGAGGGGAGAAGCAAAGGATGCAGTTTGCTAGAATTTTGTTCAAGAACCCCAAGTATGTTATACTGGATGAGTCAACCAATGCTATCAGCAGTGATATTGAGGAGTATTTGTTTGATCTACTAAAGAAGCTGAATTTCACTTTTATAACCTTCTCCCATCGTCCACTATTGATCAAGTATCACGAGTATTTGATTGATATTCAGAATAACGGCGATTGGGTGTTTGAGAAGCTAGGCACAGACTCTGCAATAACCTCAATTGATAAAGAGATTAAAGAGATTGAGAACAAACTATCGAACATTGAAAGGATCAAGCGGCGCAAGAACGAGCTTCAAAAATGTCTTGAAAACTGAACTTGGGGCTATTCCTCCCAAGGAAATTTATAGCTGGCTGGCAGAGAGTCATTCAGCAAAGCAGGTGCTAATTTAGGATTTGTGACTGGGTAGGAATCAAATCTTTTAAATGGGTTTCTTTTCAGTTTCTTGCTTTTAAGGATGGATTTATTGCCAAAGGGATCAGTTTCAAACAGTTTAATCGCGTTGTTGGACTCTGCGTTTTCCAAGTCAGTGAAGTAACTGACGAACCGATGCGAACCAGTTTCATATGGTGGAGTTGGACTGTTGCCAATGTAATTAATCACCAATCTGTTGTTATTCAACAGTTTCAAAGCTGGCAAATGCAGTTCAAGGAATCTTTGTCTTTTAAACTCGAATCCAACAATTGTTAGCTTGGTGATGCTCTCATATGAACTGAATAATTCGAACCATCTTGCTATAGAGAAGAGAACATTCTCAAATGAGTCTTTGGCGAATTCTTCTGTGTTGATTCTGCTGCTATTCGCTTCATTAATCAAGTTCAGTTTTTCAGCCAGCTTATAATAGCTTTGAGACTCGGAGACTGGGCCCGCAATTTGCTTTGTTTGGCCTCCACTGAAGAGTAAAAAGCTCTTTGGATCCTTGTTTAGCAGATTAATTGAAGTTCTGATTTGCTCAATAAACGCTAAATGATCATTTCCTTCTATTTGAAACGATTCCAGAAACCAATCTTCGCTTAATTGTCCGTCATTTGTCCCTTTCCAAATACCGTGACAGGGCAGAATTATCAAATGGTCAATGGACATTTGGGACATTTGCCAAAGGTTTTTCCGTTTGACTTTTTTACGTCATTTTGGAGAAATGTGGATTATGTAATATAACAATTATTGTTAGTAATGCATTTTTTTCTACGCTTAGTAATATATTAGGGCGTGTACTGTTCGGTCGACCAGCCAGCACGCACAGTGTTGGAGGCCCCAGCAGCTCATTTAAAGTCTTTATAGGTCCATTTCTCAGTAATCTTTGGCATGTTCTTTCTCTTCTTCTTGAATTGGATTCTCGATTCAATCTTACCTTTACTTTGTAGCACTCTCATTTGGTCATGCAATAGCGAACCCTCTGGCTTCAGTCTTCTTAGCGAGTCTGTAAGTTCATCTGACAATTTAACTTCAACTGCATCCGGCAGAACTGAGTGTTTGGATCCTAATCTTTGTTTCTTTAAAACTCTTTTTTTATCCTTTGACAATTTCTCTTCTCCTTCTTCTGCCTTTTCTAGCTCCTTCTCTTCAACTTGCTTTGTGTATAATTTCAGCTTTTGCAGCTCGCCAAGTTGTGCTTTCAGCTGTTTTAGTTCTTGCTCCAATTTGACTCGTTCTTTATGCTTTTCAAGTCTGTTTCTTTGCGTTTTGGTCTTCTTTTTGACCTTTACAGGCGCATTGATGGACAGCTTAAAGTCTTTGTTTGCGTCTTGTTCATTTTCTTCTTCGCTGTCTTCATCATCACCTTCAGACTCACTATCAACCTCTTCTTTTTCGTCAATAACTTTTAATAATCCATGGATCTTTTCTTGGTACTTCAACAACTCATTCTTTTTATTCTCGCGGTCAATCTCTGTTTTGATTTCTTGGTTCAGTAACTCTTTCCAAGAATTCAGAGATGGGTTATACGATTTACCCTCATGTGGAATCACTTCAATCTCTTTGACCAATATTGGCTTCTCCTTAATTGTCTTAGGTAAAGTTGTGGCAACAGTCCAACTGGTGGAGCTCTTAGTCTTCAAGATCTCTGGTTTCTTTGCCTCTTTTGGGTTTACTTCGTCACTTTGGTTCCAAATATCATATTCAGGAAGTGTATTGATTATTCCGTTTTTTTCTATTCTGGCCTTGAGCGAGGACTCATTTGATACTCTGCCTGCTAGCTTCATTAGTCTATGGACATCTTTCTTTTCAACTCCTTGTATTCTATTGGCTTTATGATGGATATTTATCAAACCCGATGCTTTGGATCTTTTGTTTAAAATTTCAGAGATTTTGGTGATTTTGTTAGCTTTGCCTAAACGAGATTTCAGTGATGCATCACCCATTGAATCTATTTGGAACAAACTATCACCACTTGTGATAGCATCTTCACCAAAAGTTTTAATCATTTCACGCTCATTTTCCAGTCCAATTTCAACGTCATCAATGTCGATATTCTTTCTCCAAGCTTTTTTGCCTTTACGAGAAGGCTGCTTCTTCTGCTGTGGTCTATTGATCTCCATGCTACCTTCTGTCTTATTATTATTAACAACCTAAAAACAAATTTAAAGCTCATCGCAAAAAAAAAATATAAAAATTTGCGGATGATATAATGGCTTATGTTATTAATGATGTAATATGTTAGTAAGTGTATGAGGCCGGGTGGCTGTTGTGTCACGTGACGCACTCATAGCGAGTCGTGGATGGTTTGGGTCACCGCTCCAACAACGTCCATGTACTCGTCAATTGAGAATGTACCATTGACACTGGTATAGACTGGCGACTTGTACTTCTTGCACAGCACCGCTGCTAGCCTCAACGTGAAGTCTAAGAGCTCTTCGTCAGTTCGATTCAGCACCGTGTTGTAAACCTTGTCTGAGCGCGGCTGCATGCATGGGTTAGTATGCCATTGACAGGACTAGTTAGCAAGTAGGAGCAACTCACGTCCAAAACACAGTAAACATAACAGCCAAAGGAACTGTTTTCGTTGTTTGAGATTGTCAAACTGATTGGAATTTTGTTCTTTTCGGTTGAGTTCAAGTCCAGTTTCTCAGGTAGAGTTACCAGTAGCTCAAATGGTGATGAAAACCTTGGTGAGACTTCTCTGGTGATGGTTTTGGTGGCCATTTTCGGGTGTCAGATTGTATTGTTTTGTTTGTTTGGGCTTTTTCATTTTTTCAATTTCAACAATTTTGTGGTTTATTTAGTGTGTTTCCAGCAAGATGTCAGGTAAAAAGCCAGTCGTTTTGGTTGTTGCCGCGCTGCTTCCTTCGTTTGGGATTGGGTATAAAAACGCGCTTCCTTGGAGGCTAAAGAAGGAAATGAAGTACTTTAGAAATGTCACAAGTACAACTGCCAATAAGTCATTGAAGAATGCAGTTGTTATGGGACGAAAAACGTGGGAATCGATTCCTACCAAGTTCAAGCCATTACCTGAGAGGTTTAATGTGGTGCTTACAAGCACACCTGACGCGTTTGAGGCGGCAAATAACAATGAAAATGTCAGATTTTCCAATAATTTACCTAAAGTTGTTAGTGAACTGCAGGAAAACCCTGTAATCGAGAAGATTTTCATCATTGGAGGAGCTGAAATCTATAACAAATCACTGGAAAATGACCTGATTGATGAGCTGCTGGTGACTGAAGTGCATGTTGACGAGTCAACAGAAGCAGAAGCAGGCAAAAAAGTTGTTGAGATGGACTCCTTTTTAAAAAGAGATTTGATTGAGGACAAGTTTGCGAAGGGTGCAATTAGCGATTTGGGGCTCCAGTTTGAGTTTGACACTGGTAAAATCAGCGAAAATGGTTTTGTTTACGAGTTTTGCTACTATAGAAAGAAATGATTTGACGGTTGCACGTTTACTATAGAAAGAAATAAACATTGGTGTACATTTGTGGCACTGCAGTGTAGTTCGCGGCATATTCTCGAGGTAAAAACCTTTCTGTATAAAGATTACCCAAGCACATAATTATTTATACGCTAAGTAAGATATTTTGTGTCAAATTCAGGCAACATCAATTCAGGTCATCCGGGCACTGGAGATTGCAGGAGTTGGTGCACTTTTTGACAGACCCGGTTTTTGTGCAGCTGCACGCCCTGTGCTAACACAACCCGGTGCTCTAAATACGAAATAACCCATATCAACTGAGTTCAGGCTTTATAGCACACAAAAAGCTACCTGAAACGGGAACTTTCCGTGTTGGGAAGAGAGAAATCAAGTGCGCAGCACAGGATTGCGAGCGGTGCACTGATTGGCAAAAACCAGCAACAGCAAACTAAGGTTGTTATGATAACACGAGCCAAGCAAGAAACTTTAGTGCGATGTGTGCCCTGTCGCAAATTTCTCGCAATCTATCCTAATAATCCGCAAAATCCTGGGGCCACGTAATACTTTACATAATGTTTTGCACAAGCCGCAAAAAACATAAAAAAGAAAAACCTCCTTAAATACAAGTTGTTGAAATTTTTGAATGAATTGCAATTCAGTTTAGGTGATAAAATAAATAAAGAATTGCGATTATTGCGAAATTATTAAACTGCGTAATTGGAATTTCAATAACTGTTAAATTGAGATATCTTGTAATTACAACGATTAAACCACCCAAAACACTCAATCAATTGGATTTTTTTCAAAAATATTAATAACAGCATATTAATATATACACAAAATTTAAAATTTGGATTTTGTTGAAATTGAGTTCATTTTTTTGTTTTTTTTTTGTTTGAGAATTAAGGAAATAAATCGTTCAAAGTGAAGTTCTTACATAAGAAAGAGAGCAATTCGAAGACGGATAAGATGTCATCTTCAAAAGCGCCAGAAGCTTCAGCCACCTCTTCATCAACAGCATCATCTTCTTCATGGACATCATTTTTAAAGTCAATTGCTTCGTATAATGGGGACCTGTCGTCGATAACCGCACCACCATTTATCCTATCCGCAATTTCACTAAGTGAGTTTTCGCAATATTGGGGTGAGCATCCGGACTTGCTAATTGCGCCAAACTTGATTAAAGGTGATACCGAAGAGGCTAAAGTTGAAAGAATGGTTGCTGTGTTGAAATGGTTCATTTCAACACTAAGATCTCAGTATTGTTCAAGAAATGAGAGTTTAGGTACTGAGAAGAAGCCTCTTAATCCATTTTTAGGTGAGGTTTTTGTTGGTAAATGGGAAAATGACGACCCAAAATACGGTGAAACCGTGTTATTAAGTGAACAAGTCAGTCACCATCCACCAATCACTGCATATTCCATTTTCAACGACACAAATGGTGTTGAATTGGAAGGTTATAATGGAATCAAAGCCTCCATCAGTGCCACGTCCATGAATGTGAGACAGTTTGGTCATGCTATTCTGAAATACAAACAGTTAAACGAAGAGTACTTGATCACTTTGCCACCTTTGCATATCCAAGGACTGCTGGTTGCAAGCCCATTTGTCGAATTAGACGGAAAGGTGTACCTACAATCGTCATCAGGACTGATTGCAGTTATTGAATTTTCTGGTCGTGGATATTTCTCTGGTAAGAAGAACTCATTCAAAGCCAGAATCTTCAACAATAAAGCAGAATCACACTACAAAGAAAACGCTTTATACACAGTGAGTGGTCAATGGTCAGGAAGTTCAACAATCTCCAAAGGTAGTAGTTCATCAGCCAAAGAGGAGTTATTTTATGACGCCAAGGCAAAAGACCCTGAGCACTTACATGTCAAACCAATTGAAGAACAGTATAAACTAGAAAGTCGTAAAGCATGGCATCCGGTTGCACTTGCAATCAAGAAAGGTGATTATGATCTGATTCATAAAGAGAAATCCAAGTTGGAAAATGAACAAAGAGAGCTGAGAAAGAAGGAGAAGGAAAGTGGTATACCATGGAAAACCAGATGGTTCAAGCAGGTTGATTCTTCAGTTGAGAAGGAAGACCCAATCAATAAACTGGGTGCTTTGGCCAAATTATCCACTAAAAACGTTGTAAGTGGTACAATTGTTGGTGAAAAGAATGACGCTTCTGATGCGCCAAGTTTACACTGGAGATTTGTTAGAGAAAACTGGGATAACGAAGCCGATGTCAAGCTCTGAATGACTATTACTCTATTCTGTGGTTCAGTTAATCAGCCAATTAAGTCTTTTATCTCGTTAAATAAACTAACAGTTATGTTTTTGTTGGTGGGTGTAGTTTAGGCTATTCCGTCACAGTCAACTCTTTCAATAGTTAGTCTTGGCTGTCAATTGATTATATAATACACGGGCGCAAATACCACGCTTATCGCAAAAAATTATTCACAAAAGATGTATCGAACTATACATAATAACAAACTATAACAAATTCATCAAACCTTTGCTGAATAAATTATAGTTAACTTGTCAGATTGCCATTTGAGTCCACCCAAGTTTATCTCTTCCTAAGAAGTTCATAAATTGGGTAGAGATCATCGCTCCTTTAATTAAAAAGGCAAAAATATATTTGAGATGACCAAACCACTAAGGATTATAGACAAGCTAAATAGATTTCTCACTCTAGGACTCAAAGGTATAAAACTCATCAACCAAGTTGGATTCAATGGCTCTTTAGAAGAGTCAAGAAGGGACGTAAACTATAGAAATGATCCTACTGTTGAAGGTGTTAGCAATATGTTCTTTGTCTGGTTTCTTTCATTGCAACAATGATGATAGCACATTCCACACCACACCGCAGTATGCCGCCTGTGCATCATAAAATGATTGCAATATTATTATAGCAAAACTTACTGAAGTACGTCGTCAGAGAAAAGGAAAAAAAATTTTTATTAGAAGGTGGGAAATGTCTACTTATATAGTTTTTCAGTGTGAAAATTTTTGAATATTTCTGAAAATTTCTTTTTTTAAATCGAGTTAGGGCGCAATTTTTATGCAAATCTGTTCTCTAAAAATTGATTTTCATTTAGGGTTGGTTGAGAATTTTCGCAAAAATTTCGCAAAAAAAAAGATTACTAAAACCTTTGCTAATTTGCGAATATTATTATTTTTTTTAAATGAAGAATATAAAAAACAGTCACATTCTCAAAACCCAAACATTTTATAAGTATTTTTCCCAAAAAAAAAACAGACGCAGAAAACATTCAGAAAATTGAAAAGTGAAATTTAATTATTTTGTTGAAATTCAAATATTAGTTGTAATATCAAATTATAATAAATTAAAGACAAGATGGCTGAATCACACAGATTATACGTTAAAGGTAAACACTTATCATACCAAAGAAGTAAATCAGTTAACAACCCAAACATCTCATTAATCAAAATTGAAGGTGTTACAACTCCAGAAGATGCAAAATTTTACTTAGGTAAACGTATCGCTTATGTTTACAGAGCATCCAAAGAAATCAGAGGTTCTAAAATCAGAGTCATCTGGGGTAAAGTCACAAGAACTCACGGTAACTCTGGTTTAGTTAGAGCAAACTTCAAATCAAACTTACCAGCAAAAACTTTTGGTGCTTCCGTCAGAATCTTTTTATATCCATCAAACATCTAAATTGCTTGAATTAAATTGTATTGGAAAATGAATGAATTAAAAAGAAAGCTAAGAAGTAGTAGGAGAAGTAGAAGAATATAAAAGAAAAGTTGTATTTGGGATTTTTGAAATGATTCAACAAAAGATGAATTATTTCAAATAAAAAAATAATAAAATGAAAAAAAAATAACTTGAATTTGTAGTGTTTATTTACTTGTTATCTGGGTTATCGGCAACAGTTCACATTCTAATACTTGATCTCTTTTTAAAATAGTCAAGAACTCTTTTTGTTGTGGATTCGTTTTTCTTGGGGAAACTTGTGTACTCATTTGACTGTTTTTTGTTATCATTTGTAGCAAATGGAGTCGAGTTAGCAGTAGCTGGTTCATTAACTGGTGATAGAATCTTACGGTCTCTGTTGGTAGGTTCTGCTGATGAGTAGAAATTCAAGAAACTAAACCTTTTTGATTTTCTCTTTTCTTTGTTCTCCTTGGTCATTGTATTGGTAGTTGACACGCTGCTTGTACTGGCTATTCTAGTGTTGGCACTCGAACTGGTTTGCTGTGGTTTGATTTGTGCCTTCGATGGCGGGTTCACTGGTGATTTTCTTTGCGGTTTCACCTGTGCGGTTTCAGGTACATTTGCAGGAGCTGCTGGTGTCTCAAAACGTGACTGCACACCTGGTGTTTGCGAAGCTGCCGTCTCTTTCTTATCGTCGAAACCAAATAACTTATCGTAAACCAACTCAGAAACGCTGTACCGTTTTCTGTCATTAGTTTTATGCTCATTTTCATTTTCTTTGTCCTTCTCAAAGTCAAAAAGATCCTTTTTGCTTTGTTGTTGTTCATGCTGCTGACTTGAAAAGACTGATAGATTCTTGAAAGAGTTGGATAGATCGTTATTTGAGTTTGGAGTCTCCTGAAAGTTTGGTTTAATTATATCACCTTCGGCTAGAGATAAATCAACTGAAGGCTGGCTTAGCTTATTATTCGTAATTGAGCTTATTGAGGTTGTTGAATTTGATCTATTCATGTTAGACAATAATTCTGAATTATTGTTATTGTCGATATTAAATGATAAATTGTTGGTATTGAAAGACGATGAGTACAAACCTGGATGATATGAAGTTGGTCTTGGTTTGATATGACCAGGTAGCTTCTGGTTTGGAAGTTTTGGCTTAACAAATGTGGTTGCTGATGACGATGATAAGTAGTTTTTGTTTGGGCTCTCTTGAATTGTGTTAATATTACTCGTTGTGGTTGACTTTGGTATTGAATTGTGTCTAAAATCATCTTTATTGACCACTGCTTTCAGAGCCAATGAGGCAGAAGAAGTTCTCTTGTGAGAAGAAATTAATGAATTGTCCATAAATGTTGACGGCATTGTACTGTCACTATTATGAGTACTGCTATTGGTATCAAATAGTTCGTTTTTATTGTAGCTTGCAAAGTTCTCTGTAGAGTTTGATACGGGCAAGCTGATGATTGCATGATTTGAAGAAGTTTGTGGTGGTAACGGGGTATGAATGTTCAAATTATGATCAATAAGTGAATATCTTCTGAACTCTTTTTTGACTTTACTTTCGTTAATTTTATTTGCGACAGCCTTTTGGCTATCTGATGAAGCTTTCTCTTTGATAAAGTTCTTGTCCCATTCCTGAGGAGTAACAGACAAGAACTGGACATGAGGTAGCAGCCAGTGGTGTTTTCTTATATCGTTCAAAGAGATTCTTTGCTTTGGATTTGACACCAGAATTCTTCTCAACAAGTCTCTAGGCATTGGTTCAACATATTCCGGGAAAGTCAGGTTTGTTGTCGTTATGTATTGATAAAGTCTTGCTATGTTGTCGCCATCAGGGTTTTGCGGGTCATCGTCAAAGGGCAAGTAACCAGCCAACATGGCATACAAAATAACACCACAAGACCAAATATCAACTAACTTTGGCTCATATGGGTCGTTTGATATCACGAGCTCCGGAGCTGCATAGCACGGAGAGCCGCATGAAGTCTTCATTAGCGCGTTGTCTTTGCTGAAGCTGTTGACAAACCCAAAATCTGTAATGATGATATTTTTGTGCTTATCTAACAACAAGTTCTCTAGTTTCAAATCTCTGTGAACAATCCCCTTTGAGTGCATGTAGTGGACCCCACTGACCAGCTGCGCGAACAGCCGGGAAGCCAGTGAGTCCTTCAGGTATCTGTTCTGCAGAATATAGTCAAATAGCTCACCGCCTGAAGCGTACTCGAGCACAATGCCAATATACTTGTCGTTCTGCAAAACTTCCTCTAGCTTGACGATATTTGGATGTGTGAGCCTTTTCAGTGCGTTGATCTCCCTGTGAACTTTGATCTCCCTGTCAGATCCCTTCGGGATCGAGTCTCTCTTGATGAACTTGATAGCAACCTGCGACGACAGGTTATTCTTTGACGACTTCTTCCAGCCCAGCTTGACCTTACCAAACTCTCCTTCGCCTAAAGTTGAGCCCAGAATGTACGAACCAAACCTGATTTCTCTTCTCTTAGTGGTCCTGGTGTGCGACGTGTTGATCGTGCTGCTGCCAAACGACTGCCGGCGGTTCACTGGGTCCATAACTAGTGATTTGTTATTGTTTATTTGTTTGTTTGTTTACCTTTTTTTTTGTTTTAGGCTTAAAGTTGCTTGTTGTGCTTCAATTATGGACAAAACACACAAACAGCCTCCACAGAATCTGCGCCTGCTGCCTCGTTCTGCTACTTCGTTCGTTCAAGACCCAACGGATGCAAACAAAAATACAAATTTTATGCTAAGTTGTTTTGAAAATATTTGTTTATTTTTAACTTTTTTCATTATATACAAAATACTTTTTTTTTCCTCATTAAGCTATTTCATTAAAACATGTTTCCTTTTTACAGAGGGCTGCGAGTGAGGGGGCAGGGCACTTACTCCTCTCCCTTGACAACACCGACTTTAGCAGGTCTCAGGACTCTCTTGTTCAAAGTGTAACCGTCTTGTTGAACAAAGAAAACAGAGCCTGGTTCTTTTCCAGCTTGTGGGACTTCAAAAGTCGCTTCGTGTAAGTTTGGATCAAATGGTTTGTCCATAGGATCGATTCTCTCCACGCCATGCTTTGCGAGCGTTTTCTCGAAAATGTCCTTGGTCATTTTGATGCCTTCAAACAAGTCTTTGACTTCCTTGTGCTGCTCGATTGTTTCTGGTTTAATTGCGTTCAAAACATGTCCAAAGTTATCGATGGACTCCAGCAAATCTTTGGCAAATTTTTGCAGCGCAAAATCTTTGGCTTTTTGCATGTCTCTCTTGGTGACTTCCTGCAAATTTCTGAAATCCGCAACCGATCTCATATACAAGTTCTTGAATTCTGCAGCTTCTTTGTCCTTTTTCAGTAGTTTCTCTTTGATCTGCTCAAGTTCGGATGGCTCTCCTTGCTCTTCTTTGCCCTCTGCAGCGTTTGCAGCGTTTGCAGCGTCTGCAGCTTCACCTTCCTTTTTAGCCTGTTCCTCAGTCTCTTTCTTTTCGCCTTCGGTACTTGCCTTGGTGGAGTTGAAACGGTAAAAAACTGGGCTTCTCGCAACCGCAATCTTCGCTGGTCCTGCTGCCATCGCAGTCTGTCTTGCAGCACTGGTGCTGATTCTCGCAAAGTTTCTCAACATCTTCCGCTATTTCTCTTTAATTTGCGTTCGAATTACCAGAAAAATTAAAACTGGACGTTTTTTTTTTTGCCTCAGCTTTTCAATGGGGAAAATAATTTTATTTTTCAATTACGTTTCTATTTACAATGAAAGCTGGGAAAGCGTGAATTTTCCGCCTGTTGGGGACGAAATCTTCTGCGCACTTTCTAGTGGTTGCTGCTTATTCTCGCTGTTTGATGTACTGTTTTTTTGACACTTCTCTAATAGTAAATCTAGGGCTGATTTCTTCACTTTTGTACGCACTGTTGGGTTGGCTTTGGCCTCTTCAATGGCTTTCAGCATTGGATGGTTTTCCTTCACCAAGTAGCCTCTGTTTTTGATATCTCCATAGTACTCGATATCTTTTCTTCTACTTGGACGTGGCGGTAATGGCAATCTACCATGAGCTCTCAAAAACACATGTGGGTGGCAGTGTACTTTCATCGACAGTTTGGTGTAGTATCTGGCTGTAAACTCTCCGCCAACTTTCTCTATTCTCTTGATAGCATTAGGTGTTGCTCTAGAGGCCTCGATCTTCATTGGTGTGTTGAATCTGTCACCCTTTTCACAAATAATTTTCACCGCTTCAGGTGTTGATCCACTAATCAGCCCACATTGTAACATCTTTCTAGGATTCAAAACTTCTCCTTCTTCTAATTTCAGTCTACCAGTTTCGAGGAATCTGGCAATTCTGCCTAATGAAATCACATCAAAGTTCTTTTTCAATGGGTTGACTTTACCAAATTTCTTTAATCTCAAGAAAAATGGTGTTTGTCCACCTTCATACCACAAGGGAACAGTTCCTCTTGCCTTTCTACCTTTGGATCCTCTACCACATGTTCTACTACCACCACCAGGTCCTCTACCAACCATTCTTTTTCTCTTGTTACTTGCTGGTGGTTTCAAGTTCCCCAAAATAGACATCCAACGACTGCCTCCCCCATTCGAAAGATTGCTTAAGCCAACATTTGTCTGCTTCCCGAGCACTGGTCTGCTGATAAATGAACTGAAACCCCTCCACATTTCAACCGTTTGTGAATGTTGGTTTCGCAATTTGGTTTTTAATCCAATATTTTGCGATTTTTTCATTTCATTTTTTCCGCAAAACTTTTGGACATTTCGTTTAGTCAATCATTACATAACACTGTATTTACCCTTCTTCATTTATAGACACTTTCTTCAACTAGTAACAGTAGATGTTCAATTTGTCTTTGGTTATAGTTATTGGATTGGATTCCACTAATTATTCCAAACATTTGAATCAAAACTTTCTTATCTTCCGTCTCAATATTTGAATTACTGAAGTTAATTTCGTCATTGAAGTATGGTAAAATTATAAAATCTCTAAAGCTTATTAGTATAAAGTTTTTAACATTTAGTTTGTTGTAGTCTGGCACATCGTCTTTGTTATCTTTATTATCATTGTAGCTATCATAAGTATCATCATCAACTTCATCATCATTGTTCAAAAGTCCAAATTGTAGTTTAACATCTTTCCAGTATTTCAAACCTTGTTTTTTCCTCAATTTCTTACCAATGGTGTTGAATTCATAATCCAAGGGTACAAATATACTCAGTAAGTAGAAGTAAACTTTCTGAATGAAGTACTGCCATATTATCACCAGCTTCAAAATTTCAATGTTGCTACTATTTTTCATCATTTCTTCATTGTCTTCATTGATTCTTATTCCATACGATAAGTCATTTTCCATTATTTTGAATCCATTCTTAAGTATTTCTTGCAATTCTGTAATTATTTGAATGCCATTGCATTTATTTTCAATTCTGAAGCTCAAATAAACTTGAAGCATTTTACAGAAATCCTCAATTGGGGTCTTTAACTTAAGTTCATTTGAGTTATTAGTCATCCCGCTTGAGAGCGCAGCAGAAGAACTCTTGAACAAGGGCATCAATTTACTGCTGAATGTTGACAGTATTGAGTCCGCAATTGAATCTCGGTCATTAAAAGTGATTAATCTATAGTTATTCTCATAGTTGATCAAATTCTTCATTAGATTCGAATGATTTATATCAATATAGTTGATTGGATTAGAAGTATCAAAGGAATATAGTGTGTTATTTGAGTCAATGACTTTAGAATTGGATGCTGAGGATGACAATCCAATACTATGATGATGGTGTGAGTGATGTGAATGATTATTTGAATGGAATATGTTTGGGGTTGCCGTCTCCGCAATCGAAGTTGCAGACGAGATGATTGATGCACTTGATGTGGCAATAGCATTCGCAGCAGTGGCAGCAGTGTTGCTATTGCTGTTAATATTAGAGTTACCTGCCTTCTCTTTAAGTTTACTTAGTTTAAGTAATTTATTCAATTTGTTTCCTGTTGAAGAAGATGAAGACGTAGATTCAGTTGTACTACTTTGTGGAGCGGCCGTTATTGATGACAGCTTATTAAACCCGACATTTGAAAGTGTTTGAGTGATTGAGTGAAGTGTGGTTTGTGAATTGTTTTTATTTGAATAACTGAAACCCGATTGTTGTTGTGATTTCTCAGGTTGAGTCTCAGGTTGTTGCAGTTCATGTCGTGTATGTGTAAAGCTAATGGTATTAGCTAAAGTTGATGAGCTTCTTCGTCTCGATTTGTTATTGGGGTCCATTGCTTATGCCTGTTTAGCAGTTTCATTAACTTTACTACTGAAATTAAATCATTTATCATTCTTATTATGTAAGCTTGGTTAGCTAAATACGAATCAAAAGACAGCACCTTCACAGACAAACAGTCTTTCCTCGTATTTCTTACACCAATTGACAATGTTCTTTGCACTTTTAACCAAAGTTTCTTTATTAACAATGCAGGTTGCCAATAAAAATATTTCGTAATTTGGAGTTTCCCAGCTCAATCCACTAATTGACTGCCCATTGCTATTGCCGTCACCATCTTCATTCCAATTGCAGTAAACCAAGCTTATTTTACTGTTTTTATCAATGCAGTGATGTAGCTTCAAATAATACTTTTGGATAATGATTGATAGTTCTGATTTCAAGCTCAAGTTTGTTGGCATTATATATTGCAAGTGAGATTTTGATTTATAAACAAAATGGTGAACTAGTGGTGCTGGAATATCAACTATTGATAACCCTTGTTGAATTGATGTATTCAACTGATCAAATATTTTATGTTTATAAAGTTTATTGATCAAATTAGTTGATATTTCTTTCATTTCGAAAAAACAGCTTCTATCAGGACTAACCAATATAATTGAAATGTTGTTGATGAACTTAACGTATGTGTATAGAAATCCATTCGGATTAAATTTAGGTAGGCAGATTGGTAACCACAACTCTTGATCTTCTTCTGTTTCCTCTTGTCTTTCAGTACTGCCATTTTTATGCCTTTGGTTGAAAACTATTGAAAAAAGTATTTGTAAATCCGTTGTATGCAATGTGTGTGTTTTGGGTCTTAACACGTTAATGAGTTTTCCATCTGAATTCACTAAAAGACCATATAAAATTTTCGAAGACTTTTCACTAATTAAAATGTTTTTGATTTTGTCTCTTACAGATTTTTTGATTCTCATACTTTGTAATGCACCAACCAATATCCCAATATCACCCATTATCATTGATTCACACAGATAGTTCAACCCATTGATATCTGCCCTACCCAAATGCTTTCTCAAATCAAAGTTTTGCCTATTCTTGAAAGATTTAATTATGTTGGGTTTGCCTAAAGTCGATAACAAAAAGGTATAGAGAATATCCAATTGGTTTAGTAATTCTTGTTCTGTTTCTGATATTGAGGATATTGCCAAAAGAATAATTGGTGTTTGATCTAGAATCGTAAATCTTGTTGAGCCAGCAACAATTGATTTTAGTTTGGATTCTTGTAACTCGAATGAGTTTATCAACGTTTGAATTATACCGACATATTCGAATTTCTTAAACTCGTTCTCATCATCATCCTCTTCATTACTGTTATTGTTATCATACTTATTCGAGTAAATCAACTTTCCTGCTGATGAAAGGATATAATACTGCTTCAAACTTAGCAACTCTTTCTTGAATTCTGCTGCATTCAACTCTATGAGTCTATCTTTACTGTTACTGTTGTTGGTATTAGCAGCATCATGGGAGGAGCTATTTTCATTCAAGATAACCTCCAAAGTTGATTCTAGTTCGTTGTCGCCTTTATTGTCATTAAATATCTTCAAAGTTGGATTGGTTCCGATGGTTGCTGCATCATATCTGTTTAAAGTTGAGTATACTGATTGACTATCATAACCACCACCCATATCATCAGATTGGGGTGAATTTATCACATTATAAAGAGAAACACTTGTTGTTGGTACGCTCTGCCTCAAACTTAAAGAGCTTAAATTGCTTGAGATTGATCTCTTCATCGCTATCTTTTTCCTCAAATCATTCTTGGGTCTCACCGGTTCAATGTAGTCATTTTGGAAGTTCAGATTCATATCCAACTGGTGCAAACTTCCCGCCTTTTCTTGAATTCCAAACTGACTTAGCGTAATCTAAACAAAATAAAAAAAAAACACACACATAAATTGGCATTAGTGATTAATGACATAATTTAAGCTCATCGCTTAGTAAGCAAATATATTTTTTTAAAAATATTTTTTATTCATTAAAATTTTTCAATACTAAGTTAAACTACTTGCAGAGGTGTAAAAAATGAGTGAGAAGGTTGATAAGCCAAGTACATCTGCTGGAAAGACCACAGAGGACAGTGATTATGATAGAAAGACACTTTTTGTGCGTGGTGTGCCGTTTGATGCGACCAGTGAGGAGCTAAGTGATTTCTTTGCACAGTTTGCACCAGTGAAACATGCAGTCATTGTGAATGATGAGAACAAACAGTCAAGAGGATTTGGGTTTGTGAGCTTTGCTATGGACGAGGACACGGCTCTTGCGCTGGAGAATGCTAGAAAGAACAGATTCAAGAACAGATTGTTAAGAGTGGATATTGCAAAAAGAAGAGATCGTAAAGATAACAGTAATAATAATGAGAGACAACCGCAACAACGTGAATCAAGAGAAGTGGTGGAAAAGAGAAATCCAAGATTGATCATTCGTAATCTACCATGGTCAGTTCGTGATCCTGAGCAGCTAAAGAAGTTGTTCACTAAGTATGGTACAGTCACCAATGTGATTATTCCTAGAAAAGCAGGAGGTAAAATGTCAGGTTTTGCATTTGTGACCATGAAGAAACACTCCAATGCGGAACAGGCGGTTAAGGAGAGCTCAGGGCTGAAGATTGATGGAAGAGAAGTTGCTGTTGACTTGGCTATTGAGAAGCCTAAATGGTTGGAATACAAAGAGAAACATAAACCTGAAGAGGAAGAAGAAGAAGAAGAAGAGGGCGAGGAAGAGGATGAAGATGATGAGAATGCTGACGTTGCCGATGCAGACGATGATGAAGAAGGAGAAAGTGACAGTGACGACGATGTTGAACTGAAATCAGACGAGGAAGTTTCAGAGGAAGAAGAAGAAGAAGAAAAAGAGGTTCAGAAACCAGTTCAAAGAAAACCACTAAACAGACAAGAGAACTTTACGATTTTTGTGCGTAATATTCCATACGACACAGACTCAGATTCACTAAAGGGACATTTTGAGCAATTTGGACCTGTTAAATACGCACTACCAGTCATTGACAAGGAAACTGGACTGGCAAGAGGAACTGCTTTTGTTGCATTTAGAAAAGAAGACGCATACCTCTCATGCTTGGAAAATGCACCAAAATCGTCTGAAGTTTCCATGTTAATTTCTGATGATGTTTCCCCATTGTATGTCTACGAAGGAAGAGTCTTGTCAATCACATCAGCAGTGGATCGTGAATCAGCAAGCAAATTGCAAGAAAGAAATTCTGTGAAAAGAAGTGAAATGTTGGGTAAGGCACCAGATGCAAAGGATAAACGTAATTTATTCTTGTTGAATGAAGGTCGTATAACAGAGAATTCCAAATTAGCCTCATTAATCTCTAAAACTGACTTGGAATTGAGAGAGAAATCATACAAACTGAGAGTTCAACAACTAAACAAAAATCCTTCATTACACTTATCAATGACCAGATTAGCCATTAGAAATCTACCTAGATCACTAACAGCTAAATCGCTAAAGGCACTTGGTAGAAAAGCTGTTGTTTCATTTGCTGAAGAAGTCAGATTAGGTCAAAGACAACCACTAAGTAAAGAAGAAATCAACAGATCAATCAAAGAGAAACAGAAATACGCAATCAACGATGAAGAATTAGAGTCCAAGAAGTCCAAGAAATTAGGAGTTGTGAGACAAGCTAAGATCATCATGGAAGTAAAAGGATCTGGAGATGTTGGCAGAAGTAGAGGATATGGGTTCTTGGAATTCAGAGACCACAAATCAGCATTAATGGGACTGAGATGGTTGAATGCACATGAAGTCACCAATGAGG
This sequence comes from [Candida] sp., assembly GCA_030570575.1. Classification (NCBI taxonomy): domain Eukaryota; kingdom Fungi; phylum Ascomycota; class Saccharomycetes; order Saccharomycetales; species [Candida] sp. The sequence continues at coordinate 17,478 of JAJLVZ010000003.1, read as the reverse complement.
AGATTCTACAAGGGCTTACAGATGATGAAAAGAGATTAGTCAAGCTGGAAGGAAGCTCCAAGAGAAGATTGATTGTGGAATTTGCAATTGAGCATGCCAACATTGTTAAGAGACGTAGGGACAAAATGCTGCTTGCAAGACAGTCGTATCAAGAGAAGAGAAAAAGAGAAGAAGAGGAAGAACAAGAAGAGGAGCAAGAAGAAGTCAAGCAGTCGAAGGACAAGAAAAAGAAGAAGCAAAAGAAAGGCAATATGAACAAAGGTGGTGATAAATCAAGTGACCAAAACGAAGTTGATGAAGACATCAAAAGAGTTATCGCACAAAAGCGTAAGAAGAGAAAGATGAAGAAATGATGTAATTCATTGTATATATCTCGACTATAAACAAATAAACTTTTAATGATTTCTAGGAGGTTTTATCATTAAATTCATTGTATTTTCCACCCAAGCGTCTGCACCTCCATTAAGTGACAAAACTTCATACACTTTGAGCGGGTTGAAGTCGTCTTTGTTATAACTTATCAGAGCGGCATTTCTTGTACTTGGGATACGTAACATTTCCTTTTCCACTTTCCAGCCAACTTGCTTTGATAGTAATTCAACTTGATCGACTAATGCAGCATATGTTGAAGAAGAGTTTACTGATCTCGAAGGATAACGCACTTTTGCCCCCGATAGCGAATGAGAACAGCAAGGGAGCACCATGAACGGGTATCCCAGTAACGGAATCCAGCAAGTTAACTCATCTGAATGGTTACCAATAACAAAAGTGTTTTTTGGGAATTCTGCTGTATTAACGTTTGGTGAGTTGAGAAGTATGCTTGACGAGTAATAACTTATCGTTGGCACATCGGTATTTGTGATTGGGACTTGAAAGATTCGACCATTGTCCACTATATGTGGGGCCAAGCTTTGCACTGAAGGATGCGGCCTTAGCAGCACTGAAGGTATAATCACTTGTTCTTTCAGACTAGTTTGGACCTCCAATGGGAAAGATTTCCACGATTTTCTGGCTCTGGCATCGATTCCGACACCTTTATATCCTTCGCTTATCAGAATGTAAACCAGGATTCCGTTACCACAGCCCAAATCTCTAAATTCAAAAGACTCTTTCCCTTCAGTGGTAGATGAAGAAGGGTACAGTTTATTCCACAATTCAATCAAGAAAGCAGCAATGGCAATATCTTCAAAGACATGTTTGCGTGGGTCGGTTGACTCGCGCCAGTTATCAACCAAGTGCTTTGCGTATTTGTTCTTTAGTGAGATATAACGGTCTTGAAACGAGGTCTTGGAAACCACCAAGTCGTGGTGGACTCGCTTCTGATAGCCTTTCATGACACCGTTAGAGTGTTTCGCAGCAGTTTGCAGCAGTCTGTAGGCTATTCTGACATTTCTATCGGATGGGTCTTTGAACGAGTCTTGCTGTTCGGCACTGAATGGTAGATAGTGAACTGAAATTGTGCTGTTCAGCAGTAAGATACCCACTGTGCGGACCAGTGGTAGATAGAAGGGAGTTTCCTCCTTGTTTGATATATGTGCTTCGTAGGTTATTAGGGTGCCTGTGTGGTCATTATTCTCTTTGGCTGCATTCTCCTGTATCTCGACAATGCAGCAGGTTTGGTTGATTATTGGGTCCTTGAATGGGTTACGAGGAATAACTCTGCGCACTATCGTGGTTGCTAGGGCGTGATCTGGCGCTAGTTGAGGCGGTCTTGGAGTGATGTCGTCAATGTTGGTTATCCGGAGCACTTGTTTCGGGTCTGTGATCTGAATGTCTGGTTTGGTATGTGCCAATGGAGTGTCTTCACCATTCTCACTAAGAATATCAGCTCTTAAGATCACTGTTGAGTTGATGTTGGGCTGTCTAATCACGTTAGTCATTGCAGTTTTGAAATCCTCCCTGCTAAAGTTAGCCTCAGAGCTATATATCTGGGTCCATTCTGATCCCAGAAGTGACGGTTGAGGTGCGTAATTCATTTTCTATGGTGAAGAGTCAAAATGACTGAAAAAAAAAAAAATTATAAATTTTTCTATAAAAAAAAAGTAAATAAAAATAACACAAAATTTAAAGGATCACATTGAAAGTGGATTCTTACGAATGACGTCTTCGAGTCAATTCCAGCAGTAAGTTTTTCGTGCTGATCTAGAAAGAAGCATGAAGTACTAACGGACCAAGGCTGGAAAAGCTAGGAGAAGGAACATATGCGACAGTGTACAAAGGACGCAATAAGGAGACCGGGACGCTTGTGGCGCTCAAGGAGATCAATCTAGATTCTGAAGAAGGGACACCTTCCACTGCTATTAGGGAGATTTCGCTGATGAAGGACCTGAAGCACAACAACATTGTTAATCTCTACGATGTTATTCACACAGAAAACAAGCTGACACTTGTTTTTGAGTATCTAGACAGGGATCTGAAGAAGTATATGGATATCAACGGGAACCACGGGGCGCTGGACCCGCAGGTGGTGAAGTCTTTCATGTTCCAGCTGCTACAAGGAATTGATTTCTGCCATCAGAATAGAGTTCTCCACAGAGACTTGAAACCACAAAACCTGCTCACCAACGCTAAAGGGGAGCTCAAGATTGGAGATTTTGGACTGGCCAGAGCGTTTGGGATCCCGGTAAATACATTTTCCAACGAGGTTGTCACGCTTTGGTACAGAGCACCTGATGTGTTGCTGGGTTCAAGAAATTACTCAACCTCGATTGATATGTGGTCAGCCGGCTGTATACTAGCTGAGATGCTGCTGGGAAAGCCACTGTTTCCGGGATCTTCGAATGAGGATGAGTTGCAAAAGATCTTCAGGATCATGGGGACACCAAACGAACGGACATGGCCAGGAATTTCCCAGCTGCCTAACTATAGAGACAATTTCCAAATATTTATTCCCCAAGATCTGAGAACAATAATTCCAAACATCGACCCGCTCGCACTCGATTTGCTGAACGGACTGCTGCAGCTGAAGCCTGAAAACAGAATAAGTGCACAGCAGGCTTTGCAACATCCTTGGTTCAATGGGTTCTCAGGATTCTAAATGTTTAACAACTTGAGCACGTGAGTGCTTGGTTTGCCATTGAAAGAATGTAAGTACTCCACCAGAGTGTAATCTTCTGTCTCGAACACGTATTCCCACAGCTCGTCATCGTTGACTATCGCGTCGTTGTTAAGAATAAGGTATTTTGATATATCAAATTTTTTCAACTTCAATGCCTCAATCAGTGGCTTCGAAGTTTGAATCCGTGGTGCTGAACGAGCACTGTACTTCACCAGTTTTTTGATTGTTTGTAAATCAGCGCTGTTCTTGATTAAACTGACCAGCAACTTGTCAATTGACGAAAATACAAGTCCAAACGAGTTCAGCTTTCTAACCAGCTTTATTTTATCTTTGCTGAACGGTGGATTGTAAAACTGTTCAGGCAGGTTAAGCAGCCTTTTATTCTGTTCTTCTTCTTCTTCTTCTTCTTCTCCTTCTTCTTGTGTCACTTCACCCTCAATTTCAAACAACTTCATTAAATAGTTAACCATTTTGTCACTTCCATCGTTTTTATACTCTATTTTAACCACCTTTTCAAGCTCATCCTGATCAACAATCTTGTCAATCTTAAGTTGCTGAATCAACTTGTATGATATGAATTTAAATCTCAAACAATCCACTAGCAGGTACCTGATTTTTCCAATCTTGAATAGATAATTCTCAGTTATGAATAACTTGTAATTTGAGAATGATGCATGAATTGACGAGTTTATATTCTTATTGGTCAACAACAAGTTCAAGTTCCCACTTAATATAAATATCTTATTCAAGATCTCAACTGGGAACTTTTCAATTATAGAATAGTTTGATTTAAACCTATTATTCAACAGTTTAAACTGCTTTTTGTATGGGTGTGCCGTATTCTTATCGTCATATATGTTATTGATACGTCTTTTCTTGAGCTCGTACGGATCGTACTCTTTGATAAAGTCAACAACTGAATTTCCAGGCCGACCAGGGAGAAGAAATCCCATATAAATTGCTGCTGTGTGTTGTTTGTTATTGTTTTTTGAGCTTTCTGAAATTTCACTACAGAAAATTCATTATAAAAAATTTTTTATCTTCTAAACACTTTCAACACTTTTAACAGCTTTAAACCACTCTTAGCTCGATTTGTCTACATAACCAAAGAATCCATCGAGTCAACATTCTCAAGCTCAATTATTTCAGTTTCATAATCATTTTTTAGCAGCATTTCTGGACTGTTTGGCTCTTGGGAATTGGTATTAATGGATAAAGAAGAGGATGACTTAACACTATTATTATGGCAAGTCCATCGCCACAGATCATCACATGCAGTACTTATTGATAATTCAGCTTTCCAGTTCAAGTCTCTTTTGGCTTTCTCAACATCAGCAGTTAAATTTTCAACGTCTCCAACTCTTCTTCCAACTATTTCATAATTGATTGATTCACCACAACTTTTGGAAAACTCATTGATGATTTCCATCACTGTGCTTCCTTTACCAGTACCCAAATTCCATACATTATAACCAGATGATGTTTTGTTTTTGTTAAGGATGAATTCCATGGCTTTGATATGGCCCACCACTAAATCCTTTATATGGATATAGTCTCTTATCGGAGTTCCATCACTTGTATTATAGTCATTCCCAAATACTTTCAAACTTTCTGATTTGTTGATAACGTTGTTTGCGATTATTGGTAGCAAGTTATTTGGAGCATCCAGAGGATTTTCGCCAATTACACCAGATTCGTGAGCTCCAATGGGGTTGAAATATCTTAGCACTGCAATATTCCATTCATTGTCACTCGCGTATAAATCTTTCAGGATCTGCTCAACAAAATACTTTGAATATCCATATGGATTGATTGGTGATATAGTTTGAGATTCAGGTATTGGGATTACTGGAGATTCTCCATAAACTGTCGCACTTGAAGAGAAAACTAGACTCTTGACATTGAATTTTTGCATGGACTTGATCAAGTTGATTGATCCTAAGACGTTGTTATCATAATAATCAATTGGATTCAAACTGGACTCTTTAACTGATTTCATTCCTGCAAAATGTATAACCATTGAAATGCTGCTGTTCTCTTGAAATAACTTATTTAGCTGGCGCAGCTCACGAATATCAAGCTTGATAAACTTGATCCTATTATTGCTATCATTCAACAATAATTTAATCTTTGGTATCATTTCAATTGATGAATTTGACAGATTGTCAATGACTATTATTTCATTTTCTGGATATTTTTCGCCCAATTCTATGATGAAGTGAGATCCAATGTATCCGGCTCCTCCAACAACCAAAACTGAAGACTTGCTAGCCATCTTTTTATATCAACTTTGCTATTACTTAAAGGGTTTTTTTTTTATTTTTTGTTTTTATTTCATTTTATGCACATTTTTTGTATCTTACTAATTATGAAAACTGATAAAAAAATTACCAAAGATGGAAATATTTTATGCATAATCATCAAGTAAACCTGGATTAACTTAAAGCAGTTTGATTATTTCGTTATAGAAGAAATCATTCAACCCCTTTGCAACAGTAAGAACTAACTCTCTGTCAAAATCATTTCTAAAAGTTGAGTAATCTTTTATAATCAGATAGATTTCAAACTCATCAAATAAATCATAACAGTTTGATTTCTTCTTGAATGATGATAGGAGATTCTTGATGTTTTCAATGAAAAGCTGCTTTTTGTTTATAACTTCAATAAAGTTTCTGTCAAAAACAGGTTTTAAGCAATAATAAATATTTAAATAATCAGCTTTATCATTTACTAAAATCTTGTTCAACAACAGGAGTGAATTTGTCAAATTGAACGAGTTTTTATTGTATAATTCTTCAATAACAGTGTTTGTTAACAATAATGAGCTTGTATCCTCATTAAGGAAGTGTTTTTGATCTCTAAAAACATTTGAAAACTCCTTAATTATTGGTAACTTTTTCCATTTGCATATTTTGATTTCAGTCTTTAATGATTGTATTAGGATTATTTTGAGAATTTCATCATTATTATCACCATCATTGCTATCACTGTTGCCATTATACAAATCAAGTAAAAGTAAAATCAACCAGTTGTTTAAATAGAAAACTTTGGAGATATCATTAAAACTATAATAAATCACTAATAGTAATAATTCAACACAGTTTTGTTCATTTATAAACTTGGAGTTTAGATTGAAATTGAAATTGTTGTTGAAATTTGTCGATGATTTAAATTTGTACCTGAATTTGATTGATACAGCTATTAAATTTGTTAAGTTTCTTGTCAACTCGTTTGAAGTGATTAATTGTGCAAATTTGGAATTTTTGATATTCAAATATTGCAACACAATTTCTTTGCAATTTTCAATCTCAACTTTGGGTACTTCTTCTTCTTCGTATTCTTCCTCTCCTTTTTTCTCAGCATAATAATCACCAAATAATATAGAATGATCATTCAAGACACCATCAATTTTTAGGTCTTTGGACTCTACTTCATCTTTAATCACTGAATCAACTAGCTCGATCTTCTGAACCAATCTAAATAAATACTCTTTGGAAACTTGTGTATCTCCATCTTTCACAAAACATTGTATATTTAATTTATCGCAATTATTACATCTATCAAATTCACTTTGCTTACAAATTAGTCTTTTTTCAATACAGCGAGTGCATGAAGGAAGTTGGTTTAAATATGTTTGTAAAGTTGCATCCATCTAACTGTTCCCTTTTTAAGTATTTTTCAATGTTGTTTTTGGTTAGTTGTTTATCATTTCAATTGCTTTGCTTATCTCTAAAAACTGAAATAAAAAAAAATAAAAAAACTGAAAAACAACCGTAAATCAAGGAAAGAGGAAAACCAGCGAACTACAATACTGAAATATGTGAAATGTAACTTGATTTAGTAGAGAACTGTAATGCAATTAACAACAACTTGATTGATTATTGGTGTTAGGTCTTTGTAAATCGATTTTTTGATTCTTCAAAGACTTAATTTGACTTTCTAGAGGTAAGCTATTTGCAATTTTGGTGAATAGTTCTTTGATGTTTTCACCAGTTTTTGCACTAACTTCAAAAAATAACAATCCTTCACTATCAGCAAAGTTTTTGGCTTCAGCTGTATCAACTTTTCTTTCACTTGATGATAAATCTAGTTTATTACCAGTCAAGGCAATAACAATATCTTGGTTTGCTTGCCTTTTCAACTCATTAATCCATGATTTGGCTCTTTCCAATGAACTTTCTTGTGTTATGTCATAAACGACAATTGCTGCATTTGCGTTTCTGTAATACATTGGTGCTAGTGATTTATAACGTTCTTGTCCAGCAGTATCCCATATCTCGAACTTAACTGTAGTTTCATCATTTATTTGAATAGTCTGTGTGAGAAATGCAGCTCCAATGGTTGATTCTCTAAAATCGTCGAATGAGTCCTTGACAAATCTATGGACAATTGAAGATTTACCAACCGCTGACTCTCCTAACAAGACAAGCTTAAACTGTACAGTGTTCATATTGTCTAATGCGTAATATTGTTGTTATTGTTATCTGCAAAGTGTTCCAGGTTGCTTTGTACTCGGGTTAACTGTAATCTGTTTATCAGATTCCGTTTTATTTTAATGTGTTTTTTGTTATTTTTTATTACATTTTGCTTTTTAATTTCTTATTTATTTCTTAATTAGGGGTTGAAATTTTACTCGTTAGCAAATTGAGCCCAGTTTCAAAGGAAACTGCAGTTGCTTTGATATCGATATGAGAAACCAAGTTGTGATGGATTGATTGCTTAACAGTTGGAATATCAGTGTATTAGATTTAGAAAGATTTCGCAATTCCGTAAATTTCTACAGATTACTTTTACCGGTTTTAAAAGTAATTTTATAGCTGTTATAAAAGTTGTTTTTTTATACCTAATATGAACGGAAAAATGAAATGATGAAATCAGGCAAGAGGCACCAGAAATCAAGTAAATTCGGAAATCAGGAAATTAGCAGCATATTGAAAATTGTTGTTGTATTTTGCACTACGTAATTTTTCAGTTATAACAAACTGGCAAATTTTCGCAAAGGCAAAAAAATTCAAAAAAGTAATTTTCATACAAGCTTGAGAAAACATGAAAAACAATAATTTCAGAAAAACATGTCAGAAATCCGCTGAGAAACAATCCTATTGGCTGAACGGACTTTTTTTTTACTGAATATGTGACAAAAACAATGATGGAATTTTGCATGTTTGAATATCAATTTAAAATTTAATTAATTCAACAAAAATTCACTCAATTTTAAAATTGATTTTGTTACATTCGTGGTGTTGGACCTGTATTTTGTTAGTACGCTCATATAGTTAAGGGCGTTTTACGCAATAATGTGAACATGAATGTTGTTTACGTAATGTTCTGTTTAAAAAGCTGATTAAAGCGCCAGAATTTATTCAATATTTCTTCTTTTTGGAGGTTTCAATTAAAGATATTATAATGACAGTTTCATCATCACCATTTGTACGAAAGTGCTTGAAAAAAATCAAACTGATTGTCGATTTTGTCTTGCCAGACTTTGTTGCAGTTCATTATTTATGTTTTTACATCTTAATAGGTTTATCATCAATATTGATGTATCCAGTTAAAAATTTCAAATATGTTGATATTTTGTTTTTTGCAGTCAGTTCAGGTACTCAATCAGGACTAAATACAATTGACCTTAATAAATTGACGCTGTATCAACAAATCATTCTTTACATAGAATGCTGTGCTGGTTCTATCATTTTTACAAATATTATCATTTGTTTTATAAGGTTATATTGGTTTGAAACCCATTTCGAAAATATTAGACAAACTTCCAAATTGAATTTTGAAATGAGAAGAACCCAATCAGTGATATCAAGAATTAAAACAAATGATTTGATTCATAATAGAAATCCAAATGACATTATGAGATCCATCAATCTTTTAAGTAAACATCAAGTTGATGATAATAACCTGTTGGAAGCCAAACATCAAATTGACGATAATAACCTGTCGGAAGCCAAAGATGAAGAACTACCTCCAACCAACCTTTTAGAACAATCAATTCAATTTGATATCAAACCTCCACCATCACGCTTTAGTCAAAATCAAGATGCCAACCAAAAGGATGATGAAATTTTGCCACTACAAAGAGAAGCAACTTATTTATCATTCAAGCCACAAGTTGGTAGAAATTCTAACTTTATTAATCTTTCGAAACAGCAAAAAGATGAATTAGGTGGCGTTGAATATCGTGCTTTGAGACTACTATCAGTAATTTTAGTCTTTTATTATTTTGGGTTCCATATAATTGGTGCAATCATGCATTTGATTTGGATTTTAGCAACAAAATCACATAACGATGTATTAAAGAATGACGCAATCACAAAGGCTTGGTGGGCCTTTTTTACACCAATGTCAGCATTCTCAAATTTAGGATATACTTTAACACCTGATAGCATGGTTTCATTTAATTACTCACGTTTTGTTCTATTGGTTGAAGTGGTTCTGATTCTGGGTGGCAACACATTATTTCCTGTTTTTTTAAGATTTATTATTTGGGTTTTACATTACTTCGCAAAAGACTTATCACAATTCAAAGAATCTTTAGAGTTCTTACTAGACCATCCAAGACGTTGTTTCACTTTATTGTTTCCAAAAGCTCCAACCTGGTGGTTATTATTGGTTTCAATTTTATTCAACTCTATTGATTTAATTCTATTCATTGTCTTAGATTTAAAAGCACAGGTTGTTACCTCTTTACCAAAAGCTGTTAGAGTGCTGGATGGTTTCTATCAAGCGGTTAATACGAGAACTTCAGGGTTTGCTTGTATTGATTTATCATCGCTGAATCCGGCCATTCAAGTTTCATATGCAATTATGATGTATGTTTCAGTTTTGCCTTTAGCAATTTCAATAAGAAGAACAAACGTTTATGAAGAGCAATCTTTAGCAATTTATGTTGACGATGATGATATTCATCATGAAAATACAGTTAGTTATATTGGAGCACATTTAAGGAAGCAACTATCTTATGATTTGTGGTTTTTATCGTTAGCTTTATTCATCATTTGCATTGCAGAAAGTGATAAAATTCAAAATGATCCAAATTTCACAATTTTCAAAATAATTTTTGAGCTTGTTAGCGCTTACGGGACTGTTGGGTTATCATTAGGTTATCCAAACATCAATGCGTCGTTTGTTGCTAAATTCAATACAGTCTCGAAATTGGTTGTTATGGCCACGATGATTAGAGGGAGACATAGAGGATTACCTTACTCTATTGATAGAGCCATTGTTTTGCCATCTAATTTAGAAAAAAAGGATGAGCTTCAAGAATGTGGGAGCCTGGTAGAAAAAGATCCCGTTTTAACATTTTTTGAAACTTTACTGCCTGAATCTTTGAAATTAAAGTTCTTAAATAAAAGAACCACCCATAATAACAGATCTAATAATGAAACTGATGATGAATAAGATCCAGTTGAACTAGCTGCTTTATGATTAGAGAAAAATGGGTGTGAACTAAAATTAAACTAAAGTTCACAATACAATACACATTAAGGACTAATAGGGTTCTTAGCCACATGAAATATTTTTGTATATCCACCTTTACTTCAGATTTCATGTATTGTTAGCTAAAATAACATCACCGACCTTGACATTATATATTTTAACTTCATCGGTGACTATCAATCCACCAACTAACTCGTAAATGAAGGTGGAATCAGAGAATGGATTTAAAATCGAAAGATTCACCATCGATTAGTTTGAAATACGCTGTACTTATTCTTTCAGAGTCAATGCTGTTGAACCTATTTTTTTTGCAATCTGGTGGTCCCACCCTACAACATTTGTTGCAAATATCAGATACTGAAACCTAAACTCAATACTTTTCCAAGTCTCTCAAGACATGAACTATTAAGTTCTGTGATTTTGCCCTGACAATAAAATATTTTGGTAATAGAAATGTTATTCCGAAAATGAACGGAATTTGAGCACAACCATCCGATGGACCTAATGAAATTCCATTTAACAGTGGTCTGGTTGTGTCAATATCTGAGGTAGATTGTAGTGGTTTGTCTTGTAAGTAGTTAATTACATTATTAGCCAGAGTTTGTGACCACTCTTTGGTTTTGAATAATCCTTTATAGTTAAAGTCCGTAACATCACCAATTGCAAATATATTTTTTCTTGCAGTTGATTGTAGTGTATTCTCAATCTTAACAGCACCTTTCGAGTTTGTTAAGTCTTTCAATGAATTTTTTGGAACTAACGGTTTGATTCCTGTATTTGCATAAATTAAGTCAGCTTCAATTTCATGATCTTCATCAATCAAGACTTTTGTCTTCTCAATTATCTCAGGTTTTGCATTGAAAATCAACTTGATTTTATTATTTTCAAGGAATTTTTTGATTGCGTTTCTATACTTCTCAGTAAATGCAGGACCGGAACCTAGAACACTAGGACCTCTCATAATCATTGTAATTTTTTTCTCTCCTTGCTTAAGTTCATTAGAGTACAAATCAACGAGCTCCCCCACAATCTCAACATTTGTCAGCCCACCACCAATAAATACAATATTTTTGGCTTTTGAAATGTTAGCTCTCTGATTCTCAAAATAGGATTTGTAGTCATTGCCAAATTTATACGTTGTTGAAATTGGTTCCGGTCTATTTGATCCTGTTGCCAGAACTAAAACATCAAAATCAAGTTTTTTATCGTCATCAATGATAACAGCATTCTCATCAAATTCAGTAACTTTTCCAATAATTGTTTCAATATTTGGGTTTACAACCTTTTTCAATGGAGTGAAAGATGATGAAAAGTCGCCTGTAGTTAACAATCTAACCGAAGAAGGTAAAAAATAGAAAAAACTTGAAGTTGATATGAGTTTAACATTTATATCTTTGAGGCCTGTTTTCGTTAATGCTTCATAAATAGCATTAGCTGAATTTACACCAAATATTCCTGCACCGACAATCACAATGCTTTTTGACATTTTGACTTGTCGACGAGAGTGCTCGATATTTGCCTCACATCGACTTGGGTACTTATATGATTTCAAGTAAACTCGATATTTGTAATCTTCGGCCGAAATTGAAGCTTTAGTTTTGAGGTCCGTAGTCGCGGTGAACTGAATTTTCTATTAGTTGAACATTCTATATTCAACATCGATATCACCACAAACACCGAGTTGCATCATTACTAATATGAAATAAACTGAGAACTTTCTTCATAATATAGCAGATCTAAAAACAAGCTATCTAATTGAATGCGGTACTTCAAAACGGAATCAGTGTATTGCTGTCAAGTTTATATATTGTATTTGAGCAGGATTCAATTGATTTCTGGTCGAGTAACAATTATGACAGAGTTGCAGACTTTCCCCCTACACCTCTCTCTATGTCTTATAAAACCCGCCTCAAAAATGCAAATAAAAAGAATTGCAGCTTCCCTTTCGCTTTAAAACCACTTGAGCCCATGGTGGCCCAAGCTGTAAGATATGAGCGATATGTACTCTGTTTTCTGTCAGGTAGGGCGGCAACTGAAAACTATAATACTTTACATAGCAGGGGATTGGGTTTTAACAGTTGAACTACTTGAAAATCTATAGATTATTTGATAAAGCGAGGGAAGACTTAGGTCTGAGCCAGAGAAGTGGTATTGCACAAATATCAGGAGATACAGATTTTTGATAGAGAGATATGCAGAAACTGCAGTAGTATACATAGAGATGCTCAGTAAATACTTGAATTAAATAAGTGTGAAGGTGACATTTTATTGTTTGGAAAACCATGAGGAACGTAACACCCCACCATTACCGTGCCAAGTGAACAACAATAGCTCCATCTTTTGGAGTTTTGGAGTGCCGAGTGTGACTGGATATCACTAGGTTTACACTCTTTCACACACCCCAAGAGTGATGTGATTAACTCAGAAAGAATGCGTCGAGGGTGCCAGGGTGAGGACCAGATTGTGTCTAACGTAGTCGGTTTTTGAAGAAAATTTATCTTTTTGGGTAACCGAAAAATACAAGAATAGCTAATTGCAGCGCAGCCGTTATCCTTCTGCATTAGTTTGCATCAGTGGTTCAAGCTATTTTTAGTGGATAATGACGGCTTAATAGGCTGCTATATTCAGAGAAACAAAACAGTATCAAATTTACTAATCACCACATTATTTCGGGGGCAATCTATGAGAGAAAGATGATAAGTTGAAATATACTAGAAAAGGTGACTGATTGGAAAGAAAGTGAATGTTGTACCTGGTGTAGTTTTTTTTTAAGGGTGTAGGAACTAGTAATAGATAAAAAAGAAGTTTCAATAAACCAGGTAATGGTAATTGAGGCTCTCTGTAGAGAAAATTTGTCTAGATTGAAGACTTCCAACATTTTAGTTAGATGTTAACTGTGCTAAGCACAAAAATACAGTCCATAAAAGCTACAAGTCTCTCAGTGAAGAAGTTTAACAAACGCACTTTGCAGTATTTGTTTGAAAGCTCATCCACAGTGGGAAAACCATTCGCATTTACATTCTATTTAATTTTTATATGTCATTAGCTGTATTTAGTGTCTCTGCAAAATCTGTTGATATCCTTAAAATAAATAATTGTGTTAGGGTGTTGTGTCAGAGGGTGCCATCTTTAGTAACCACTACTGAAGCTGAAACATGAGACTGTACTGAGTCAATTACCTATATTTGGGCAAGAGGGGGAACTGAAACTGTAGTTACCGTTGTTGTTAGTACACAAACCCTTCAAGATGAGCAGACCCAAGACGGGTCAATTCATACTGCTACCTCCTCACAGAAAATTTCTGTCGCTGATGATAATCTTCAAATAAAAAATGGTCCTAGAAATGCTCAGAGATTGGTCAGCTATATTGTTATCCAGACTTAAGCTCAGAGAACAGTAATTTTTCTTTAAATTCCTAGGAACCCTATTCATTTTGACTAGAAGTGTACCTAGAATTTTAGACCTAACTGAGTCTAAGTGCAGTAGTAAACTCTCTCAAAGTGTAGCTGAAATGCACAGGTATTGGTTGTACTGTTGGTTGACTATTATCAATACAGAAGTCTATAGACTGCAATCTGTAGTGTTCGGCATATGTAACTCATCAAATAGTATAACGTAAAATCCTAGGTTGCTAGTTAAGTTTTATAATTTTTGCCTTTCCAGTATATCGTGACTACATCTAAAAGTTTGAATATGGGGGCAGTCCTTCCTCTATAATCAGGAAGTTTGGTCAATCAAGGATTGAGGTTTTTTTTTTATTTGATATGTGTTAGCTAGATTTTTTGTATCACTTGCATTTTGCCTTGCAGTTTAACATTGAGTAGTTAAAGAGTTCGAAGCAATCTAATTTCACTTTGCAGAACAGCTTAAAAATTAAATTAGTTAATAGAACCCAAAGTTTTGAAGTAAGTGGTCCTTATCAATAAACAATATGCGTGTCCTCATAAAAGTTCATCAGGTAGTGTGAGCATCGTAAAAAGAAATAATCAAAAAAAGACCTTTTTGTCAGGTAAAATGTGAGGTATTATGTTTCATTGGCTGGAACTTAACGAGCTAGTTGTCCAATTAGACTTAAATTCCAGAACGATGAGTTCGAGTATTAGCGCTATGAGTCCGTTGATTGATTGAAAATCTCAACTTTTCAAGCAAACCTCTTAAGTCAGCGCTATGAGTTTGTTGATTGATCGAATGTCCCAACTAGTTATGCAAACTTCTTAAATTGATCCGCCCCCTTGGATAGTCAGCTTTTTATTTTTTTTATTATTTTTGGTTTGAATTCGGCAGCTTCCAGCCATGATAATTTCGAAGTAAGTGCCAAAAAACCCAAGATCCATGTGTTTACCTGTAGTTCAGAAGAAGGTAAGGTGATTTCCAAGAGAATTGTATTGCATTGAACTTTTAGTCTGGCATTATTACATATGTTTTGAGTTATGCGTCTTTTCACTAAGTCTCTTATTTCACATGCTTTGCTTACTTTTATCTACTCAAGAAAAATAGTTAAATTCGAATAACGTTGCATGAAGCACCTAAGTCCAGAAGTGAAAATAGAAAATGGCTGGTCAATTTAGTAGGGAGCACATAATCTAATTATGTGTTTGTTGTCCTATCTTCATAACTATAGGATTTCTAGCTTAGTGAAGCATACGTTGCTCGACTCCAAAAAAATGTAGATCAGCTGCAATAATTGGTTAGTAGATACCAGAGAAAACTTTCATGGAACATAAACTGAAAAACTCTGCTACGATTTGCGGTTTTATTGCATAACATTCAGGAAAATGGTACGTATGAATTTTTGTGTTGAATCTTTTTTCCGCATGCAAGCAGGCTATGCTGCTGTAGGCTCCGGAGTGATGTTACCTGCTGCTAAAAGTGTCAGTTGGGTGGTTGTGCAGGCAGTTATAAACCTTAAACTAAACCTTCAGCATGTACACTAGGAAGGATTACAGGAAATGATCTCAATAATCAGCAGGATATTGTTTGAATAGTTGCCTTGATAGTAGTTTTGTATCTTACTGAACATCACGTCAATCATGAAATTAGCTTTCAGCAAATCTCTGAGACTAACCTATTATAAATGATTACTCTAGTTGTGATGAGCTAAAAGGACCGCGGGCCCAAATCAATCTAAATCACCTTTCAAATTGTTTTGCAAGAGATTGTCTCTTTGATCAAGCAAAATAATCACAGTTTGAGAGACTGTACTATCTAGTTGCAGCAATAATTAATATCATTACATGCCATTTGAAACCTTACTCTCAGATTTAAATAGCTACTCGGAGAGAGAATTAACACTAAATAAGATTTTAGCTTCATCTATCTATTGTATCAGAAAACTTCACCAGAACAAGAGTTCTGACCATATATGCTAAATTATGATATCTATCGTAGTTTGTTGGGTGCCAATCCGAATGCTGTAGAACTAGTGATGAAATTGAAGATATTTTGATCTCTAGACCCCTTGGCATGAGGTGCTCATCAACAAACGAGCCTGCAAACACATATCACTTTCTAACAAGATGATTAAAGAAAAACAGGTTTGAAAGTTTGAAGCTCCAGTTTTCATGAGTTTTCAGAATATGACTTGATTCTGTGCTCACTCCTTTTTGATCCTTTTTCCCAACCAATTATGAGACTTGTGGTCAGGAGTACTATACAAACCTGGAAGTGCAATAAAGTTAGAGGAAAATAGCAACAGATAATCAAAATTTCAAGCTACAACCTGTTTGTAAATATTTCTACTCGTCCATCTATTACCCAAGTATTTGAAGAATCTCAATCAAAAATTCTTTTTCGCTTTTGAGCCATGTCAGGTCTGTCGTACCATTGAAATTAATGAAAAAAGTCAAACCACGTAATATCGAGAACTTGAAACTTTATTTTCATTGGCGGGGACATGCGTAAAATTTTAACCGCCAAGAATTGACCCTACTAGCTTTATTTACGCAAATCATACATTAAAGGAGGAAGATACTTAACTATTAAACTTTGTCCACCATTTCAAGACGCAGGAGCTCTTAATTGATTCAATATTAACGGTTGAGAAGCGGAAATTGAAAAATGATTTTCAAAGACGAGTAACTTTGTAGCAGCTATGCTCACGTGTCCTTAACAAGCCACCAGGATTTTGGAATCTCATTGGACTAATGCTGATATACTTGAACTATTTGTTAGCTACCATACGAACGTGTGTTATATCAAGCCCTAGCTTATAATCCACTCCAACATTCTCCATCTTAGATGGTCTGATAAATTCAACCAATTTCTCTGTTGTGTTTTGCTTATATAACACTCGAAGTTTATAACATGCTGCGCGCTTATCAACAAAATTTTAGTTCATTAGGAAGTTAGAGTTTTCAGAGAAAACAGTAAAGCTTCCTGGCTCTAGAGCAAAGTTACTGCACGGAAATCTGATGAACCAGCACCAGAGATTTTTGAACTAGCTAATCAAACTTAAGAAAACTGGATTTCTTTAGGTTGAGCTAGTTATTTGTTTCTTAATGCTCAGTGCGCTTATATTGCATTCAATAATCAGCTGTGTCTTCAATTCCAGATGATTTTCGGGAGGTAAAAAGAGTGGGATGTGTTCAACGATCATCAGAAGTTGTGTAAGACTTTAAGCTTAGTTGCGTCAATTAATAGCTGATTTGCGGTCGGGTAAGAGGCGCACTTACAAAAGTACGAAAATATCCCTCATTGGCTTTTAACCATCTAGTAGCACGCGCCTATTTAATTTGCACTGCACCTCAAGCTCTTTAAGTTCATAATCAGTATACTATTGCTGCTTTGAACTCGCTTTTTTACGACCTCTTATTTCTAGGAGAAAAGAATAAGACGCTTTAAGCAGATACAATTCTGCGAGTATTATTTCTTAATAAAGTTAGAAGTCAGTTTCAGTCAACTTTCTCTGCTAGACATTACTAATCATTTGTAGTTTAATTATCAAAAAAAAAAAAAAAAAAAAAAAAAAAAAAAAA
>JAJLVZ010000002.1:792252-867073 GCA_030570575.1 [Candida] sp. | reverse complement strand
TAACACAACACCCTAACACAACACCCTAACACAACACCCTAACACAACACCCTAACACAACACCCTAACACAACACCCTAACACAACACCCTAACACCTTTTACCTATTGGGACATTTATTTTGTAATTTTTTAAAGATTATAAAAAACAAATATCAGCCCCGTATGAAAAATAATCAATAAGAATAAAGTTACAATGCCCAAAAGTATAGTTGTTGTCGGTGGAGGAGCCTTTGGTGTGCTTTCTGCAAACTCAATTTATGAGTCGTTAAGCAAGTCAGCTTTTAGAGATATAGATGTTAAGCTAATTTCAGCTTCAAATTCTTTATTTTTTCTACCTTCTTCAGTCAGATTGTTAACGACTGCGGATTATTCAACATCCTTCACCCCGTTGAAGAAGGTTGTTAACCCCAATGTTGAAATCATTATTGGTAAAGCGACTGCTTTTGATGAAAAAACTGTTGTTCTTGACAATAAAGAAGAGATTAATTTTGATATTTTAGTTCTTGCAACCGGATCACACAGACTAGAACCAATTTCAGGAACATATGCATTTGGTGATGATTACAAATCTCATTTTGAGGATCAGAAGGACAAAATCTCAAAGGCAAAAAACATTGTATTCATTGGAGGTGGGTTTACAAATGTCGAAATTGCTGGTGAACTTGTAGAGTTTTATTCCAAAGAGATCGAAAAAGGAGAAAAAACAATTACAATTATCACGAATGGTTCTAGTCTTCTGGGTGCTGGAGCTGCTTTTACTGATAAATACAGAAATTCAATTGTTGAATTTTTCAAAAATGCAAAAGTTAAATTAGTATTCAACTCTCAGGCTGAAATCATTGAAAAATCAGATGATAATGGCGAAAGTGCCATTAAGAAGGTCTTGGTTAATAACAAGGATGAAATTGATGCTGATGTAATTTATGCAAATACAGGAATCAAACCATCAGTTCCAAGTAATTCCTTTAAGGATTTTACTAATTCAACAGGTGCTGTTAAAATTAATAAAACTTTACAGTCAACTGCAGTAAAAAACATATTTGCAATTGGTGATGTCAGTGATTTTGATTATAAAGGATTGTTGAAAGCCGAGGAATGGTCGAAAACTTTAGGAAATAACATAGTCAACTACCTACAAGACAAACCATTGCGGGATACAACCCTTATTGATATGAGTAAACCAATAATGAGTGGTGTCTCATTGGGTCCAAGCAATGGCTCTGGTCAGTTACCTTTCTTTTTTGGAACCACGTTGTTACTACCAAGGTTTTTGGTTGTGCAAGCAAAATCTAAACATTTATTAGTTCAAAAGTTAAGACAATTCGAAAAGTACTGATGTGTGTCTTCTTCAACTATCATGATAAGCAAATCGATGGCCGTTTTCATCTAAAAAACAATTTATGTATTATTTAATTAACAATAAACCACCAGCTTTCCATTATTAGTTAGTTCACTATATATTGGTGCTATAATCTGTGGATACAAACAAACTTTGAGATTCAACTCTTCAATTTGTTTGACCAAAGAGAATTCGTTTTAATATTCGTGACGACTTTCAAATGTTTTGCATGTTTTTTGGTCATTTGCCCAACATAATACGTTAACTGATAATGGGCTCTATATTCTGCCTTAACTTTACCCTAGCAGGAAATTTCTCACATAATGTTATTTCAAAAAAACTATGACTCCGGTTGCGGCCATACCTGGCAGAAAACAGTACTTCCCGTCCGCTTAGTACAACTTAAGCTCCCAAGGGTCCAAGTGAGTACTACAGTGGGAGACCATGTGGGAAATTTGGATGCTGCAATCTTTTTTTTAAAAAGTAAATAGGATTAGATTTACATAGAAGATATAGAACTTTCACACGAGATATAAGAAGTATACTGAGAACAACCTAAGAGAATAACTGGGAGTTTTACTTCTTTTGAATAGAATACTGCAGGTTCAGGTTAATCACCAGCTAGTTCTATTTCCTATCGAAGTTTATATGAATGGATAGACATCTGATTTCTTTGGCAAAAATTTTCACTAGCCACAATTGAGTAGCCATTCCAGTGATTACTTAATCTTTGTCCGGAATTAATAAAATTAATTTAGGAGAAAAGTGGAATTCGAACAAGTCGCATTTACTCGCATATGCTTGTGTATGTATAGACATGTACCATTATGCTGTTGTCAGTGACCTTTCGAACCTCAATAAAATACTTGATAGTCTTTAATAAAAAGTTTATTTAGTGGTAAAGTTTCTAGTTTGTAGTCGAGCTTTTTTGACTTGTCAGAAGATCCATAGTAACTGAGTTAGTTGAAGGCCCCGGATCATGAAAAAAACAACAACGGTCATGTATGTACTGGAGTATGCTCAAATCAAGAAATAAGTCACCTGAATGACTGCTGATATTTATAAGAGGTTTTGGCATATTTTTACAGTACAGGAATATATAAGGCCTATACATTGGTAAATAATTAAAAAGCAGTAAAAGTTGAAATCCAAACTTTCTTTACTATAAGGTTTTAAGACTGGGTGATGAGAGCATTTTTAATGGACAAGGCACTTTCTTGTTATTGCACAAAATATGTTGACGAATCACTAGGATTTGCAGCAAAATATGCAATTGCACCACCAGATAATTGAGCTGCATGTGGTTTAGTGATGTAGTACTGGAAGAAAGATTTAAATGTTGGTATATTTATTACAGTATCTGGTTATTGATTCTGATCTTAAATTGGTTTCATGTCCATTTTATGGCAAGTTGAATTTTTGGTGCTTTTCTGTTGAGATTATTGTGTTAGTAGTGTGTTTTATCACCTGTATTGTTACTATATGCGATGGAGCACCAAATGATAAAACCATTGGATTTAGATCTTGGAAACAAGATCCTTTGATGGAGTATTTGGTCACAGGATCTACAGGGAAATTTCTGGAATTCCGTACATGTATTGCTCAATCTTGTTCTTCATATGTTGGATCTGTAGCGGTTGGTGTTGTCTTTGGTGAAACACCCAATCCAAAGAAAACATTTCAAAGGCGTCAGAGAAAGTTGTAGTAGAGAATTTTATGTAATAGGTTCTACAGTCAATTACCAATGCCTGTTTATTGATCTCTGTCAGCTCATCAGCAGTTACAGATATCTATTTAGGATCGAGGACACTCTATGGGCTGGCTAAAGATAACATGGCATCAAAAATATCTTCAGACTTATTTGAACGATGTGCCATATGTCGGATGCATGTTTACTGGCATGTTTGGACTACTAGCCTATATGAATGTTAACGAGTCTGCATCTATTTGGATACTTTGCCAGTGTAGTTACAGTTTTCGGGATAATAAACTGGTTGAATATAATGATTTTGCTACATTAGAGTTATGGAAACTCAAAATATATTCAGGGAGAGAATTCCATTTAGAATCTGGGGACAGCGGTACATTGCTTATATCACAACGTTCTTCACTCAGATCATCATTTTTTTCAACAATTCATTTTTCAATATAATGGTTTCATAGCAACTTACATTGGCATCGCTTACCCATGAATGTATTTTCGAAACACGAAGTGTTTGCATTAAGTAAAGTTAATCTAACTAAGAGCTGCAATTGAACACTGCAACTAGCTTTATCTGCTTTTATTATGGGCTACTGAATTTTTTTTCCAGAAAAAGAAAGTGCTGCCGCCCAACAATAGCTTCTTCCCCAGAGGTAAAAATTAACCGGCTAATTTAATATTTTATTAACATTTGTAGTTATTAATTCAAGTACAGAAGGTAATAAAGGTTATTGCCCCCTTGTCTATACGGATTTCGAATATAAAAAGGATAAAATATCCAGTGTTTCTCATATTCTGCTTCAGTCAATTATTTTAGATATAAAACTAAATAGCAGGACAATTAAATAAAAAAACAACAACAATGTCTACAGTTCTTGTCTCCGGAGCCTCCGGGTTCCTAGCCCTTCATATCTTGGGTGAACTTTTATCCAATGGGTACAAAGTGATTGGTACAGTCAGAAGTCAATCAAAAATTGATAAACTAGTTGAACAGTTCAAGTCAATTAAAAACCATGAAAACTTAACATTTGTTATTGTTCCTGACATTTCAACTAGCGATGCGTTCGATGCTGTTTTCAAAGAGCACCCAGAAATCGAATATGTCTTACATACCGCATCGCCATTCAGTTTTGGGGTTGGTGATGATTTTGAAGCAGTTTACAAAACTCCAGCAGTCAATGGGACTCTTAATATGCTGAATGCCGCTTACAAGTACGGACCAAACGTTAAGAAAGTGGTTATCACATCTTCAATGGCTGCAATTGTCAATGCAGATAAGATTGGTGATGACAGCTTTGTCCATGATGAATCAGTTTGGAATCCAGTTGAATGGAAGGATGTCGGTGACAGTGCCCTTGTTGCTTATATTGCATCTAAAAAACTAGCAGAAAAGGCGGCATGGAACTTTATGGAGGAGCACTCATCAGATGTTAAGTTTGACTTGAATACAATCAATCCACCATATATCTTTGGACCCCAATTCTTCGATGAGGAAGCATCAAAGAGTAATTTGAATACTTCTTCTTCAGTTATTGCTGGCTTATTGGATTCCGATCCAAATGATACAAAACTTTTTGACTCCACTGCCCTATGTGCAGTTGATGTCAGAGACGTTGCCAAGTTTGAAGTTTTAGCACTCCAGCACCCAGAAATCAAAAAACAGAGACTGTTCCCAAGTGCCTCGAGATTTACTGAACAAGGTATTTTAAACATTATCAATGATAAATTCCCTGAATTACGCGGTAAAATTGCCAAAGGTGATCCAGCAAACGAATCCACTATCAAAACTCCAGCATTCAACAATGATTTATCTGCTAAATTGCTCGGTGACTACAAATTCATTCCACTCGAAAAGCAAGTTGTTGATACTGTGAGCCAGATTCTAAAGGCTAGAAAGTGAGTTATGCTGTTGGTGAATCGCTTTGTAACTAGGTATGTATATAACTGCTTGCGATGTGCGCCATACTGAACGTAGTCTTACGATATAGAAGAGCAGACCGACATCAACTCCATCTCTGTTATTATTGCCTAATTGATCGAAAGTTCTGCATTTGTTAGATGATGCTTGAAGCAATATAAATATAGGCCTGCACCCCTGTTTCATTGGCTGTGGTGGTCAGTGAGGACACACCCCGATCATAGAGCAATAAGTTGAAGAAAAAAAAACGTTATAGGCAAGTCACATGACCTGATAATCTGTTTTCCAGCATTTCACCTCATTTTCCCTAGTGAAAAGCTGATTTTGCTGAAACACATCTATCAATCGAGCTACATTCATCACACACCTGTGATTCCCGCACTTCCTGTACTACCAGGGGTACAACCTCAGCTTTTTAGCACGGAAAAGATTTTTAGGGAAATATGGTTGTTATCCGCCAATAAAACGCCACCGCTTATCTTTCCCACTTTGAAAATTTATTAGATTTTATGTCAAAATAGAGAAATAAAGTAACAACTGGAATAACAAAACAATTGAGTCAATTCAAGCAGATCGGTCAATCCAAATCAAGAGATCAGTAAACACCATGCCGCCACTCCCAAAGACCAAGCACAAAAGGTCACGGAAAGGATGTCAAAACTGTAGAAGGTTGAAAATAAAGTGTTCAGAAAAGAAACCCCAATGCGCCCAGTGTATCAAACAAGGTGTTCAGTGCGATTACAGTGTGAAGCTGAAGTGGGATTTTTCTACCAAGTTCCAGATCAGTAAGATCCAATTTGTGGATGTTGATTTACCCAAGAACTTGTCATTTATAAACACTTCAATAAATCAAAAGATTGATAATAAAGAAAAAAGAACTTTAGAAGATCACTTTGAAATAAACACCACCCAAGAAACTTCTTTGGTAGATCCAGAATTGTTGTTTTCGTTGCCTGATAGTGTCAGTGAAGCAAGCGAGGTTAGTGAAGAACCAGCTGAGGACGAAAATGGGGTTATAGAAATTTACAATAACAGAGGATCAGAAGTTTTCTTCATGAATGACGATATCAATGATATCAGTCATATTTTTTCACCAACAGACTTTGCTAACAGCTCAAGCTCCTCACCATCGTTTATGAATTTCCAGCAAGAATTCACTTCAGCACCAAAAATCCTCAAATCTCTACATCAGTTACCAGATATGTTACTAAATGATCAGTATTTTTATGATTCATTCACATTTTTTATTGAAAAGACATCTAAAATACTAGTGGTTGCACCTGAGTCAATATATAAGTACAATCCATTTCAGAAGATACTACCAATGTTAGCAGTTGCAAACGATAGTGTGCTATGCATTGTTTTATCATTCGCAATATTACACCAGGCTTCAACCCTAAAACAAGAGATACCCAAAGATATCCTAAATAACTTACAAAAAAGAGGCTTTGATGCTTTCAAAAAGACTGTTGATGACGACGAATTTTTACAAAGAGAAAAGTGCAATGAAACTGACGAAATGACTTTGATAATAATGCTATTATTAGCAAGTTTTGACATTTTTGCAGCTGATGAGACAGGAAAGTGGCTACTGCATATGAGAGAGGCAAAGAACCTATATAAAAGAAGAGCATTGACACTTGAAGAGGTGTGTTTCAAAATCAAACAACACAGAAAGAATCCTAAACTACTGGAATCAGATTTATTATTTTTCATTTACAGATGGTTATCGTTTGTTGATGTTCTTGGTTTAATGTCTTCCCCAATTTTAATCAAAGACTCTAATTCAGCCAACAATCAGTTACTGGAAGAGATCAAATCAGATCTTGACTTTAATAAGATTTCAGATACGATGGAAGATGATAACGGAATCATCAACAAAATTAATCATGAACTTATTCAGGAAAACACAGTTTTTACCATTGATCCATTGCTGGGGTTTGACGTAAGATTTATTCCACTGTTTGCAAATATCACTGAATTAATCAAAGAAACTAATTATCATTATAAATTCAATAGCTGCATACATTCTAAAATCTTAATGAAAGGCATCAAGTTAGAGGAGTACTTAACAAAGGTTTTCAACTCGAATAAAGAAGCCGTGGATGCACGGAAAACAAGTTATGATATTCTATTCTCAACAAATAAGATGTTTTACTATAATGCGTTATTGAATCTTTATCGTCGTGTGTTTTTGATGGATAGAAACACTCCATTGGTTCAAGAGCTGTGCTTCAAGATCAAGGATGAACTAGATGAGTTTATTGAGCCTGGTTCTCCCGCAGAAAATTGTTCAATGGTGTGTATATTTACTGCTAGTGTTGAATCAACGGATTCCTCACTGAGAGAGTTTTTCAACCAAAGATTAACTCATCTGATCAATGGAGGGAATACAAGAATTGCGAAAACTGCAATTCAGGTTGTTCATAAGACTTGGGAAACTGGTGCTAACTGGATCGATGTTACCAACGACATGATGGCTACAAACTTAGCATTTATATAATAAGATAGATTAATGACTAACGAGTTTAGAGGATAAGTACTTTTCTTCAGCTTGAATAATGGACTTGATCAAAATATCAACCATTATCTCAGCCTCCTCCTTAGTGATGATATAGGCAGGACATAAAGATATGTGATCACCAATTTCGCCTGCACCACAAAGGGCCATCACTGATAAACCATTCTCATATGCTGAGCCACCAACAATATGTGCAAAATCATCTTTTTCAGTAAACATTTCTTTGGTGTCTTTATTCTTGACAAACTCAATTGACCAGAACCCACCAACGCCTCTAATATCACCAGTAAACTTGGAAACTGGTGGTAGCTTCTCCTTAAGTAAATTCCCCATATAATTACCGACTGCATCAATATTTTCAGTCAAGTTCAACCTTTCAACCTTCTTCTGAACTGCTAATGCAATTCTGGTATTGAAGGAGTGCGAGTGGTATGTTTGAGCACCTGGAATGACATTTGAACCTTGGGCAATCGTGTTTCGAACCCTTGGAGAGATTAATACTCCTGCAATGGTGACATAGCCGGAGCCTAAAGTTTTGCCAATAGACTGAATATCTGGGCCAACGAATCCATTTGAAGGATCTGCTTGTGGCAAATACTTCAACCACGCATGGAAAGAGCCGCATCTTGACATTCCGCACATAACTTCATCTAGCATGAACAGTGCGCCATATTTATGACAAATATCACGACAGCCTTCCAAATAGCCCGGTAAAGGTGGTTCAGTACCAATGGTAGAGCCTGACACGGTTTCACAGCAGAATGCTGCAACTGTTTCAGGGCCTGCTGCAATGAATGCGTCTTCCAGGTCTTTCAACAATCTGTCCTTATATTGCTCTTCATTTTCACCAGGTAGTTGGTATCTGTATCTATAAATAGTATCGACTTTTGGAGTTTGTTTTGGGCCTAACAATAAGGGCTCAAATGGTGACGTTCTAGAGCCCGAAAGGTTCATTGAACCTAAGGTGTAGCCATGATAAGAACATTTTCTTGAAATAAATTTGACTCTTTTTGAGTCATTTCTCTCCACATGGTATTGGTAAATGATTTTCATGGCATTGTCGTTGGCTTCTGAGCCCGAGCCAACAAATATAGCCGAATTGAATGCACCTTTTGGTGATCTTTCAATCAAGTATTCAGCTAAATCTTCTGCATTTTTATTGGTGACTGCAAGTGGGAAAGAGTACACACATTCTTTTGCTGCTTTGCTGATTTCCTCAACAATATCAGGGTCTTTATGACCCAAAGACCCAACAGCTGCACCAGTACACCCGTCGTACATTTCAGTTGTTTTACCAGTATAAGGATCTTCGATTGTTATCTTGATGCCTTCTCCGGCAATGACAAACGGGTTCTTCTTGGTGACTGTAGCTTGCAGTAAATGTGATTCTCCTGTGTTTGTTGCAGTCATTTTATTCACTAACTGTATTTATTATTAGATTGTAGTTATTAGAATTTCTCCATTTTGAGCAGACCATTTCACTGTTTAAATATTGTAGCACCAACAAAATCAGGCAATTGTTAAAACATCATGCTGGTAGCTAATCATCATAATTGTCTCATGAAAGCTAATCAAAATCTCTTTAGTTTCTGAATAAATCGCATCAGAGCTCTGGCTATTTTTTCCTGTTTTGGATGGAAACAACGGTTGTGCATGGAAAGCTTTATAGCGAAGCAGACAAACTGTGCTGGATGAGGCACCCTTTGCGGAGGGTTCAAAAGTCTCGGAACAAACGATTCAGATGTTGACTCATCTCAAAGACGTAAACAACTAAAATAAGCGGGTGTTTGGCTTCGATATGGGCACAGTTTCAGTGCTAGATGGATACACTGGCTATTTTGGGCTACCACCTGCTACACTGTCCTTGGTAGTAGTTCTCAGGTGATTGTGTGCCTTTGTGGTTGTAGCTGTGTGCTGCACCAGCTAACCGAGGAAATTCCCTGATCACAAGCCATATCGTATGATGATACCTCTATCTATGGTGTCACAGGGTTTCAATATCATCAGTCTCACAGAGTTTAACTATCACTTCTGTTCATCTTGGTCCAGCCTTCTGATAAACTCAGCAGCCGCATTCAGGCTTATCAAGTAGTATTCAATTTCACTGGTTTTGGTAAAAGAAAACCTCTCAATATAGTTCAAGTTGGAGTACAAGTTCTGGCACTGCGACTGCAGCAGTGTAAAAATCAACAATGGCAAAAACTCATCAGCATTTTGCGAGTTGTCGGTATTCTTAATCAGCTGAAACAGAATTTTGCAACAATTCAGAATACAAACAATTTTGGCTCTTGGAACCTTGAAGTTATTCACATTCTGCAGCTCAATTGCTGCCAGCTTTATGAATTCCGAGCCCTTTGTTATCAATTCTTCATCTAGTTTCAGTTCGTTCGGTGTTGACGATATGAACACTTTGAACTTACTGGTTAGTTCTTCATCCAGTTTTATGTCTTGCTTATGAGACTCGTCAATCTGGCTTGATGCAATAGCGGGCGAGTAGCAGATGTCGTATAGTTTGGTCATAATCAGTTTCTCCATTCCTGCTTTTGAGTTGTCGAATTCCTCTTCGTTCATCTTACTGAAAGGCTCAAAATCATGCATCCTGGCAAAGATAAACTCTTTGAAGTCCATCAGCAGCTTGCTCTGCTCCTCAGCTGTCCAGCGTTTCTGGGTAAAGCTCCTCAGAAACGACTTGACGTATCGTATTATTGGATCTGCCTTCTTCGATCTCAGATGCCTGAGAAAAAGATCAAAATCAAACTTTGCCGGCAGCTTAGGGGGCGCATTCAATGGTTTGTCCTTACTGTCCTTGTTTTCCTTGTTGTTCATGTCGGTTTCTGTAGGCGGTGGCGGGGGGAGGGGTTCCAGAATTACTCTGTTTTGTTATCAATTTGGTCAGAAAACTCACCTCAAATTGAAGGTGAAAAAATAAGCACAAAATAAATTTCAAAATAAATCTGAGAATTCGAAATCCTGCAAAATGTGCGGGATTCTGCTGGAAATAGCGAGGTCTGGAGCCCCCGAGGGGCCTGCATCCACTGCTGAGTTCAATGAGGAGCAAATAGAAGAAATTGTGCACCACGAAAAACACGCTGAGCTGGCCTGTTCGGCGACTTTTAGCCAGCTATTGCCAATTGTGCTGGAAAGAGGACCAAATTACGGCAGGTTCCAGTCGTTCCGAGCCCCAAATAACACCAGAATCGATATGTTCAGCTCTGTTCTGTCCTTGAGGGCCCCTTTCACGGCCCAGCCGCTGGTCTCAGACACATTTATAGTGCAGTTCAATGGGGAACTGTATAACGAAGAGATCACAGGCAACGATGGCGAGTTTATTTTGGAGAAATTACTGGAGCTGAACGACGTGGAGGCTGCTGTGAGGCTGCTGGATGGGGAGTTTGCCTTGACTGTGTGGGATAAAGTGAACAACTTGGTTTATTTCTGTCGAGATTCGGTTGGCAAGAGAAGTCTGGCGTTTAAGTATGACGCGGAGCATGGTGGAAGCCTGCTGGTGTCGAGCTTGCAAACGGCAAGCGTAGAGAACAAGGAGCAGTTTGTGGATTGTGTGAATGGCACTATTTACAAGTACGATTTGAGTGAGAACACGTTGACTGAATTGGCAGCTAGGCAGAGATTCGAAGTCACAGACAACGTTGACGTGAACTACGAGAAACTGTCCGAGAGACTGCAGCAGCTGGATGAGCAGCTCACCAACTCAGTCAGGCAGCGAGTCCTGAAGATCCAGCCGTTCCACCATAACACAGCAAGCAGCACCAACCTGTTTTCAGTTCTGTTCTCAGGCGGGCTGGACTGCACTATTTTAGCCGGGATTTGTGGCAGAGAACTGCCGCCTGGGACCGTCATTGACCTCCTGAATGTCGGGTTCGATAACCCAAGGACTGGGCTGAAGGCCTCTGAGGCACCCGACAGGATCCTGGCAATCAACTCGTGGAAGAGCCTCAGCCTGAAGTTCCCGCAGGTCAAGTTCAACTTGGTTGAAATCAACATACCCTTTGACGTGTACTCTTCAGCCAGGGGCAAAGTGATTGACCTGATGTACCCGAAGAACACAGAAATGGACTTATCCATTGCCATTGCGTTTTACTTTGCATCGAAGGGAGAAGGTGTGCTCAACACCTTTGACACAGGCACCAACACGTTCTCCAGAGCCGAGCACCAGGTGTATAAATCGCAGTCCAAGGTGCTGATAAGTGGGCTGGGAGCAGACGAACTGTTTGGCGGGTACCACAAGTTCTCGAATATCAAAGAGTTCAAAGATCTGGTTCCAGAGCTGAATAAACAGATCAACAACATCCACGAGAGGAATCTGATGAGAGACGATAAAGTGATCTCGTCTAACGGGGTGGAGGTGAGGTACCCGTTCCTATCAGAGAGATTCATAAAGTTTGTCGTGGACGAGATCGAGATCAACTATAAAGTCTCGAAATACCTGCTGAGAGAGTATTCCAAGTACATTGGGATCGATTTTGTTTCGCAGGAGCCTAAGAGGGCCATCCAGTTTGGTGCCAAAAGCGCCAAAATGCTGCCCAACGGGAACAAGCATGGTACAGACCTCCTCTAAGTCAAACAGTCATTATTTATTCTGCGCTAAAAATGTCAGGTATTTAGCAGCTTCCTGGAAACTGAAAGCAACCAGCAGAGTGAACTCATTGTATAAGCATATCTTATTGATGTCCCGCAGAATGTTGTCATAATTGCTGGGAACATCAATGATAAAAATCAGTATAGCATCTTTTTTAACCAGCGGTTTCATTCTCTTTGTGATGTACTCGGGCTTCAACTTGTGGTACTTCAGTGATAGGAACAGCACGTTCCTGTTGTTCACATAGTAGTCGTAGTCGTGGCGGGACTCCACGTAGGACCAGTTGACGTTTACCAGCGACTTGAGCAGCGGGTTATCAGTCTGCAGCTTATTGACCAGAATAGGTGACACTTTGGCCTTGGAAGTGCCAAAGTTCTGGTCAAATGATCGCTTGTTGGAGCTGGGCGTGGAGCTGGCTGTGCTAGGACCCGTGCTGGTCACATTGGGCCTTACAGCGGGGGTTACAGTGGGCTTTACTGTGGCATTAGCACTGGTATTACTGGCATTGCTCTCTGTCCTTACAACCCCTTCTTCTCTGAGTTTGCTCACGCCAGCCAGAATGCTGGCAAAAGACGTCGTGTCTGTAGGGTTTGCGTCTTCACTCATCACCTAACGATTCAGTTTGCTTTTGCATATTCCGGTTTATTAGTTGAACCAAAATATATAAAAATAATGTGGAAAAAACTCAGTTTCTCCAAGATACTAAACCAAAGCTTGATGAAGATGAGCACCCAGAAGAAGAGTGAGTTGTGCTATGAACACCCAACTTAAGGGAACGTACTAACAGGCTCCCTGTCCACAGTTGATATCTCACAGCTCGAACCGGAGCAAATAGTTCAGTTCAGAAAACAATTCCAAGAGGAAATCGACCACTTCACCACCTCTCTGGACGCACTAAATATGGCACTGAGCAAATACCACGACTGTCTACAGAATATCCAGAAGATCAGCAAAAAGGAGCAAGAGAATAAGGACATATTGGTGTCTTTGTCCCCATCGCTTTACGTGCCTGGAAAAATCAAAAACAACGACAAGTTCTTAGTGGATGTTGGGACCGGCTACTACATAGAGAAGAGTGCCGAGGACGCATCAACCTTCTACCAGAATAAGATCAATCAACTGAAGCAAGATTACTCCAAGGTGACCCAGATTATCAACGAAAAGTCTCAGACATTGGCAAGAATGGATGAAATTCTGAAACAGAAAGTCGTGCAGCAGCAGCAGCAAGCAAAACAAACTGCGCCAGTGACTGCTTAGCTGCTTCCTCTGCTGAGTTTAATAGAAGTTTCCCGCTCAGCTCACAGCGTAGTATATCACCCTCGGAAATGCCGAATTCCGGCTCATCGCATCAAAATTTTTTTCTGTAAAAAAAACAGTGAAATTTCTTTTCTTTAACCGTGCAAAAACAAGCCAAAGACCTGTTGAAGATGGCAAAGAAAGGCTCTGCTGGAAAGAAGAGACAGCTGTCCAAGAAGCAGTTTCAAAAAAAGTCACAAAATGCGTTTGAAATTGCACTGAAAGAGGAACAAGTTGCCAATGGAGAAGTTGATGCTGACAGTGGGAACGGAAGAAGTAAAAGAAGCAGTGGAACTGTCGTCAATCTCAAGAAGCGAATGCAAAACAGGGCCAGTGGAAGAGACGTTAACGAGAGCGAAGAGGATGACTCTGAAGAGTTTGAGGACGAAGAAATCGATTCAGATGAAGCTCTAGGCTCAGATGATGAGTACGATGTGCTGAATTCCAAGTTCTCACAAACCATCAGAGATAAAGCCAAGGCTAAAAAGGATAAAATGAAGCAGAAAAAGGGACAGAGCAGCTATGATGACGACGATGATATTTCAGGCGAAGAAGACGAGGAGTACGACAGTATAGATGAAAGTGAGCTAGTGCCACTATCAGCAGTTTGGGATATGGACGACAAAGACCTCAGCAGAAGCAAGAGCAAGTCGCATGCTGGGTCCCAGGACTTGGTGCTGGACGACAATGATGAAGACTCAGAGGACGAGGAAGACGGAGACTCAGACTCAGAATTAGGAGACTTGGGAGACTCGTCAGAGGAACAAGACCCAGACTCGGACTCGGACTTGGACTCAGACTCAGAATCAGATGTGTTTGCCAATGATTCAGACCAGGACGAAGAGGTCGAACTAACCAGTCTCAAGCAATCGCTAGCTAAGAAGCACGCGAAATCAAAACTTCAGTACCAAGGATTCCAAACCAGTGAAAATGAATTGTCATTGCCTGGTGGAGGCTCAGACATCACTTTAGCAGATATGCTGTCAGTGGTGGACACAGATGCAGCTTCGAAAGCAGTCCTAGTTGACAATAGAGACGACTCAAACAATAAATCGCTATCGGTTCCATTGCCAAAAAGAATTCAGCAAAGACAAGACCGTAAAGCTGCATATGAAATTTCCAAAAATGAAGTCAATAAATGGAAAGACACTGTCAGAGAAAACAGAGATGCCGAAGTGCTCAAGTTCCCTATGAACAAACCAGCTGATCTTGGTGCGAACAAGAAAGCGTCAACATTCAATGAAATTTCAGACCTAACCGAGCTAGAGAAGAAAGTCAACACAGTTTTGAAAGACTCAAAACTATATGACGATAAAGCAGAAGCAACCTTTGAAGAAATTGCCACAGCCAAAATGTCAAAAGAAGAACTACAAAAAAGAACCAATGAACTGAGAAAGATGAGAGAACTCATGTTTAGAAATGAAAGAGAGGCCAAAAGAATCAAAAAGATCAAATCCAAATCTTTCCATCGTGTCAAGAAGAGAGAAATGATGAGAAATAAACAGTTAGTTGAGGGTGACGAGGATGGCGAAGAAGTGGAAGATATTGAAGCCCACGACACAAAAAGAGCCATGGAAAGAATGAGTCTCAAGCATCGTAATAATTCTAAGTGGTCTAAAAATCTTATCAAGTCTGGTCTGAGTAAGGACGCGGCCAACAGGGACGAACTCGAAGAAATGATGAGAAGAGACCAACAGCTGAGATCCAAGATACTGGACAGGGGTGGCGATGACAGCGACGACGATGGATATAAATTTGATTTGAATAAAGATCTTTCTGACTACGAGTCTGATACTGAGCTGCGTGAGAATTTGGGTAAGACTGGTGTGTTGAACATGGCTTTCATGAAGAATGCTGAAGCCAAAGAACGCCAGGAAAACCAAAAGAACCTTGAAAACCTTAGAAACCTTGAGAAAAATGGAGACTTAGACTCGTTCAAGAATGAAGAACTGAATATCAACAACGCTATCAACTCCAACATCAATGCTGGTAGAAGAGTCTACGAGCCGCAAGTTGATGCGTCCAACAAAGAAATCACTGAACTGAATGAAGACGTGCTGAAGGAAGATTTAATTGACAACTCGAAGAACTTGGTGTCTCAAATAAGTAGAAAGTCCAAGATTGTTAAGGAGCAAAAGGATAAGCAGCAAGATAGAGAAACCAGAGAAACACAGGAGCAAGATGAGGACGAAGATGGCGCAAATCCATGGTTAAACGACGACTCTAATGTCGTCAAGTCCAGAAAACTAAGAGTTGTTGACCAAAACAGTTCGAAATCTGACAAACTTGCGAACAAAATAGCCAAACAGAAGAAGAGAAAGCATGCTGACGTTGATGTGGAGGATGAGTTTATCGACATGAACTCTACAATCAAAGTTTCCAGTAAAGTTGGGGCTGAAAGTGATAAAGATGACGATGAAGTGGCTGATAGCCACAACTCGGAGGTGAAAGATTCAGACGTGCACATGTTCACACAGAAGGAGTTGATTGAGCAGGCGTTTGCGGGAGATGACGTTATCAGCGAGTTTACCAAAGAGAAGAGAGAACTGATTGAAGAGGAAGGAGACAAAGTTGAAGATCTGACACTGCCTGGCTGGGGTGACTGGACTGGAGGCAATAAGAAGGTGAAGAAGAACAGATTTGTCAAGAAGACCCAGGGAGTCAAAGAGAATGAGAGAAAAGATCGTAATAAAGCCAATGTCATAATAAATGAGAAACTGAACAAGAAGAACGCCAAATATCTATCGTCGTCAGTTCCATTCCCATACGAGAACAAGGAGCAGTATGAGAGAAGTCTGAGAATGCCAATTGGAAATGAGTGGACTTCCAGAGAGACTCACCAGAAGCTGACTATGCCTAAAGTTGTTGTCAAAACTGGCGTTGTCATTGACCCACTCAAGGCACCATTTAAATGAATATATATTTTTGGATAGCTGAAACGATAGCAGGAATAGCATTTAGTAGATGTAACGATTCGCACGTTTTTCTGACAATGTTTTATTAATATATACCAGTACTCACAAGCTATCGAGTCTATCATTAATCTCCTGGGCTGATAGCTTCTTGAATCTTGGTCCACGTTGGTTTTCTACACCTTTGAAACCCAACAAGTCATCATTTGGCTCTCCAATGATGGCGATTTCGACTGTGTCACCGTTCATATCACCTTCAATCGATTCTTTCAAAGTTAGTAATGCAATATGTATAGCGTCCTCCAGCTCTAATTCATCATTCCATCTTTTCTCTAAAAAGGTTTTGGCCGAAACTGCTCCTTTACCAATGGCTGTTGCTTTCCATGGGAAGTATGAGCCGGATGGATCAACTTGGTACAGTCCAAATTTGTTGTGATCGTCGTATCCTGCAATCAACAATGACACACCGTATGGTCTGACACCCCCAGATTGTGTACTCTGCTGCATGATTTTCGCAACTTCACTGACTAATATCTTTGTTGGTGGGTATTCATTATAGATTCTCTTGTAGTTTGTGTGTGAGATTTTTCTTGATGCATCAATTAAAACCCTGAAATCTGGTCCCATTCCTGAATAAACAGCCCCAATATCTGGAGTTATCAGTGCAATCTTGGAGTGGGTGTCTGATTTGATTAGCGGGGATGCGGATTTCTTTTCTGTGGCAAGGACAATTCCATTTGTAGCCTTGATACCTAGCGAGGTGACTCCCTGCTTAACTGCATTTAGTGCGTACTCAATTTGCACCAATTTCCCGCTTGGTGAAAACGTGGTCAAAGAAAACGAGTATCTGTCAGCCATTTGTCTCTTTCTGTGCGCTTTGGGCTCCTTCTAGTTCCTTTTAACTGGTTCAATCAACAGCTAAATTTGTTTGTTTTTTGCCACTTGAAATTTCACTACAGACGGATTACATAGGAAATTACATAATTAGGTAAGTGCAGCATTGGTAGGAACACTACTTTCTGCTGGTGCTGGTGCTGCTGCCTCTGCTGGTGCTGCCTCTGCTGGTGCTGCCTCTGCTGGTGCTGGGGTCTCCTGGTTCGACCCAGGAGCGCCAGCAGCCTTCTCTCTGTAGTATTTCAGTGCTGACAGTTTCAAACTTCTCATCAGCTCATTGGAAGGTCTCTTTATGTGCATAAAGTTACAGAGGTTCCCCCTGTCGCAGCTGCTGGTATCGTGCTGGCGACACGTCGAGTCTCTGAAATCCTGTACCGGGCTGAGCTCACAATATATTGGCTTGGAGTTGAACCATCTGGAGCTGAAGTTGTCCCTTACTAGTTCTGCATCTTTCTCGTTCTTAAACTTCATGTACACGTTCCCGTTCATGTGGTCGTTATGGTTCTCGCATACCACTATCTCGTCAACTTCTGCCAACAGGTTCGCTTCAATAAAAATATCTCTGTAGAACTCTTCAAAATTCGAGTTCACTTCTTCTTTATTAACCTCAACCTTGCTTCTGACCTCTGGATTCTGATACATATTCACCACAACAATCGTTTTGGATTTGGTCGGTCTCGTGTGCTTTCTCGAACACTTCTCTCCGTGTCTGCAAGCTCCTATCTTTGTGTAAAACTGGCTGTTATCATAGTTAGTACTGGTTCTTCTTCTCCCTGTGGGCTTTTAAGCCCAAACACACAACTCACCATAAAACTGAGTCTGACATTACACTATTTCTCCTTCTCAAACACTACTCCCACAGCAATAAGTGACTGTTTCAACACCTCTAAATAAATATATTTAATAATGAAAAATTCTAGATTTTTTTTTATTTTACATTTCACAACAGTTAAGCAGGAAGAAGAAGAACCTGGAAGTAGAGCCGAGCTAAGATGGGAGTAAGTTGGGGTTCTCTTTTCATTTTAAAGCAACAGCAACTAACATAGCTGAAGAACGATGGTGGAGTGAAACTGCGAAGAAAAGATCTAATCAAAGAGAAAGCCAATGACAACGTTGAGTTTGATAGAAAAGAGTTCAGTGAAAACTCGAAATGGAAGAACTGCTATCTGAGCAACGCAGAGCTTCGCGAGCCGGTGGTTTCAGATTACAAGGGACACCTGTTCAATAAGGAATCAGTCTTAGAGTACTTACTGGATTCTGATGAGAGCTTCACAGAGAACCAGAAACTGCTAGTGAAACACATCAAGTCGCTGAAAGATGTTGTCAATCTGAAGATGAATGTCAACAAGGGAAACAACGAGTTTATTTGCGTTATAAGTGGGAACCAGCTGGGTTCAAAGGGGCTGAAATATATTTATCTTGCTAGATGTGGTGACGTTATGTCTGAAGCGAGTTTGAACATCGATAGGAAATCAATGAAATGCCCAGTTTGTAATGAAGAGTATGAGGATAGGGATGTCATAGTGATAAATCCTGAGTCACAGCAGGACATAGATAAACTGGAGGAAAGAATGGACTACTTGAAACTAAACAATTTATCGCATTCGCTAAAGAAGTTGAAGGCTAAATCCAAAAAGAGGAAGGAGGTTGAGCCCGCGTGTGGTGACACCAGCTCTGATATCCCCGAAAGTAGCTCCAAAAAGGCGAAAAAAGAGTAAGTAACGAATAATGATGATACAACTTCTTAACAATAGTAATTCTTTAATTTATATACAGCGAGCAGTTCGTTAAACTTATTTCTTTTCTCCATTTGGTCCAGCCTGCGTTGTGTGTTAGTACTGAGCAATTGTAATGATCGCGCAAAAAAAAAGGAAAACACATACAGAAGCACCAGCTACAGCAGCAGCTTGCAAATTCTTCTCTCTTTCAAAGTTTTGCCCACCAATGTACATTTGGTAGGTAATGGCTCCTAGCATGTAAACTGTTCAGGATGTTAGTCGAATGAAACAAAAACTTGTTTTGGTGTTATTGAACAACAACAGTGTGCTTACAGGTTCCTCCAACAAGTCCTAAAACTGTGAGACGGTGAACTGCGTCTGTGACTCTTGTGTACCAAGCATATTGCGCCATTCTGATTGATTTCTTTGGTGTTTTTAGCTGTCCTTTAAATAAAAGTAATAATTAGAAGTATCAGCAAATTTTGAACTTTAGGAAAATGGTTCTTACATAAGCACCCTTTGGTGTTTGGGTGTTATCAGTTCTGTGCTGAGCTGAGGGCGAATTCTCACCATGAATAGAAGGGGGAGGTTTCTGCGTGGGTTCATATGGTGCTGGGTTACCGTATAGCGGCTAGAGGAACTCTTTTCAGCTGTTTTCTGACTTTGGTGTGCACTTTTTTTCCACCTAATTTATTTCAAACACCGTTAAGCATATTCTTTATTATATAACGCGGTGCTATGCCAGAGCAACAGTACATCTACACATCCTTCAAGCTATTTTGTCGTTATATATATAAATAGTTCACTTATTTAAAAATAGAGTAGTAGATTGCACTGTAACCTCTTTTGATGTAGTATTTCAGTCTGTTGAAGAAGCTAGTCCCGTAGTAGCTTCCAGTGTTGGACACATCACCAATGAACCAGTTCAGGTTATCCTGGGCCAGAGTAATCAGCTCATCGTGTTTGAGGTTTTTAGTGTTCTTAACACCAAACGACTCTAAGTAGTTCTTGAGGTCAACATCGTTCCAGTACTGGAACAGCGTCTTTTGCAAGTTGGAGCCTTCATCCGAGATGGTTTGCGAGGTGCTTGACAAAAAGTCCTTGAGTGACTGATAGTTGTCGCTTCCATGCTGTTTGATCCACTCGGCAATGTTTTCATTAGACCATCCTTTGAACAGGTAGTCTTTATTGAAGTTCTTGATTGGCTTCAGCTTGTTGGCCTTAACCAGCTCAATCAGCTTAGATTTGGTGGCAAAAAGCGGAATTGGCACATCACGCAGCTGCAGAAACTCCTTCAAACGGTCTCTGGACCACGACTCGATCCCAACTAAGAATGTGTCATTGATAACATTGTCAACCTTCTCGCTGCCTTTACTCAAGATTGGGGAAACCTTCTTGGATGCCTTCTCAACCCAGTACGAGATGTCGTCACCTAAACTGGATTTGTACTTTTTGGCAGTCTCAACCAGCTCAGCTTGGTTGGTTTTGACCGAGTCCTCCAGTTCAACACCATGGCTCTTGAGCCAGTTGTACAGCTGACTTGAGGTCCATGAGTTGAAAATGTCGTCTTTCAGCTCACCACCCTTCTCGTACAGAGACTTGTTGGTCAGATCCAATGAGTCCAGCACAGAGTCACGCTCCTCTTCGTACACTTTGTACGCATTGTATGCATTTTCACGCACCAGACGTCTCAAATCGTCTTCAGAGTCTCTGATCTTGGAGTATGAGACATCGTGGTCATCCAGCCACTTTCTCAATGACTTTTTGGACCAGCTCGAGTACAGCCAGTCGCTTGGATATTTACCAGACTTTGCAAACTTTTTGGCAATTGCGTCATAGTTGTCTTGGACCGCCTTCACCAGCTCGTCATGGGACAGGTCCTTGTAGTCGCCCGAGTACGACACCTTTTTCAGCAGCTTCTTCAACTCAGAGTCGTCCCAGGTTTGAAAAGTCCACTTCTTTACATTGCTGTAGTCAGGCAAGTCGTACCCGCTAAACAACGATGGTGACGACCAAGATCTGCCTGAAATTACATCCTTCGCCTTCAATTTCAAGCACTTTGGTGAGTAGGACGAGGAGGAACCTGCTCTAGAGCATTCGTATCTGAGTTTCAGTTCCTCAATGTTGTCATTGGCCAGATTCTTCAATTTCTCTAGAGAATCTTTAGACCCATCAACAATATCGTCATACTTGACTGAGTGGTCATTTAAGTATTGCTTGAGATCGTCGGCGCTCCATGAGTCAAAGACACTGGAGCTTGAGACAACTTGAGCAACCACCAGCAGCAGTGAACTAATATTTAGTAACTTCATTCTTTATTATTATGGTTTAATGGTTTACCTCCTTGTCTCCACATGAATTTGCAATCTACATCTCTTATATACTTCTTCCCGCTGCATTGCGGCCATTGTAGCAAAATAGCAACCCTATTTAACTAAGCACAGGTCATAGCACTAAAAATAAGCAATGCAGCAATCAATCAAGCAACTAATTTTTCTCTTTCCAGAAAAAGTTTAAATCATCACGTCAACGTGCCCGAGGCCCCACCGCCTGGTGCTCTGAGGAACACTGGGGAACTCAATTTGGCTCGCCAACTGGCTTTTGCAGCCCACAATTGCGGGCATCCCGCAAGTAAAATAAGCTTCAAATTTTACCAATTGGGAAATATACCGGTTTAGGCAGTGCACCTGAAATTATGTGTCAATCTGAACCGCGCGCGAGAAGACGATGCACAGCATCCACCAGTGTGCCGTAGTTCACCCGCCACAGTCCACCCTGCAGAAATGTAGCGCACTGGAGCCTGGCCAAGGCGGAAAATGAAGATTGGGGGTTGGTATACGGTGGTGGGTGCTCTGCGCATCTGCTATTCGCTGTATAGCACCGGCAGGAAACTTACTCCAGTGTAGAGACAAGCACACAGCTGCCACTGCGAGCAACACGCCTGTAAGCCAGGCACCCAGCCAGCTCGCCCTGGACTGTCACGTGACGTCATGTGACCCAGTGTTTTTTCACCAACTGAAAAAAACCAAAAATCAAAACAAATAAAAGACAAAACAACCTCCAAGGCGCCAACCACCATGTCTGATATGCAAATCCCCATAGTGCCAACCCCTATTGTTGTGCCAGATGCGTCCTTGATATACAATGGGACTGGCAACATGCCGCCGATGCCAGCAGGCAACGTGTTTGGCAACAACAACACCTCGCATGGAGCAGACATTTTAACGCATATTAGGCTAAACATCAAGGCCAAGCTGAACAAATCGTGGTGCCTCAACACGATCCTCAAGCTCAGCAGAAACAACCCTGGTGTTTTGAGGCAGCAGTGGGCGCTGGATTTCCTAATGGAGGAGATCAGACTGAATAACGATAAAACTGCTGCACTAAGCATAAGAAACCTGTCCCAAGACCGTGAATTTGTCAAGATGCTCGCGGTTTACCCAAACTGCAAGCAAATATACTCAGATATACTGGCAAAGTTTATTGAAAAAGAGCTCAATATCTACGATTCGAACGAGACTGTTTTTGATATTGAATATCTGATATACTTGGTTGATACGATTGAGTCTATTTCGTCTTTTTTTGCCCCAGCTGCTAAGGACGACGAGCTGTTTGTTTCACTAGTGGAGATATTCCTAGAAATCAACGACAGATCGCTGCTCATATCGATCATGAGATCGTTTGCAAGATTTCTAGTGAGATCCGAGCTGAATATTGAAAATTGCTCGCTCAACCTGAGCTCCAGGGTGTTAGATAAGATTGTTTCGTATCTCCTGATTGATACCGACTACGAACTGGTCCTCACAGCTCTGGACTTCTTGTACCAGTACTCATTACCAGGAAATAACAGAATCCTCAATTTACTGAAAAGCCCAACCAGAAAGGAAATCCTAACTACAAAGACAATTGACCTGCTCACGTTCAACCTGAACATAAAGAACAACCCAAA
Organism: [Candida] sp.; assembly: GCA_030570575.1. Taxonomy (NCBI): domain Eukaryota; kingdom Fungi; phylum Ascomycota; class Saccharomycetes; order Saccharomycetales; species [Candida] sp. The sequence goes on along the minus strand of JAJLVZ010000002.1, from coordinate 844,225 downwards.
TGATTTTTCCAACCTCAGCTCCAACTACTTGAAGCTGGTGAAAAGATCAAAACCACCAGTACCTGAAAATCCACCAAAACTATCCTTGGAGCTATATAAGGAGATATCGTCGTTTGATGAGCCTATAAGGGCCACTGCCTGGATGAGATGCTCTTACAAGTGCTCTGCCAATAGCGAGGTTACACAGATCTCGCTATGGAAATCGTATGAACAGCAGTTTGAGAACGAGCAGCTGATAAATAACAAGAAAAGACTGCTGCCAGCTGTGGATTTCATCAAGAATGTCTCAAATGCCTTCCCCAACTCCAGTGCAATGGTGCTCAACCTACCAAATGGACAGAGAAAGTTCATTATCAAGGGGATTGAGCCAAGAATCAAGCCAGTTGATGTGAAAACTGGTGAAATCGAGGCATTTGCCTTGAATTCCAACTCAGCACCGGCCCAAGCAACCCCAGCAGCTCCAGCACAGGTACAGCAACCGGTCAACACAACCGGCAGCCTAACCAGCGAGTTCCAGGAAGACCTACCACCCTACGCTGCGCCAACTAAGCTCAATGAGGTTATCAACAGCTCTATTCTATTGATTATCTCACTTACTAACGATAAGAACGGTAGAAGCTCGTTCAAACCTTTCATTGAAGACATCTTCAAGAAAATCGAAGCTGTGCCAATCTTATTTGACGAGCTAACAGACGTGTTGAAGTACTTACAGGATTAAATAACAAACTAATTAATTCATTATTATCTATATTTATCATGTATTTCTTTCGTAATTCCTTCGCATTATATGATATGCGTCTTTTGCATTAAATATTGTTTTCTCATTATTCATTCTCTGTTTTGAAGAGTTAAAAAGTAAAATGGGGGCAGTGGGGGGATTAATTTTTCAGCAGCTCAAGAGCTTCATGGACTTGTGACGAACAGTTGGATAAATCCATTGTTTGGGTTTGAAATCTGAAAAAGGTGTTCAAGTCGGACTTGAATTGGATCAACTCATTGGACAGAGGTGTGTAGTAGTTCAAAGTGTCATTGAATTCTATTATTAGTGGTGCTAACAATTCCACTAACTGCAGGTTGTCGCTGTTGCTGTTGCTTTTGCTGCTGCTACTGCTATATAATGATTTGTTGGTATTGCTGTGCTGTGTGAATATTGAATTATTGAAAATGGTGATCATTCCAAATAAACTGTTGTTGTAAAGATTGCTGTTGTTTTCATTCAGGTTGAAACAGTTGATTAGCTCCTTGAAGTAGTTAGTCTTGTAAATTTGATTCAAAACGTTCAGACTGATTTCTGAGTTGTTGTTGTTGCTGTTAACAGAAATGATCAAATCATTCAGGAATTTAAATTTATCAGCTGAGTTGATTCCATGATTGTTAACAATTGATAATGACAAATTCAGGTTATTCAAATAGTCAAAAAGTAACGGATAAACTTCAGGCTGGAACTGATTACTTCTTAAGAATGACTCTTTGACAATCTTCAAAACTGTTTGTTTATCGTTGTGTTCAATAGCGTTGACCAAGAACAGTGAAATTGATGGTTTGTTGATTTTTGGGACAATCAGAATATTTTCCAAATTTGTAGGCTCCTGCTTGATTTCCATTGCTGACATGAAGTTGTAAACTTTTAGCTGTTTTTCATATGAGATTTCATTCAAATTTGGTAGGAAATTTGAGTAGAAATTGTATGAGAAGTCGGGTATCCATTGGATTTTGTTAAAGTTTTCCCAAATTTCAAATGACTTTTCTGCATTAATTTTAGAAAGACTCAAGATGTAGGACGATAGCAATTTAGAGATCTTTGGTTCATAATTCTCAAAGTTTTTAATTGAAATCAACAATTTGTCCAAGAACTTGGTGGCAATTGAAATTTGGTTGGTTTCAATCAACGTTGAAATGAAAACTGAATAAACTTCAAATTGATAGTTAACCAGATTATTCTCTTTGTTCTTGGATAGTTCTTTAAACTCTTCGTATAGCTTAATTGAAACTGTTGGGTCATTCAACTTTTTGCAGTAGTTGATCAATCCAATGAAATAGAATTGATTCTTTTCGAAGGAGCTGGCACCACCTTGTCCATTTTTCTGAAAAAGTTTCATTAATGACTCGATGTTGACGATTCCCGGGTACAAATTCATGCCAATGAGAATCGAGTTCAGGATTTTGTAGTCAAACTGCTGGATATTCGACACATTGGAAGCATTGAAAATATCAATAGCAATTTTGAAAAAATCGAATCCATTATTGGACACGTTTGAGTCCTTGAACGACAGTATCGACGAATCTAGCAGCTTCTCTAAAACTATTGAGTAAATCGATAAATCTGGCTTGATTTTATTGGTGATCAGGTCCTGGTAGACAGTCAGCATTACTGACAGTTTTTCGTCGACTGAATCGTCGAGTGTTCTGAGGCTGATCGAGTTCAGCACTATTTTGTAAATCTCTCTAGATGGGACTATGTTGTTTCTTTTCAGAGCCATGTAGATGGAGTTGATTTTGTTGTAGTCTTTGGCCTCGTGTGCCAGTAGTATTTGGGTGCTTTGCTCCTTCAGGAATGTGGAATCATCCTGGACTGGTTGTTCTTTTAGTTGTTCTTGTTTAACCGGGTTTTCAACCTTTGCGGCTATTTCCTCTTTTTTCGCTTCATCCAGCTTGATCTTCTTTGCCGCATTTCTGACGGCGTCCTTGATAGAAACTTTGGACTCCTTGAGCTCGTAGTTGGTGGAAAACTGTCTGATCTGCTGAGTCTTCTTGCTGATGATCGGCTTCTTGCTGGTCACGTCCGCTTCGCCAATACTTATCTTTGGGAGGTAGTTGCTTTTGAGCAGCGCTGGGCTGAGGTTGATTACGTTGAGCACGGTGTTGCCGGTACCCGCCATAACTATGCCCGCTGAGGTGTCTGGTAGGTTTCTCTCGTCATCGATCTGCAGTCCGTGAGCCGACACTGAAGGCAGCGGGTTCACATGGAGCCGCCCGCTGTGCAGTGTAGAGTCATGGACCGTGAGCTGGCCCTGCTGTCTCAAATAGTTGAAGGTCGAGTCAAAAAACGCAGTTGTCTGCGCCTTTGTTGTGTGATAACGCTTCGAGGATGTGTAGAAGTTGTTCCGGAAGCAGCAGAAAGGCACCTTGGCGCTGTAGAAGTGATCCCAAACCATCTTAGCTCGAACCGCCCTGTAAATATAACCTCAAATCAAGTTTAAAGTAACGAAACAAGGCAAGTAATCAAGTTTCAGTTGTTGTTTTTAAGTCAAACTATAAGAAATCTGAAATATTTTGAGTCAATTCAGAAAATCGGCAAAGTGGTTGTGAGCACTGCTCCTGTCAATTCTGCGCGCTGTGATTGGCTGGCGTTTGTGAGCGGGCCTTGTATGTGCGCCCGACTGCATTGGGGTGCATTGTTCTGCATGTTCTGGGCTTTGACCGTTGTGTGTGCTCCTACCGTTGGTGCCAGTCGAGCAGCCTTCCTCATGCCTAGGGCCTGGTACTTGAGCACCGGCCGTGAACCTGGTACCTGAGCACGAGTCGTAGATATCGTATCCTTTGCGTTTTAGTATTAGTACGAAAGCAAGGTTGTCTGGTGTTAGCATTTAGAACCTGGTGCCTATAGTGAAAGAGAGCACCTGCAGGTAAGCCTGTGGTGGGTAGCTGGATTGTAAAGTTGTTGCAGAAGCAATGGTGATAACAGTTAGTACAGTAGGAATGGTTGCACATAGCAGGTGTATGTGTGCAGCACATCTTTCCGGGTGCATATGGCTGTGTATGACAGTGACACTCAGCTGTGCAGTCGTGGAGTCAACAGTGATAGGGCACACTGGCACTCACACAGTACCACACACATAGTACAATGGTATATGACAATGGGGCTAGTTAGTAGCAGAGGGTAGGTACCAGCAGTGAACCAGTTAGCGTTAGTCTTGCGACAGTGAGTAAAGAGATGGTAGGCCAGTACTGACACTTAATTCTAGACCAAGTATTGATGCTGGTTCACTCAAGGGCGATAAACCGTCGTCTACAGCACAGTTACTAGCTATCTATTAAGCGTTCAGCAATTACACTTCACCGGCTCACTCCTTGACGGCGTAGGTACGGTGGTATCTGTCGTCCACCTCGGTCAGGTAGTAGGTGCCCGGAGTCAAGGTTTCGATGGAACCGGTTGGCTTAAAGTTCTTTTGCAAGTGGGCAGCTTCTCTTAGAGCCAGAGCAGCTTCGTACTCCTCAGGAGTGGCAATCTTTCTTGCACTCAAGGCGTTGTCAAAGTCGAGGTTCTTGATGATCTTGGAAACATCGCCCTTAACAACAGCAGAGGTGAGGGTGGCAGCCAGACCCGAACCGTAGGAGAAAAGACCAATTCTCTTGTTTTGCAACTCTTCGTTGCCAACGTAGAACAGCAAAGAGGCCAACGACGCCCACAGGGACCCGGTGTACATGTTACCGGTGTTGGTTGGGACCTTGAGAGATTGGCTGACTCTTTCCTCGATCAGCTTCTTGGCCAAGGTGACAAAAGTCTTCTCAACCACTTTGCTGGTGAGACTCTCGTCGTAGGAGAGCGCAGCCAGGCTGGCATCAACGTCTGGGAACAGCGATGGGTCTGCTCTGAAGTCGTTATATAGCAATCTGGCGTAGGATTTGGTGACCAGCTTGCAGTTTGGAACGTGGAATGCATTGTAGTCAAAGTGGTTGACTGCGCCAATGGTGTCCTTGGTGGTGGCCTTGCAGCCTGCCTTGATGGCCTTCTTGCTGTACGCAGCGTACGCCTTGTCCAGCGCCTTGACGTAACAGCTCAAAGAGTAGTGTCCGTCAACGTATGGGTACTCGGACAAGAAGTCTGGCTTGTAAAAGTCGTAGACGTGCTCCATGAAGGAGCCTCTGGTGCTGTCAAACACGATTGGTGCGTCTGGACCAATCAGCAGGGCCACGGTACCGGCGCCCCCAGTTGGTCTAGCGGCACCTTTCTCGTAGATGGCAATATCACCGCACACCACAATGGCGTCTCTGCCATCCCAGGCGGACGACTCGACCCAGTTGATCGAGTTCAGCACTGCCGCAGTACCCCCGTAGCACGCGTTGATGTTGTCCACACCCTCCAGGTCCGCGTTGTCCCCGAACAGCTGTGTCAGCACAGACTTGACCGACTTGGATCTGTCCAGCAGCGTCTCGGTACCAACCTCCAATCTGCCAATAGAGTTCACATCGATGTCGTAGTTCTTCAGCAAACGCGACAGGACAGTCAGCGCCATCGAGTAGATGTCCTCTCTGTCGTTGACAAAGCCCATGTTGGTCTGGCCCAGCCCAATGGTGTACTTGCCGGTTGAGACACCGTCGAATTTCTCAAGCTCCACCTGGCTTACTGCCTGCGAAGGAATGTACACCTCGATCCCCTTGATACCCACGTTCTGTGCGCGTGCCATCTTGTCTGTTTCTCTGCTCTGCTCTGTAAACTCACTAACTAAACGCGTTAACGAGCTGCAAATGTTGTTTGTTGAACGAACGTTTGATTTTTCGTATAAATTTTTCAGATTTTGTACGACGCGCCAAACTGGTAGGCGCACTGCCGCTCCCACTGGCCGATAAGGGTAGTTGCAGCTTGCTGTGGGGCCCCTTAGTAAGTAGTAGCCACTGCCAGTTGCCTGTACGGACCTCCCAACGGCCTGAAAACACCTCCCAGTCACCTGCTGACACCCCATTGCGGGCCCTGCCCTTATGAAATTGGTACGCGCACGGGTAGGCGCACGGGCAGACGCTCTGGGGCCCTGCCCATATTCAATTGGTACGCGCACGGGCAGAAGCTCTAGGGCCCTGGAGGTCGCTATAGGCCACGGCGGGCCGGGAGTAGACGCCTCTCTGGTGGAGTGGCATCAGCTTTAGGCTCAGCTGGAAAGCGACTGCCTCAGCGCTTCCTGGAGCTGCCGCTGGAACTCGCGCTCTTCCAGGTCGTCATCCGGGCCTGCTGGGTCCATGCTGTTCGTGTCTGGAGCCATGCTGGAACCTTCTGGAGTCTCAGCCTCCAGACGGGACAATTCCAACACCAGCCTGAGCTCTTCGTCTGTCTCTGCTGGGGGGTCCCTGGTGCCTGGCTGGTCCCTCGCAGGGTGTACATCCACTTCGGTGGGCTCCTCAGCCTCCAGCCGGGACAGTTCTAGTGCCAGCCTGAGCTCTTCGTCTGCGTCCAGCCCGCTGCCACCACCCTGCTCCAACAGCGACTGGTTGTACACCATGGCCAGCTCCAGCTCCTCATCAGACGTCACATCGGTCCCGTTGTACTTCTGGATGAGCCTGTCCTTCTGCAAACTCTCATAGTCCTGGTACTCAATCTCGCTCAGATCACCCTTGATGGCTGCCTTGAACCGGTCCTTGCCCCGGCGTCCACCGAGACCCACTGCGCCAGAAGCCTGGCCCCGCCTGCTGCTCGACCCTCGTCTGCCATGGCTGCTCAGCTCGCCGTATTGGAAATACTGCACCACCGTTCCGCAGCTAAACACACCGCTGATATCGCTGTCGTTGATGCTGCTCTTGTGGTTCGACGCCAGCTGGATCTTGTCCACGGGCACCAGCCAGCTCCTGTTGGGCTCCCGCGCCGGCAGGTACCGCTTGGGTATCTTCTTCGACACCTGCCGCACCAGACTGCCGGTATTCACGTCAAATGCAGCCACATACCCGTTGTAGCTGCCCACCAGCACCACCAGCGAGTTGATCGCAATCGAGCACAGCGACACGTACTCCAGCGGCACGTCCAGATCGTCTATCTCAGGCACAAACTCCACCAGCTCCTGCACAGACTCGCTTCTTTCCTCGTCTGTGCTGCTGCTGGCCCGGCTCTTCAGGCTCCTTGTGTTCAGCGTGATCACCCTGCCCGCTTTGCTCAGGATCCCCAGATTGCACCCGTCCCCACCACTGACCCGCGGGTCCACCCTGCTGAACTTCTTCTTCTCTTCCACACATATCTTGAATATCGAGTCGTTTCTCCCTACAACAAACTTCTTGAGTCTGCCAAACGAGCTCTTGTTATACGAGAAAAACCTGAGCTCGTCCTCTGTGCCAATGATCACCATCTCGCCGCCAAAATCAACCTCAAAAAACTGTATGTCGTGCAAGTTCTCAAACGAGTGTTTGATTTTGCTGATCATCGACTCGCCCAGGCACACAACGTAGATATGCTCAAAGTCGTATGCAACCACGGTGTTCTTGAACCCTTTCACTCTGACCAGTGGTGCATCACCAAGCTTGTACTTGGTGATATCCATCTCGTTATCTGAATTAATGACATTTTTCAGACTGATAACGCTCATTTCGCCCTTGTCGTCGCCACTGAAACAGTTGTCATAGTCGTTGTCGATGCACATCACCATTCTGTCGTGGCCAACCTGCACTTTCTTGCTCTCACTCCAGTACTGCTTGGGCTGCAGCAGTTTGAAAAAAATGTACCCGTTAATGGATCCTGTACATGCAACGGTGGAATTGAACGAAAACGCCGAGCTGGAGCTCGGTGTCGCAACGGGAATGCAAATGTCTATCTTGCCCTTGGGAATTGAGTAAATCTGGACATCGCAGTCGTCTGCAAACGTGAGTAACCTGGGATAGTTGATTTCCAGCTGGTGATAGTTCAGGGTATTGGCAATCATGAATTTGTGAAACCCAGCAGTCTTTTTCCACTTGGCCAGCATCTGAGCACGCTTGAAGAACTCAACACTGAACTTGTACGAGTTGGAAACAGAGCTGAAGCTCCTTATGTGTAACTTCTTATACATCAACACCTTCCACAACTCCTCGTCATTGATAATCGAGTTGAACAGCCTGCAGATCTCAGTCAGCGCAAACAGATCGTCCAGCTCAAGATAACTAAATATCTCAATCAGAATCTCCGCCGGCAGGTCCAGAAACGAGTTCATTTTATCCTCTTTACGTGGTGTAGTTGACTAATAAAAGAGAAATTTTTATGCCAAACTTGTATTTGTATTATGTAAACATTAGCTAGCAATTATGTAAGATCACAAATTGTACAGGTAGACGCCCTGCTGAGCCAGCTGGGCAAACAGGGCCTGGTCAGGGTGCCACTCTCTGACGTAGTTGAGGCTGGCAGAAACCTGCTCAAACACATCGCCATTACTCGTCCACCCAATGAACATTTCGTCAGGCTTTTGCTGGAAGAAGCTGACAACTTTTGCGTGTAATTCCTCAACTTGCTGGCTGAACGCCGTTTCGTCCTCTTTGCTGAACAAACCGTGACAATTCTTCAGCATACGCAGCAGCTGCAGGTTCTGCTCAAACTCGTTTCTGTACAAATTCTTCTTTTCAACGGCGAAAATGACCTCGTTTGAATTGGTTTTGTATGAATAGCTTGGTTGGAATCTGAGAAACTCTCTTAGTATCACGTCTTTGGCACTCTCAGTGGATCCAAACTGCCTGGAAAACTCGTCTGCTGTGACCCACGGAATAACTTCCTGGCCTTTGTTGAAATAACTCGAGGCTAACTCTCTTATTTCCTCGTCATCATCACTTAGGAACTTGTAGCATAAGAAGAGACACTGCGCATTGTTGCCGTCCCTCTCCAGGTACCTGATGACAGACTGTAGCCCTGCAATTCTCACAGTGTATGGCAAGTCCTCGTCTAAGCAGTATTCAACAACACCAACATACTCTTTGAACTCCTCACTTCCTTCATCAACTGGAACTAAATCTCCCAACAGGATAATAGCTGAATTCTTGATGTCCTCGCTGAACTCCTTGTTCTTCACAAACTCAAACAGTTTGGCAGTGTCAAACTGCTTCAAGAGCGGTAGCACCTTGGATCTGATAAAAATCCATGTATCCTCGTCATTTCCTAGCTTATTCAACTCATGGTTATCAGCTATTCCATTTGCCTGGCAGTACTCGATTCCCACCAGCTGGACTTCAAAGAACTTGGATTTTAGTGAGTTCTGTAGTAATTCATCAACTTGGTCTGTGCTCAACATTTTGTACTGCAATAAACCACTGAAAATCTCTGATAATAACAACTGTTTTGCCCCGTTGATTTCATAGATTTGATTCTCTTTCAACACCCACTGCCTCAACCCATCAACAATTTCCTCATTGTGTTGCACCTCTAAGCACTTGAACAGCACGGTGATAAAGGCCTTTGACGTCACAAAAGATGGATTATTGTAGAAAAGATCTGCACTTTTCTCGAAAACCTCAATGACCAACTCTTCAGAGTAAACATTCAATTGAATTATGGCTAACAAGTGACCGTGCAATTGGTTCTGGTTTGTAGTTGAACAGTTTTTAATCAATTCCAAAGCTTCAATATCAAAATTCTCAATCAATGATGGCAATGCTCTTGATGCCGCCTCCCTAATCTTCCAGTACTTGGTTGAAAGACATATGTTGAGCAATGGCTTAAAATCATCCAGCTCATTGTACCCAGAACTGGATTCCAACCTCGATAAGATGGTCAAAACTGGAAATAACGTTTCTAGGTTCTTTAAATCAATTGAATTCTGTAATATTTTAATCAAAATCCCCTTAATACCTTTATATCTGGAAAAAAACACTCTAGAATTCAGTTTCTTTTTAGTAAATAATCTGTTTTGTAACGCAGTAAACAACATAATTGAACAATTTCTCATTGACCAAATTTTTGAGGAAAAGTTTGATAATGACAATTCCAATGCTCTATAAACGTATGGAGAGCAGATTGTTGATAGTTGAGATTCCGTGAAAATAGCTTTCAAACAATTAGAAGCATGAACTTGTGGAATATCCATTTTTTCTCCATCTTCCTTCTCACTAACTGGTACTTGTGCTATTTGAATTAATTTATTGAACGCATATTCAATTAGTTTGTTATCGACAGTTATAACTGCTGTGATCAGAAATGGTAACCCACCAGATCTTCTGCTGATTGACTGAGTCTTGTTGGAAATTGTATCAATGTTCAAATCCAACCAGCTTTTTATTTGATTAGGCAATCGTTTGGAAACTTTCTCTGCAACTTTGATGAAAGTTGGGTACACTGATGAGAACGCACCCCTATGACGAACGGTAGACAGCTGATCCAATACCAATTCACCAATTCTCAGTAACTGGTCATTAGTCAATTCAAGGTCTAAAACTTGTTGTAACAACAATGTGGATTGTTTAGTAGATCTCCATGCATAACTTAGAACCAGTTGGGATGATCCAACATTGTATTTATCGCAACCTTCTGGTGAGTCATGACTCAAAATATCCTTGACTTTGAACCAAATTGTTTCAGAAATTTGAATTAGCTTTTCTGAGTTTGCATAGTTTTTATTATGAGAAATAATCAATTCCAATGAATTGAAGAACCCATCAATTGGGTGATTGACAGCTTGTTTGATTTCATAATTTAATGGCATCTCCTCTAAAAGCTTTTCAATAATTGAATCATCTTCAAAGATCAAATAAAGACACTCCAAGATTTTTGCACCAGATTCTGAGTTTGAATAGTTATTCAACATCTTGAAACCCTTATCGATCAAGTTTTGCTTTTCAGTTTCTGTGATCTCATAGTTGGACTTGTTAATCAAAACCATTGAATAATTTCTAATATCATCGTATGTACTCAGCAAATTATCAAACAGTAATTTGATTAATACTTTATCAAAAAGGCTAAACTTTATTATATCAGGGAAGTTGATATTCAGCTTATGGACGGGAGTAATTCCTGAGTCCAGGCCAATATCAACTAAGTAGTTTAATAAGTTCAAACCTGTTATGACTCGATGGTATTGGGAGTTTGGTTTGATCTGATATTTGAAAAAATCAATACACCAATGTAAGAATTCCTTGTAGTGGTTTAAATGGGCTAGTTTAGCTTCACTCTGGTCTTTAAGCCCGGCTGCAGACAGCTTGCTAGAGTCTCTTGCTAATGAGTAGGAAGAGTCTTTCAATCTGGACATGAAATGTTTGAACGAGCTGATGAATTCATTTCTTGTTTCAATTTCGATGTCATTGAAGAAGATGTCTAAGTTCAATTTCAAAATGTCCAAAACCTCGATATTAATCAGTTTAGAGCCCTTTGATGAACTTGTAAGCAATTTAAACACCTTAATCTTGTAAACTGGATTTTTCAATAGTGATGAAATCAAATCTCTAGAGATTAGGTTTGGGAAAGGATCATCTTCGATGGCCAGGTTTTGGCCTATATTCAAACAAGAGATAAACAAGTCTAGCTGGTCTTGCTGCTTGTTTATTCTGCTGACGAACAGCTTGAACCCATTTCTGGACAGCTTGAATAAGTTTGGTAGCAAGAATGTCAGTATATTTTCTGTGATTTGACTGTCGGTGCCGGAATTGATCTGGGTGAAAATTGGCTCCCAATACGTAGCCATCCAGTACTCGGCACTCTCCTCATCTGTGTATAACTTCTTATAGATAGACAGCAAGGCTTTGCTTATGATATTTGCCAATATCTTTGACCTCATTTCGTTGATGGACGACTCGACGAACTTTGGAAACTTCACCACAATGTAGTCCTTGGAGTCCAACTCTTTGTTCAGTGTTTCTATCAAGACGTATAGGACTCTGCGTGACGGGTTGATTTGCATCACCTTGTCGATCCAGGTTTTGAACAGAGTTTGGGAGTTTGCAACCGAGTTTTTGATCAGGTTTATCAGCTTGTTGAACAGATCCTTCAGCGCATTGGACAGTGGGGAGCCTGTTTCATTCCAGAAATCAATCACGTACTGGATCAAGTAGTCGCAGTTGGTGACAAACAGACCGTGGTTCAAGTTGTGCTTGAAGTCCTCGTTGTTTGCCGCCAGTTGGCTTGATCTCAGTGCCCAGATGGCAATGCAGTCCACCACCTTCACCCTGTAGTGGCCCACACCTGTGTAGTCTCGCAAGGAAGCGATCAAACTGGGGAAAACAGCACCCAGAAACAGATCGTAGTTGGCTTGGGTGACTGATTTGTTTGCTATTAGCGTGGCTTTCACGGCTGAAACTTGCTCGGCCGTCAGCACCTGCCCACTGAATTGTGTTTCGAGTGGCAGAACGTCCCTTGTGGTCATTTTGCGCCGCCAAAGACCTCTAAACAGCTGTGGTTTCAATATAGGTGAAAACAAAAAAAAAAATTCCACTTTTTTCACAGCCAGAACAGCTGTGCTGAGGTGTGCTGGTTTATTGGTGTTGGGCGGGCTGCAGGGTCACAGCACACACCGCGTGCCCATGGCAGCACTTTCCCCCGCCTAGCATGTCCCAGATTCGCACATTTTCCCACTAGAAATCCACCCAAATCCCGCCCAGGCTGCCCGCCCAGGCTGCCCGCCCCGCCTAGAAAAAGTCCTCCCGCCTAGAAAAAGTCCCCGGCAGAGGCGTCGCGGCGAAATTCAAATTCAAAACAACACGGTTTCAAAAACCACACACCCTGCAAAACACCGCTGAAATGGTTGCTGATAAGTACATTGGGCTTGCGCTGGCGATCTCGTCATCGCTGGCGATTGGGACGTCTTTCATCATCACGAAAAAGGGGCTCACAGACGCCAGCAGACACGGGTTCACAGGCAGCGGATACGAGTACCTCAAGAACCCCATCTGGTGGGCAGGAATGGTCACGATGGTTATAGGAGAGGTGGCGAACTTTGCAGCGTACACGTTTGCGCCAGCAATCCTGGTGACTCCGCTGGGGGCACTGTCGGTGATCATTGGAGCAGTGCTGGCTGCCATTTTCCTGAAAGAGGAACTGGGCACTCTGGGTAAGATGGGATGCGCCATTTGCCTGCTGGGCAGTGTGATCATTGTGCTGCATGCGCCTAGCGACAAGGACATTGCGACTGTGGACGAGATCCTGCAGTATGCGCTCACGCCACTGTTTCTCAGCTACGTTTTGGCAGTTGTTGTGTTTGCGCTCATAATGATCTACCGCATTGCGCCAGTCTACGGCCACACCAACCCCATCTACTACATTTCCATCTGCTCCACAGTGGGCTCGATCTCGATTGTGTCCATCAAGGCGTTTGGAATCGCGCTCAAGCTGACCCTAAACGGCAACAACCAGTTCACCCACCTATCGACATACCTCTTTGTGTGCATCGTCATAGTGTGCATCATGACCCAGATGAACTACTTCAACAAGGCGCTGGACCAGTTCGACACCTCGATTGTCAACCCGTTGTACTATGTCACCTTCACCACCGCAACGCTGGTTGCATCCTTCATCCTGTTCAGAAACTACGATGACGCAGGCCCAAAGGACTCCATCTCGCTCATCTGCGGGTTCCTGATAATATTCAGCGGCGTCTACCTGCTGAACATCTCGCGGGTCAAGAACACCAGCGACACCCACACGCTGTTCACCACCAACGACGACCTGGACGACATCCCGATGGAGGGCACCGGCGGTGTTTTCCAGGCCAGACGTTCCCTCAACCTGCACAGAAAGACGCAGTCGGTGAGCCGCAACGACGAGGAGACCGTCGGCCTCAGACGCATGGACAGCTTCGACATCGACAACGAGAGCTACGACAAGCTGTAGCTCGCACCCACATGCAGTTAACGTCGGGATCTAAACCTTCATGTACCCAGCGAATATACCGACAAGAGTATATGTAGTGGACTATATAACGGGACATTAACGTTTGGATATTACTGTATTAACATCAATCTTATTAAACACTTAAATATCATCAATATCCAACTCCTCTTCCTCCTCGTCGTCATCGTCAGCAGCAGCACCGAACTCGAAGTTGACATCTTCGTCGTCTTCGTGGCCAAAAGTGTCAGTTTCGTTGATTTTGGCGTTTTCTGGCAATTCTCCCTGTTGTTTCAGCAGTCTTGCCTCGTCTGAGTTGTATTTGTGTGCAACGTCACACTGGTCGTCTTGGAAGTCTCTCAATGAAACCAGGATAATGTCTCCCTGAGCAATCCAAACCTTCTTTCTCAGCTTTCCTCTGATGTGTCCCATTCTCACTTCCCCGTCAAAACAGGTGGCCTGGATTCTACCGTTCCCTAACATCTTGGTCACTTGCGCGTACTCCTGGCCCTCTTCCTTGAGGATAAGTTCTCTTTTGGCTCCTGCATTGTCGTTTTTACCACGACGTCTGTTCTTTCCTCCCTGTCCCTGTTAGCATCCTGGTCCCGGCATGCCTGGCCAGCACGGCCACTGCAGTCACTCACGTTTCCCTTAGCTTTTGGCATCTTTCCTGTCGTTGGGTTTCCAGCTGCCAATTGGGAAATAAAATTTTTTCAGACAGTTTGGTGATTAGTCAGTGATTATGCTATTTTTATAAAATTTGCTTACTCAGTGATTACGCTATTTTTATGATATTGTGCTTACTCAGTGCTTATCTCATGTTGTGGTGCTTACTCAGTGCTTATCTCATGTTGTGGTGCTTACTCAGTGCTTATCTCATGTAATTGTGGTGCTTACTCAGCACTGGCGCTGGCATTTTCAGCTTATTTTCCAGCTGCTGGGATTAACCTGTAGAGCAACCGGCATGGACCCATTTGAAGCCCGCCTGCAGTTCATCCAGCTGCTGGAGACCGTCAACCCGTCGAGCCAGTCGATGGGCAAGACAACTGCGTTTGCCATCAAGTTCAAGGACCTCCACGAGGACTTTCATTCCTGTATTTTGGAGGTGCTCAATAAAGTTGACCTCAACATTAAAATCAATATCGTCTACTTTATAGAGAATCTGCTCAACAAGCTGTACAAGAAAGAGTATGAGGACATTGCGTACTTCCGCAACATTGAAAGGGACTTCCCCAAAATCGTGGAGAACTGTCTACCAAACGGTAATCTGATCAATCTGATTAATTTGTATGAGATTCTCAACAATTTAGAAAAGTTGTTTGGCAAATCCGAGCAAAACAGGGACCTGCGCACTCTGTTCGACTCCTTGGATGCCACCAATTATGATGTCAAAGTGAATGAGCCTGATGAAGCCAGTGGCGAGGACTCAGGGTTCAGAAAATCCTGGCTAATACTTATAGCTAAGAAGGAAAAATCAATACGCACGAGAATCGAGCAGCTGCACACCCAAACCGACAGCACAGAGGACGTGCCGCTTACTAAGGAACAAATTTTAAACAGAATCGAGACTGATAGGGAACGCCACAAGAAGACAAAGGAGATTAACTGGATAATCAACAGAAATGATCCCAGAACTGAGTTTGATAAGCTTTATGTTCAGTTCGATAAGGGTCTGAGCGAGAAGGACTTTCGTGACTTGAAAGAGCTGGCTCTGATCTGCAATGAGAGTAAGCAGGTGTAGCCAGTTCCAAGTTGATCCGGTCGTATAATACTGCTCTACCTAACGAAAGGGCTACCAACAATACCAGCATGCAAGTACTTCCAGTCCATGAGCAACCACTCCACTGCCTGCCAGAGAATGCCACTTCCCACAGTGGTACATTAGTGACTAAGAAGCTGTCACTGTTAGTTTAGAGACGAGAATAGGGATCCTGTGGAGCAATAGCCATTGCTGTCCCCGACATTAATCGCTTCACCATCTCATCATATAATTTGTACCTCATCTGATGTGGTCATCTGCTCATCTATTCAGTTGAATTACATGCTATGCTTAACTCACTTGATAAAAGTTATACTCATCAAGTCACACTTTATCTCCACTCTTTTTATCCATATATTATTGTATTTAGTATGCCCTTCTCTGATTCATATAAAGGTGTATAATTCATACATTTTTGCGTCACTTTTATTCATATAGTTGTTCAGCTTGTCCTGCGTTTAACATCTCAACCAAGAATATCAAAAAACTCGTTCCAGCCGTTGATGTAAAACTTTGCATTGGAAGACTCGTTGTCATCAAAATTGATAGTAAAGTAACTATCGTTATTCAGGTCGTTGATATACTTAAATATCGACTCAAAATTGGTATTCAAGTTATTCAAGTTCTCGTCAATTATGGTCAAGAACTCAATCTTTTCTTCAAACATTGCAAATAGATACTTCAAGCACTTGATGGAGATATCAACTTCCTGGATAATGACCAAATTCTCATTCATTATTGTGGCACTAATTCCATTATTCAGGTTATTGATATGTGAGATAATCTCACCAATGGTTGAGTTTTTGTGCTGGTCGTTGACACACTGTTCAGTGTGAAATTTCAATAAAGACTCATTCATTTCAACATACGATTTCGGCAATCTTTCTGATAAATCAAATAAAAACTTTTTGATCGAGTTCAAATTAGTTAATGTTTCATTTTGATCTATTATTGACACCCAATTTCCATTGGAGTATCTAATGAATGAACCGTTTTCTGCAATTATTCCAATCTTCTTTCTGTTCAACTCAAACTTGCTAAACAATTTCTCAATTTCAAATCTTCTCAAGTTTGAATAGAAAAACACAATGTTTTTTTCATCGTTTGTGAACTTCTTAATAATCAGTTTCAGTAAGTAGTCATTTGAAATCAAATTGAATTTATTTAAATTGATCAAAAAGAAATTCAGATTTGATTCATTATATTTTTTCAGGTAGTTGGTGATGTTCAATTTTTTGAACAAGAGTCTCTCTTTCTGTAAGTTCCAAGCCTCATTTATCTGATTCATATTAGAGATAAACCAGTTCTTGTAGTTTTTCTCAAAGACAATTTTGTTTAGGACTTCCCAATTTTTCAATTTTTCTTCATATGTCATGTAGACAGCCTTTTTCAAGGTTTTGGATATTTGCTTCAAGTCCCAGGGATTTATCAATAATGAATAATCTTTGAAAATAGAAGCTGAACCGGTGAATTCGCTTAAAATCAATGGTGACTTCTTTTCTTTAGTAGCTATGATGAATTCATGACAAGTTAGATTCATTCCTTCTCTCATTGAGTTCACAAACAGAGCATCAGCCTCGCTCATTAGAGCCAAATATTGGATAAAGTCGATATCTTGGTGCAAAAACACAACAGGCTGGTGAGTTGATATATTCGAGCTCAGTGAGTTTATTCTGTCCACGATTGACACAATCTCCTTTTCGTAATCCGAATCAATCGAACTTGATTTCAAGCAGATTTGTATCAAGATAGCCTTGTTAACGAGTTCTGGGTTCTCCTTGAGGAACATCTCAAATGCGAGTAATTTCTTCTTTAATCCTCTAATTCTATCAAACTTATCACGGCTCACTATCAAAAACTTATTTTGGTCCCATCTCTGTCTTATCATGTGTCTCCACTGGCTAATGCCTGGGTTGTTGTCGTGAATATAGTTGATCAAGTTCAAAGGATTTATACCCATTGAAATGGAATTAATCTTGATTATATTATTGAAAAACTTGATCTCGTTTTTATTGTTGATATCTGCTAGTAGCAGCTTATTACAAGTTTGTTGAAAGTGTCTGACGTACTCTTCAGTCTGGAATACTATTATGTTCGAGCCTAATAAGCCTTTCAGCAAGTTGATTCTCTGTGGGAAGCATCTGAAAACCTCACTTGATGGGAATGAAACATGGAAAAAGAAGCCTATTTTTGCATTTGGCAAGGCCTGTCTGACTAATTGTGGAACCAACATTAAATGATAATCATGTATCCAAATGATATCATCTTCATTGTAAGTCTTGATAATCTCATCTGCAAATAGCTTATTCAAGTTGCTGTAAAAGTCCCAGGAATTGTCTTCGAACGCTTTTGAGTTTGGTGAGTCAGGAATCTGATAATGAAGGGTTGGCCATAGGATTTTTTTACAAAAGTTTTTGTATGAACCCTGGAAAACTGTGTCGGTTGGGTACACCGAATTACAGTTGAACTTTGTAGATAATTCGTTTGAAATATTAGATTTCAAGTTTTCTGATAATTCATCAGTGGGGATACCTACTGTTCCTACCCATTTGTATTCTTTGAGCAGCCCATCTTTGATAGCTGAGTTGATTGAGTTCTTCAATCCACCATTCCCCTTGAGGAACTCCACAACCTCGAAAGTTGACTCTTCGAATATCTTAGCTGTTGATTGCGAAGGCTTAGGTTCTGTTGGAATAAGGTTGCTTGATGGTGCCCTCTTCAGTGAAGGAATTGAAGGCTTTATGTTCAGTTTCTCGTGCTCCAAAACCGAGTTGATGGTGTTGAGATTAATTCTCGACTTTGGAATGAACAACGAGTTGGTTGAGAAGTTCTTGTTCACGGCCTGGTACATCTTTCTGGCATTGCTGTTATTCGGTGTAGCACTGCTTGTTCCACCAGTCAAAGTCGCTGAAGATAGAGTTGAGGGGTTCGAGCTGATGGATAGGTTGTTCACATTCAAGTTTGAGTTGTTTGGGGAGTTTTGCTGCGAAAAGAAGTCCTCCACCGAGGAGTTGGTGGTGATGTCGTATGGCACCGACTGGTTCTGTTGTAGGGGTACCGATATCGAGGGATTTTGCTGAGCATTGATGGAAGAGGTCCTCTTCTTGGGAACTGTTATTGGCAGATCATCGGTTAAATCGTATTCTGAAGGTAGTTTGAACTGAACAGTGTAAGGAAGAAAGCTGTAACTGTTAGACACAAGCTCAATTGTTGCAGTATAGCGGCTCAAGACTCACAGTGATGCAATAATCAACGTCATTTTCACTATAATTGCTCCGTTTGGTTTGTTTGTGTAGCTGTTTATTATTAAGGTTTTTGTACTTTTTTGCTTTATTTTGGGTTTTTTTTCTTTTTTTCTATTGTTTTCTATGTATACAGAGGTTTTGTATGATTTATGATTCCCACTGCCATCTGCGTTCGGATGCGGTGAGGGATGCAGGTCAGCTTTGTAGCAAACTGGATAAAATCGACAAAGTTGTGGTGTTATCGACAAACGAGACGGACTATCTGAGTATTTTAGAGCTCAGTGGTAGATCTGGTGATGGGTTTGGTGACAAGTTTGGTGACAAAATAGTGTGTGGGTTTGGGATCCATCCGTGGTTCAGCCATTTGTTCCATTTCGGAGATGGGCCTGTTGATAAGAAAGAGCATTACCGGAAAGTGCTGGTTATTGGAGCACAGGAAGACCAGGCCGATGTCGATAGGTTTATTGACACATTGCCAGCACCAGTCAGCTTCAACGCGCACTGGAATAAGCTGCTTGCTATTGTAAGCAGCAATTCGGCTAGCCAGAGATTCGTACTAGGCGAAATCGGCATTGATAAGAACTACAAAGTGAGCAGAAAGTACAGAGTAAAGATGGATCACCAGGTGCAAGTATTCAGCAGGCAGTTTGACATTGGGATTGCGCATTTACCAGTCATCTCAATGCACCTGGTGAAAGGCGACGACGTTTTGCTGGGATACTTGAAGCGTTTGGAGCGCAATGCCGAGGATAAGAGCACACCACTCAATATAAGCTTGCACAGCTACTGTGGATCAGCAGAAAGCTTGCGAAACATCACTAGGCACTGCAACAAGTTGCATATCGACTGTTTTGTGGGAGTCAGCAAGAGAAACGAGAGCAAGTACAGCGAGTACCTGAAAGTTGTGGGCCACCAGGACCTGCTGCTATTCGAAACTGACGAGTTCATCGACGCTGAAGGCTACCTAGCTGAGGTGCTCGATAAGAGAAGAGAAAAGCTGTGCGGCAGTTTAGATCGGTTTTTGTCATATTGAGCTGCATGACACAATCCTGAAAAATGTGGTGCTGCTGCTCCTCCTGCCGGTGTGGTGCTGCTGCAGTATTATATAATACCACTAACTCTAGAAAACCTTTTCAAACGAAGTAAAATCTCGGATGCGTTAAATCAGATATGTCACTAAAAATATGAAATAAACGGTTAAAAAAATTCAACAAGTTTCTCCTGCGTGACTTTGCCTGGTGGTGTGCACCAACTCGGTATCAATTCCTGATATCCCAGTCCCGCTTGGTCAATTGCACTGGCCCAACTGTCTTTTCTACTCCTCACTCTCCCGCAGTGGGAACTCGTAGTCTCAGAATAGTCGCAAGTCCCTCCTAAAATAGTCTCAAATAGTCTAAAACCGCTCAACAGTCTCACAAACTTGCAAAATTAATCCGTTATTTTCCATTCGAGACCCGTTAGTCCTTCCACAAACAACCCCGCCAGGTCACTTCTGCGGTGTTACGCACTATCAGGTACCCCTCTGCAAAAAAATGCGGTATCTTTTATTGTGAGCCATGCGGGCTTCTGCGCTGCGGGCCCTACCGGCCATCCGTTTTAATCTCACCTCTTCATGTCAGACAGCCTGAAATTAATATATATAAATAAAGTTAAAAATACCTCTTTATTCTCTCAGATTTTCATTCCCTTCCATTTACCGTTTTATTTTAATATCAACTAATTGGCAATTGCCTGCAGTAGGAATAGAAAATGTCACAGATCTTAAAACAAAGAATCAGATACGCACCTTATCTCAGCAAACTTAAGACCCCAGAAGAAACTGTACAACTGTTCAAGAATGATCAGTACTTGGGTTGGTCAGGGTTCACCGGTGTTGGTGCGCCAAAAGTTGTTCCAGACGCTTTAGCAAAGCACGTTGAGGACAACAACTTGCAAGGCAAACTGCAATTCAACTTATTCGTTGGTGCTTCAGCTGGTCCAGAAGAATCAAGATGGGCTGAAAACAACATGATCAAGAGAAGAGCTCCTCACCAGGTTGGTAGACCAATTGCAAACGGTATCAACGAGGGAAGAATCCAGTTCTTCGACAAGCATTTATCAATGTTTGCCCAAGATTTAACTTACGGTTACTACTTCAGAGAAAAATCAAACAACAGATTAGACTACACAATTATTGAAGCAACCGCAATTGATGAAAACGGTGGTATTATCCCAGGTCCTGCTGTTGGGGCCTCTCCAGAAATGATCTCTGTTTCAGACAAAGTTATCATTGAGCTGAACACAACCACTCCTTCATTCGAAGGCTTACATGACATTGACATGCCGATTAACCCACCAAACAGACCTCCATTACCATATACCGCGCCAGACCAAAAATCTGGTGTCACCGCAATTCCAGTGGATCCAGAGAAAGTTGTCGCAATTGTTGAATCAACTAAAAAGGACATTGTCCCACCAAACACTCCTTCTGATGAAATGTCCAGAAAAATCGCTTCCTATTTAGTCGAATTCTTCAGAAATGAAGTTAAACAAGGTAGAGTCCCACCAAACTTACATCCTTTACAATCTGGTATTGGTAATGTTGCTAACGCAATCATTGAAGGATTAGCTGATGCTAATTTTAAGAATTTGACTGTTTGGACTGAAGTTTTACAAGATTCTTTCTTAGATCTATTTGAGAATGGCTCTTTAGACTACGCTACTGCTACTTCAATTAGATTAACCGAAAAGGGTTTTGAAAAATTCTTCAAAGACTGGGATAACTACTCCAAGAAATTATGTTTAAGATCACAAGTTGTTTCCAACTCTCCTGAAATCATCAGAAGATTAGGTGTCATTGCTATGAACACACCAGTCGAAGTTGATATCTATGGTCATGCCAACTCAACCAATGTCAATGGTTCCAAAATGCTGCATGGAATTGGTGGATCAGGTGATTTCTTGAGAAATGCAAAAATCTCAATTATGCACACACCAAGTGCAAGAAAAACTAAAACCGACCCAACCGGTATTTCCTGTGTTGTCCCATTCTGTTCTCATATAGATCAAACAGAACATGACTTGGACGTTATTGTAACAGACCATGGTTTAGCGGACTTAAGAGGTTTGTCACCAAAAGAACGTTCAAGAGAAATCATCAAGAACGTTGCACATCCAGACTATGTTGATCAATTATTAGACTATGTCAAGAGAGCAGAGTTCTACGCTTTGAAGACAAAATCCCTACATGAACCTCATATTTTGATGGATGCATTTAAAATGCACCTGAACCTGGCTAAGAACGGAACTATGAAATTAGATTCATGGGACCAAAAATTTGATATTTAAACTGGGCACCTCATTTAGATATTCTATATTTATTAAAATAAATGATTATGATGATTTATGCGCTTGTAGCACTGTTAAGTTTTACTTCTACACTATCGTAACACTTGTTGAAATAATAAGTCGAACCACAAGTATATATTTTATGCACTAACTAAAATTTATTTATTCAGAAATGTATGACAATTAACCAACACTGTCAGTATTCAAACCGTTGATTACCCACAAAATTAATACAGTTGTATATCTGGAAATGGACAACCCCAAATGGACAACAGAGTTCAGTTTTGCTAGATACCCACAAACACACGATGCCTGCGTATTATGTTTGAAAAACAACAAAACTTCTCAACGGTACTGGTCGAGTAGTGTAGTGGTTATCACGTCTGTTTCACCCACAGAATGTCACGAGTTCGAATCTCGTCTTGACCTATTCCGATTTCTTTTTTTTACTTTTTTAAAAAAGATTTTTTTTTTCTTAACCAAAATAATTCTGACTCTTTTAACAGTGTAATAACAATAAACAGGTTGAGTAGTTAGTTGAAGATGATTCCCCAGGAATCAAAACATCAACAATTTAACCAGTTTTTTAACAACAAACCTCTGCAACAGCCTGACAACCAGTACATCAACTCCAATGCAGCACAAAACCAATTCAATATAAATAACAATCCGAATATGAACCTCAATGCTAATCCGTTTGCGAGAGAAACGCCGTTTAGATCGGTAGATTTTCATGGGAATGGACTCAAATACAACAATGAAGATGACGACTGGCTGGACTTGCAGCAAAGTATCAGAATAGAGACAAATAGCTTAACGAATGAACTGAATTTTGATTCTAATGGGTTTAGCAGTAATAACAGCAATATTAACCACTCGTTTTATGGCGAAAGATCTATGTCAAATGCAGATGGGATTAATTTGAATAAAAGCATATGGAATAATGAGGAAAGATCCATGTCAACCAAATCAGATTCCTTTTTGTTTTCGCCATTTCAGTCGAGTGAGAAGCTGAACACAGATTTAAGCTCTTTGAAACTTAATGAAAATGAAATAGTAAAAGAAACCAGACCGAAAGAATTGGTAGTTTCAACAGCCAACTTTCATAGTTACAGCTCAAGCAGTCATAATGAAGGTCAAGAAATAAAAGTTAGTTTTCCCAAAACAGTACATACAACACAGAAACCACAGAAAACTAAACCATCTAACACCAATTTCAACAAAACCATCAGTACAGTTTCCCATCCAGAAGGGTTTTCATCAACTTTTTATAAAAGAGGTGTTAATAATTTCATGTTTGTACGAGAGCTGCAACCCAAATTGTCAACAGCAAAGAACAAAGACCTGATAGAGATAAGAGTTTCCCTACCCTCAATTGACTCAAATGAGTGCATTTTTAAAATGAGATGCTATATTGTTAATATTCATCTGAATCAATTCAATAAAAAATTCTCTGGGTTAAAGATTTCCCAAAAGAATAAAAAAAGAGGATTTGGCAGAAGGTGAGCACTACCATGCAAACATTAACACCCCGAACGGACACTACAACACATTACATAGACACTTTACATTTTATTCAGTTTCAATACATTAATAATATTTATAATTTAGTGAGAACTCTTTTTCGCGCGCCAAAATGAGCCCTTTTACTCCAGCCAGCACTTTCTCCAAAATCCACAGTATTGCTGCTTTCCTCTCCTATAACATCTCATCTGGCCAGATAACCATTGCCCAGTATCTAACGGATTAACGGATTAACACGACCAAAAGAAGTGGGTTTTTTTTTATAAATAAAAAGAAAAAAAAAAGTAAAAGAAAGTTGAATTAGCATAGGGAACAGCATTTAACGTCTTGATGGACAAATTTGAGTCAATAGAGGACATAATATTCAAAGCCGAAGGTGTTGATGTGTTCCAGCTAACCGCTGGCACCCTAAACTTTACGAATGAGACGACAAATATCAAGTATCCGGCATATTTCTTAACCAATTTCACAAGTGCTGAGTGGTATCTGAACTCAACATTAACCGATGTAATGATCAACGACTTACTTGATCAGATAAAGCTATCTTCATATGAAAGTGATCCATTCATTGGTGCAACAGTGCTATTGTCACTAGTGCTGATAGGGATAGTCACGGCGAGTTGGATGCAATTATTACTTTTATTTTTAGACTCATTGAATCCAATACCCAATTTCCTAGTGCTGACCAATCTGTTCTACTCAGTAACACACACGGTTATACTGAGTGAGGTTACAGATTTTTTAAAGTTTCAATACGACTTGAACTTCTCAGACACGTCAATTCTTGATAACCGAATCACATACACTTTAAAGTTTGGTATACTGCGAGCAATTTCATGGTTTTTAGTTTGGTGCTCGCTCACACATATTGTAATTGGTATCAGCAACCATAAAAGAAAGAACAAGGTTAAAGTGATTGGGTATTTTTTATCAGGGATGAATTTAATACTGAATTTAATCCATAATATAAATGATTCAAAAGAGTCATTTTTCAAGTTCCAAATCAACAAGATTGATATTGCCGACTACTTCTTTTCATACTTGTTTTTGACATTGTTCTCACTCATGATTATCTACTATTCGATATTAAAGAGAAAGTTTGCATATAGCAAAAAATCCATGAGCTTGTCCATATTCTCGATTATCACACTGGCTGCGCCATTTGTGTTTTTAACTATAACTATCAGCTCAAGATTGATGAGAAGTTGGTCTATTTACATATTTGGGTTTTCCATACTGTGTGTTTCGATTGTTTCAAGAGAATGGATAAATACAATCAAAACGTTGGAGAAGAAATACGAAAAGAAGGCAGTTTTAGGCAGAAAGATATCAAGCGATAACTTTTTTGATGAGAACACTGTCAAATTTCATGACAATTTCAACTCATTCATACCAGGGAACAAGATATGTAAGATTCTGGGTAAGTTGAAACGCAAGAAGAATGCTAAGCTTGTTTCGTCGAATGATATACCAATGCACAACATCAATCCTATTCTCAATACCAGTACTACCACTAATAACACCAACAAGGTTGTGCAGTTTTACGATCTGGTTGAGGATGATTTATATTCAGTTCAATCGAACTTGGGAGGCAGATCGATACTGCAGAACGTGACAGCAACCAGCAGCAGCACAGATGACGACAGTACGAATAACGAGCACAGTTTAGTTGACAATGATGATACCACCAACAATGAGATTTTCCATCCTGAGTTCAATATCGACCCACGATACTTGACGGAAACTCCAGAATCCAACCTGCGGTCGCCGCAGTGATTAGCAGTTAATGATTAGATGGTGCGGTACAGTGATATTAGTCTGTGACGGGCCTTTACCGGACCTCCCAGTGATGACTAGAGAATAACGCTTAATGACTAGAGATCAGTGTTTAGTGACTAGAGAATAACGCTTAATGACTAGATGGTGCTGCACAGGCTACCAGGCACTGCATCTGATGCGTGCCCCTTCACTGAGGCTCCACGAATAACGAGTGACGAATTTATGCTAACGATCAACAGACGATGTAGTGTGTAGCAGCTTCTGAACTGCTGGTGTGCGCTGGGTGGTAGCAGTGAACTGCTGGTGTGCGCTGTGTGGTAGCAGCGGCCCAATGACATAATCACTTACTCACCCTGCTGGGCTGCCTGCTGACATAAGCACTGACCAGGCGGCGTCTGAAAGTTCCAGCACTTTCCAGAAAGAGACACTTTTTAGCTATATAAGCGGATGAGTCGCCTGCTGTTTTGTGCTACAGAGGAAAAGCGAGATAGCAATGTTACAGAGAAGGGTTTCTAGTGAGTCTGGCCGGTTGGTACAGAGCCAATTGCGCCGGCAGATGGCGAGAACGTTTGCGAAATCAATGTCCACAGTGGTGGTGGCAAGGCCTAGCAGGCTGAGCTACGGGCTGAGCAGCGGCGGTACGAGCAGCCAGCTGATAAACAAGAGGTTTGCGTCGGGCCCAGGCAACTTCCGGATGAATATGAACCCGCAGGGGCAAGCAGAAGAAGAGAAGCCGGCGCTGGAGCAGTTTGGCACAAATCTAACCAAGCTGGCTGAGCAAGGTAAGCTGGACCCAGTTATTGGGCGGGACGACGAGATCAGAAGAGCGATCCAGATCCTGTCGAGAAGAACCAAGAACAATCCAGTGCTGATTGGCCGTGCTGGTGTGGGTAAGACGAGCTTGATTGACGGGCTGGCGCAGAGAATTGTGAAAGGCGAGGTGCCAGAGAGCCTGAAGAACAAGCAGCTGGTTGCGCTGGACCTGGGGGCGCTGATTGCGGGCGCTAAGTTCCGCGGAGAGTTTGAGGAGCGGCTCAAGAAGGTGCTGGAGGAGATTGACCAGGCCAACGGGGAGATTATAGTGTTTATCGACGAGGTGCACATGCTGCTGGGGCTGGGCAAGACGGACGGGTCGATGGATGCGTCCAACATCCTGAAACCGAAGCTGGCGCGGGGCCTGAGATGTATCAGTGCGACGACGCTGGACGAGTACAAGATAATCGAGAAAGACCCAGCGCTGTCGAGACGGTTCCAGCCTATTATCCTGAACGAGCCGTCGGTCAGCGACACCATCAGCATCCTGAGAGGGCTGAAGGAGCGGTACGAGGTGCACCACGGAGTGAGAATCAACGACAGCGCGCTGGTGTCTGCGGCCGTGCTGTCGAACCGGTACATCACCGACCGGTTCCTGCCGGACAAGGCGATTGATCTGGTGGACGAGGCGTGTGCGGTGCTGAGACTGCAGCACGAGTCGAAGCCGGACGAGATCCAGAAGCTGGACAGATCGATCATGACGATCCAGATCGAGCTGGAGAGCCTGAAGAAGGAAACGGACCCTGTGTCCGTGGAGAGGCGCGAGGTGCTGGAGAAGGAGCTGCACAGCAAGAACGAGGAGCTGGCAAGACTCACCAAGATCTGGGACGAGGAGAAGGCGGAGATTGAGAGCATCAAGAACGCAAAGAAGGACCTGGAGCAGGCCAAAGTGGACCTGGAGATTGCGCAGAGAGAGGGCAACTACGCACGGGCGTCCGAGCTGAGATACGCGAGAATCCCGGAGCTGATGAAGAAGGTGGAGCTGAGCGAGAAGAGCGACAGCGAGGCCGAGGCCAAGGAGAAGAAGAACCTGCTGCACGACTCTGTGACGTCTGACGACATTTCCAAGGTGATTTCCAAGATGACGGGGATCCCAACGGACACGGTGCTCAAGGGCGACAAGGACCGGCTGCTGTACATGGAGGACTCGCTGAAGCAGAAGGTTGTGGGCCAGGACGAGGCGATCCACGCGGTGTCGGACGCTGTGCGGCTGCAGAGAGCCGGGCTCACCAGCGACAAGAGACCTATCGCGAGCTTCATGTTCCTGGGCCCAACCGGAACCGGTAAGACAGAGCTCACCAAGTCGCTGGCCGAGTTCCTGTTTGACGACGCCAACAACGTGATCCGGTTCGACATGTCCGAGTTCCAGGAGAAGCACACAGTGTCGCGGCTGATCGGGGCCCCACCGGGCTACGTGATGAGCGAGAGCGGTGGGCAGCTCACGGAGGCGGTGAGAAGAAAGCCGTACGCCGTGGTGCTGTTTGACGAGTTCGAGAAGGCCCACCCGGACGTGTGCAAGGTGCTGCTGCAGGTGCTGGACGAGGGTAAGCTGACGGACTCGCAGGGCACCTCCGTGGACTTCAAGAACACCATCATCGTGATGACGTCCAACATCGGGCAGGACATTCTGCTGCAGGACGTGGCGCGGGGCGGTGCTGGCGACGACGGCAAGGTGTCCAAAGAGTCGAAGGAGAAAGTGGTTGAGGCCATGAAGAAGGCGTACCCACCAGAGTTTATCAACAGAATTGACGACATCCTGGTGTTCAACCGTCTGAGCAAGCAGGTGCTCAGAAGCATCGTGGACATTCGCCTGGCCGAGGTGCAGGAGCGACTCAACGACAAGAGAATCAAGCTCGAGCTCACCGACGCTGCCAAGGACTGGCTCACCGAGCACGGCTATGACAGCCTGTACGGTGCCAGACCGCTCAACAGGCTCATCCAGAAGAGACTGCTGAACCCTATGGCGATGTACCTGCTCAAGGGCCAGATCAGAAACGCAGAGACCGTGCGCGTGGACGTTGCCGACGGCGACCTTGTCGTGCATGCCAACCACGACTGAGGTGCCTTCCTGTCCGACCACCACGAGACCAATCCTTTAACGAATATATATGATGATTTAACGTCGAATACTATGATGATTTAACCTGTAGTTTTCCTAAGCTAGGTATATGCTTATAGAATAGTAGATATGATATCATGAACTCTGTGCCCATATTAGCAAATAAGCATATAGGAGAGAATATTACCGTATGCATATAGTGTGTGTGCACATAGCCCAAACTAACATCATTACGCTTATACTATAAACGTATGGTGTGTGTATAGTGTATAGTGTATAGTTTATAGTGTATAGTGTGTAGTGTGTAGTGTATAGTGTATAGTGTATAGTGTATAGTGTATAGTGTGTAGTGTATAGTGTAACACAGCAATATAAGTTGATAGTGTGTAGTAAAGTACATGTCATATGCGTAGTACAGTACCAAATACACGTATTATTATACTGTTCTATGGTATTCTTATGGTCTATACACCAGTTGTGCAGTATCATATTACACATATAGCAGCATAGTGCGTACTGTGTGTAACATATAGTATAGGGTTGTATAGTAATTAACATACATAGGTAATACTATCAGAGTAGGGCGTTATAACAAATACATGGCGTAGGTGCTATATAGTCCAACACACAGTACGTACTATGCTACATGTAATAATGCTAAACAGCCATACTATACAAATGTGATGCACAGACACTGCTCAGTTTGCAATAGCATGCTAGAATACTTCAGTACCGTACTAATACACTGAAATACCAACAGAATATACCCAAAAGAATATTACCGAAGGCCTGCACTGCCGTACTACGCAATACCATGCTGCAACAAGTTCTGGGTAATAACACAATACGACAATACAGAAGTACAATATTGGTACTGCAGTAGTATAGTATCATGGGCCAGGAGGCCAGGACTAACGAATACACTCTATGATAAACTTACTATAGCTGTCGATTCCGCAGTTACTGGCTAGCTGGTTGTTGATGATTCAACAGCTGATTGCCAGTTACTTATCTGCATGATTGATTTCCAGTTTTATACCTCCGATCTGCTAGATTAGCTGTACCATTGTTATATGCTATAGCTTTCTTAAGAGTCCACTATTGAAGGATTGTTTGAGTGTAATGCCTCATTAGATGCACTCACTTCCATCATGTGTTATCAGTAGGCTATTTTCTGCAGCATACTAGTAAAATCCATAGGTAATACATCTCAATTAAACCCTGAAATTAGTCGACATCGAGGTATCCATTCCTAGACACTGAATTCCGTAGCGTAACTGTGATCCTTTCTTATGATAATACCGGTACTCTTTCAACACTTTTACCTCCTTAGACATGGTTTCTGTCTCACCTGCTGTAGTATTAACTATCGCTTTTCCTGATCCGGTGTTGTGTTGTGGTATTAAATATCGCTTCCCCATCAACTGGTGTTGTGTTGTGGTATTAAATATCGCTTCCCCATCAACTGGTGTTGTATTGTGGTATTAGTATTGTTAGTAGTATTGTTGTTGCGGGAACTATTGGGCATAACAGTATGACACAGGCTGCCTATCCAGTTAGCTGCCTCAATGGGTTAGCTGGTACAACTGGTTAGTAGTTCAGCCAGCAAGCACTGCTGTCTGTGGGCTGCTTGAATGTTAGCACCTCGTCAACTGGTTAGCTGGTTAGATAGCCACCTGGTTAACTACCTCATTAGTTGGTTAGGTCAGCTACCTCATTAACATTGTTAGCCAACCGCATCAACGCGGTAGCCTGCTTAACCTCATTAACATTGTTAACATGGTGAACTGGTAGCCTGCTTTGCTAACCAACTGACAAAGTTCAGTATGCTGTACTAGCCAAGGCAGTATCCTTTTAGCTTTCGGCTTGCTCAATTGATTAGCTGTTTCGCTGCCTCATCATTCAACCCGAAATACTTGATCCTCTTGGGTCTGTTACAGGCTGCACCACAGCACCCAGGCTTTACTAGGCTGCATCCCGGTTTGTCCCCGGCCACCAGCCTCAGTCTGGTGCTACTGCTACCTGCCCAGCGCGAAATCCTGATAAGACTATTTTCCAGCTTAAACGCATACTTCAAATGACATTTAACTAGTCAATTGTGAACCAACCTCCCTCTTCCATTCCAACCACCAAGCACCACCACCTGGACCGGTACATGCACCTATTCCCAGCTTCACAGTACGCTTAACGGATACACCACATGATGGGATCAATTTTTTCCAGCCTAAACGCATACTCCAAATGATATTTAAGTAGCCAATGTAAACCAGTTTCTCTCTTCCTTTGCAACCACAGACCACAAAGGACAATGCACACAGTTTTGACGGTAGCAGGCTCCGACTCTTCGGGCGGAGCAGGAATTGAGGCCGACATCAAGGCCATCACTGCCAATGGCAGCTACGCACTGACTGCGATCACCGCACTGACTGCACAGAACACCGTGGGAGTCGAGGACATTGCGTACACTTCACGCAACATGCTGGACAAGATGCTGCACGCCAACTTCTCCGACATCAAGATCGACGTGGTCAAGACTGGGATGCTGACGGTGGACGCCGTGGAGGTGCTGAACAGGTACCTGGACGAATACCACGCCGGCAAGCCAATGGTGGTGGACCCGGTACTGATCACCACGTCCGGGTGCAAGCTTGCGGACGATGGCACTTTGCAGGCTTCCATCAGCAAGCTGTTCCAGAAGGCCACAGTGATCACGCCCAACCTGGTCGAGGCCGAGCTGATTCTGGGCGAGAAGCTCGACCTGGCCAGCCTCGACAGCCTCAAGCTGTCGTGCAAGAAGATCCACCAAACCACCGGGTGCAAGAACGTGCTGCTCAAGGGCGGCCACAACGTGATCGATAACTCGTACCTGGTTGACATCCTTTACACCAGCTTCAACGACGGGTTCAAGATCTTCAAGAGCCAGTACCTGCACACCAGCAACACCCACGGCACAGGGTGCACCCTGGCCTCTTCCATAGCGGCCAACCTGGCCAATAAATACTCGCTGGAGTGCTCTGTGGACGCTGCCATTAGGTACGTCCACGAGTGCATCGAGGCCACCAGCGACATCTCGCTGGCTGCAGGCTCCGGCAAGAGCAACGGCCCGCTCAACCACTTCTATGCCATCCCGACAATCAGCAAGACTGAGCTGCCAGACGGCTCCCAGCTGTTCAGCAAGGGCCATTTTGTCGAGTTTCTGCTCAACCACCCAACCATTAAGCCTAACTGGCATGCGTATGTGCACCACGAGTTTGTCAGGCAGCTGGCCGACGGCTCCCTGCCAAAGAGCAAGTTCATCCACTTCCTCAAGCAGGACTACGCCTACCTGATTAACTATGCCAGGGTGCACTCGCTGAGCGCCAGTGTTGCGCCGGACATCGTGTGCATCCAGCGCGAAGCCAACATCCTGAACGCCATTGCCAACGAGATGGAGCTGCACAAGGCCAAGCTAGCCAACCACGGCATCACAGACCTCTCCAACATTGTGGAGAGCGACGCATGCAAGCAGTACAAAAACTACCTGATGCACATTGCCAAAACCGGCGACTGGCTCGACATCCAGGTTGCCTTGGCCCCATGCCTGTTCGGGTACAAGCAGGCTGCCGATAACGTCGAGGTCACCGCCTCGTTCGCCAACAACGACAATCCTGTGGCCGAGTATGTCCAATGGATTGAGGATTACAGAGCCGACAGGTTTGCTGAGGCCGTCGAGCTGGGCAAAAAGACCCTGGAGGCCCACGGTGCTGGGATCGACGCTGCAAAGACCATGCAGCTGGTCAAAATCTTTGCGGACGTCACGCTGCTCGAGGTTAACTTCTGGACCGATGCATTGAACTATGCTGACCCTTCTGCCAACTAAAGTTGCACCCTTGTGAGCCGTGCACCAAGCACCCCCACCCCAAGCAAAGCTACCACTGCGGCTGTGTAGTGCCAAACAAAGCTACCACTGCGGCTGTGTAGTGCCAAACAAAGCTACCACTGCGGCTGTGTAGTGCCAAACAAAGCTACCACTGCGGCTGTGTAGTGCCAAACAAAGCTACCACTGCGACTGTGGAGTGCCAGGCTGGAGGTGATACGGATCCCTCTGCCGAATAAAAGCAGCTATAGCTGCGATTGTGTCGCTGTAGGGCCCGGAGTCTTCTTCTGAGGCTAGCTTTCTCTCGCTAGACGCCCCTGCCAGGCTGTGGAGCCCCCTCCTAATCGCGGAGGACGAGATCCGGCAGTTCAGCTCATCGCTGGGCATCAGCTTGATCTTCTCCTTCCACTCGTCGTACGGCAGCCTGTCGATGAACCTCCTCGATTCATCCTCGCCCTCGCCCCGCGCCAGGCAGTAGATGTCGCACCCGCGCATGAACGGAACCAACTCGCTCAGCCCGTTGGGGTAGTACCGGGCATCAAATATTCTGATCAAAGTATCAAAACCCACTAGAAAGCTGAGTTCCAGGCCCCTGAACTCCGGCTCGCGCGCCAAAACCAGTGCTTTATCTGCAAAACGGGCCTGGTTGGTTATACCAACAACCACGCGCGCCATCCCCGCCTGGCTCTGGAGGTGCGCCGCCAGCAGCTGCATCATTGCCACCCGGTTTTTAAACAGCGCCAGCTGCTTCTTCTTGTCTGCGTTGTTCACTGACAGCAGCAGCAGGACCACCACGTCCTCCGGCTTATCACCACTGGTCGCAAGCGCCTTCAGCACAAGCGCCAGGTGGCCCTTGTGGGGCGGGTTGAAAGACGAGTCCAGCACCAGCAGGTGCTTAGCCTGACCACTTGTCTCGCCAGGCTCGCTGCTCACTGTCTGATAAAAGGGCTGCAACAACTCAAGCTTGTCAATGTCACCAATCTCAACCATCTTGTACCGCCTGGTGGCTCTTTTGCGTTGTTTCGGTTTTGTTTGTTTTCAATTTTTTTTTTTTTCTTATTTCATCTTTTTGATGCACTTTTGTAATGTCCCAACTAGGAAATTCTGTAGATTACGCATAAATGTGTATTGGCAGCGGCCCATTGCGGCCATCTTTCTATATCTATACAAAAAGCAGGATGAGCGCGACTGAGGCCACGAGATGTGCCCAGTTGGTGCCGTGCTTCACGCCGAAACTCTTCTTTTTGGGGTTCGATTTGAGTGCGATCTCCGTCCCGTTCTCGTAGAAGTAGGTGAAGTTGTGCAAGGGCTGCGGGAACAACCCGCTGTCCACGAGCTTCTGCATGTCCCACTCGATTGCATTCTCGGTCTTGTAGTTCCAGAAGATCCACCCGCCAGAGTACTTCTCGTACGACAGAACCTGCACCTCGATGAACTTTCTGATGTTGGCTTTGTACAGCTCGCTGAAGTCGCTCAGGTTGGTCTTGTTCTCACACGTGTAGCCCGCAAAGTCCCGCTTGTGCACAGACCAGCCCGTCTCATTGAACGCGGTCTCGTTGAAAACCGTCTGAAGCACCTCCGCGTCGTACGTCCCGTCGTATCTGGACCCGACGTTGACCCCGTTCAACCACTTCTGGCAGTCCGTCAACGCCCCAGACCACTCCCCAACAAGCGACGGGTGGTACTTCTGCTCGCTCAGCAAGCTCTGGCCAAAGTTCTGGATGTCCCTGATCCGCGTGTCCTCTGAATTGTGGTTCTGGTAGTCTGTGAACACCTCGTAGTGGTGGTGGTCCACAACCACCCTGAAGTAGTCGGTCCTGTTGCTGCACTGTCGACAGTACTTGGACGACACATTGCGGTACGCGTTGTTGAAGTGCTCGTCCCAGTACCCGATGCCCTCGAACGCGTCGTGGATCAGGAAATAGTTGCTCGAGTTGTAGTTGTTGCGGTAGTTGCCGTACACTTTGTACGCGAATTCCAGGTACTCGTCCATGTCGAGGTCTGCACTCAACGGCTCGTTGACAATTTCAATACCAATCACCGTGTCAGAGTACTCGTCTCCACCATACTTGCTGAAAATGTAGTCCAAAACCTCGATGGTGAGGTTGATATTCTCCTTCGTAGCCTGCCACGTGACGTTTCCTCTCTTTCCTGAGTTGTCAAACCCGTTCTGGGACCCCGGCACCCCGTGTAGGTCTATCCACGCCTTCAAGTCGTTGTCCCTGGCCCACTGCAAGGCCTGATCGAGGTATTTCTCGGCCCCACTGACGTACGGGTCGCTGTCCAGCATCTTGAACGCCCAGTAGCCGATGGGGATCCGCACAAGGTTCAACCCGTAGCTTTTGATGACCGGAAAGTCGTCCTCGGTAATGAACGAGGACCAGTGCGCCTCCAACTGGCTCAGCGACTCGTTCTTGCCGAGCGCCTCAGTAAACGAGTACTCATCGAACGGGATCTCAGCCTCTGTGATCCCATTCACGAGAAACTGCTCAAACAACGACGGCGTGATGTAAGGCTCAAGCACGAACCAGCCACCGAGCGACACCCCACGGATCTTGCTCTCACTATCCATGTCTGAGGTGTACGAGTAGTCCCAGATCCCACTCGAATTGGCTTTTCTCTTTGTCAGGTCCACCCAGTAGCCCTGTGCAACGCCCAGAACAGCCACGATAAGCCACCACAGCGCCAGCAGCATCTTCAAGTACAGCTATAACAGGCTCCAGCAGGTGTTTCTTGTCTCTGTTCAGGTTTTGTACGCAAAAATGCCACAAAACAACCCGTTCCAGCAGACCAAAACGCTCTTTCAAACACAGTAGCACTCTAGTAGCACCCACTTCCTGCTTGTCTCGCTCTAAAAACTGTCTTGGACCGGGTTTTTAGAGCTTCACACGTCTATATACAAAATTCCAAAATTAAACAAATTTCAAAAATAAAAATGAATTTACACAAAAATCCACACATAGCAGGAAAAAGCTTGAATTAAATGAGTCTGTCGGTGAGTGGGGGCACCCGTAGAAGACGGGTTCTGTCGGTGAACAACCGGGATGAGAGCCAGCTGGAGAAGATGCAGAACTCGTTGGACAATTTGCAATGTGAGTGGCGTTGTTTTGTTTTGATCTAAGGATCTTGGAGGAGAAGGAAAGCGCTAACAAGAGCAGCCCTGCAGCGAGAGGTGGAGCTGTACTGGAGGAAGATTGCCAGCGAAGACGTGAACCCGCTGGAGATTGCGCTGCCGCTGCTGGATAGCACGTCGGTGGGGCTGGCGCATCGGCGGCCTGAGTTTGACGAGCTACGGGAAAGGATCGCCCATGGGCTCAACATGGCCGTCAACGAGCACTTCCAGGCGTTCAATGACAGCGTGGGATCGTACAGACTGGTGGTGGAGGCGCTCAGCAACTCGCAGAAGACCATTTCAAACATTAAGGAGACGGTTTTGAGTGTTGATGACGAGCTCAGTGAGTCCTCGAATAAGCTCAACTCCATGAACGAGAACCTGAATACCTACAATCAGATGATTGAGATACTGGAGAATATCGAGTACATCAAGAAAATACCCATTGAGCTGGACACCTTGATGAATAACAAGAACTACTCAAAAGCTGAAAGTCTGATCAACGACTGCATCAAAAGAGGCGATAAGTTCAAGCTGTGGGAGCTGCCTGCCATGAAGAACCTGGAGCACTACTTTGAGACACAGAGAGAACAGCTGTTTGAAATACTGATTGAGGAGTTGTTTCAAATTGTGTTTTCCAAAAGGGAGTTTTCCTCTTTCAATTCTATTTCTGACAAGCTGCTGTTCAAGAACGACGAGATCGAAAACAATTTTACGAAAAACTACTCCTCAAACATTGAGATCTTTATCAAGAACTCAATTGACATTGACATACTCGAAACAGCGTCACTGAACCATCTAAATGTCGAGAATTTCATTAAAAACCTGACAAAGAAGACCTCAACTCTGAAAGAGGATAAACTAAATGGCGATGAAAACAACAACAACATTTTGGATGAAATAAATAACGAAGATGATGAGTTTTTCGATAACCTCTCAGATCAGCTGAACCCATTCAACCAAATTTACTCAATTCTGACCATCATATCAAAACTTGATAAACTGCC
This sequence comes from [Candida] sp., assembly GCA_030570575.1. Lineage (NCBI taxonomy): Eukaryota > Fungi > Ascomycota > Saccharomycetes > Saccharomycetales > [Candida] sp. The sequence goes on along the minus strand of JAJLVZ010000002.1, from coordinate 808,273 downwards.
AACACTTACAGAGATAATAATCCAAAGATCAAGCATGGAACTGAACCAGCTGATAAATAGAATCGTCGAAGACACGAAACTGAAGTATCCAAAGCTGATTAAATTCCTGAACAATTTACCCCAAGACTCAAATGATCTAATCATTCACAAACTGAAAATCGAGCAAAGTTTGTCAACTAACAATTCGAATATCGTCATTTTACAAGACTTATTCTGGAACTTCTTCAGAAAGCTACTATTCTTCATTCAGAGTTCTAAGATTACAATGGAGATTATCAAAAAATTTGATCCTCAAGATATCACTGCTGGCAATAAAAATGACACAAGTGGCGTTACGAATGGAAAAAGAAATATCAATGGTGAATTTGACGACGATAAAAACATTCTGTCTATAGAAAAATTGTGGAATTTAGTTCAAAGCGAGATTAGAGAATTCGTTCTGACATACATTTCAAATGATGACAACTCACTAAAATTAGGGCCAAAATTGACCAAGAGCATTTCAACTGTTGGTACTAAAGACGGGAACACTACGTCAGCACTTGCTAGCAACAGTAACACCAACAATAATAATGGTGGCAGTAACGGAACTAATGACAAGCTGTTCCAGTTTGCCAAAGTTATTTACGATGAAGAAAAACATGATAATCTGAAAGTGATTTTGAAAGATCTATTCCCAGGATTCATTAGTTCGAATGAGCTAGATAAAATATCATCACCATACATTGAAGATGTCAAGTTTTTGAAAAAAACAAAATTGATACCTTCAAACATATTCAATATGAGAATTATTTTAGAACCTTTTCTACTTTTCATTCAAGGCTCAATATTGATTTTGTCAAATGATAATTTTGATGAGATCCCAGTCAAATTCTTTGACTCCTTTATGAAGAAAGAATTTTTACCAATTCTGGAGGAAACATTCTTGATTTTCTACCAGGAGGAAATTGATGATTTGAACTCTTTTGAAGTTTTTGAGAAAAATGAGTTAGACTTCAACGACAAGTTTGGACTGATTTCATTGACTAATGAATACATTAACAATATCTCCAATATCGATGAAAACAATAATACCATTGGAGATAAACCTCAGATCTTCAAGTTTGTTTTAATTTTCAAAAGATTTTTTAGTGATATTTGTTTCATCTTGAACACTTCATTACAATTCCGTAAAGAGTTTTCCAGTATCATCTTTAATCTAATCAACAAGTTTGAAGAAAAAATTGAAGAACTTGAATTGGAATTAATTAATGAGTTTTCGAATTATCTTGAACCAAATAAAGAAATCATCAAGATGTTATCCAATTTGAAGCTAGTCGATTCAGTTGATTTCAATTCAATTAGAATCATCAATATAAACAAACAAGATCTGAAGAACCTCAATCTAATCAAAAATATCAAAAACCTAAACATGTCATTGAACTTTTTGATTAATTGGTTTGATAAGGATCTGATTAAGAGAATTGATCTTAACAAAACTGATTTGAACTTGACAAAGATCGAGAAATTGAGAAAAAACTGGTCTTTCTTTGAAATAATCAACTTGAAGACCTCCGATCTAAATCCAAATCTAAACAGCTCAAATATTAATCTGAACTCGAGTGCCTCGACTAACAATAACAACAAGATTATCTTGGACGATGAACTAACAAAAGAATTTCAAAAAATTGTTGCAAATTTCAAGAATTTACAAAAACAGTCAGAAAATGCTCTTAAAGTCTACAACAAGCTTGTTGCACCCTGAGCAGTTGCATCACAAGTCATATTCAAAACGGTATGGAGAAATATACAAACTCGCTACAAGAATTTCAAGAATTTCAAGAATTTCGCAAAGTTTCCTAATTAGTAAAAAATTTTATTGAACTATGAAAAAAATTTCGCCCATTCTTTCATTTTTTTTCAATTAAGAGAAATTGCCACTGTATTTTTCCATTCTTTCAGAACGGTCAAGAACAGCGATTTGAAGCGTGCGGAAAGCGGCAAACCATAGATAGAGGGCTTCTCAGTAAGAACCACAAACTTGAACAAGTTTTCAACGGCTTAAAACACGCTTTTGAGGCTAGTTTAGACTGAAATTTATTCCTCCTGAGCAATTCGCCACCGCTGCTCTTTGTGTGTCTCCAACCAGAAAGCAAGCGGGTAACCGGTCCGGCCACTACTCTATAACCCCAGCAACCTTCACAAGACAAAATCAAGATGGCAGGAACCCCAGCATTGCCGCCAGCCCTCACAGGAAACAGGTTCAGACAGAGGAAGATCTCAACCAAGCAGACGTTACAGATTTTAAAACAGTCGCAGCTTTCTGATGTGGATAATGCAGACCTGCAGCAGCGAGATTTGCAAGAAATTGAGACTGGTGTTGAGAAGAATGAAGAAGAGGAGGTTCATTTGAAGAAGATTTTGAAGAAAACTGGTATAACCTCAACCTCAGATGCATATATTCCAACCCCGGATGCTTCCAAAGTATGGGACGAAGCTAAGAAGTATTATAAAGGTACTTTCAAGGAACCAACTTCATATATCAAGTCATCTGCCCATGTCGAAGACTATCTTACGAACTGTATATACTGCATGGATGAAGTTGATGAGGAATTTTTGACTAAATTCAACGAATCTCTAGTGTCTTCATCGTCATCAAAGAAGGATAAAGAAAAAACTAAATCTGGAAACAACAAACCACTCACAGAAGATGAGTTTGAAATCTTAATGGATAGATTTGAAAAAGTTATAAATGAAAAGCAGCCGTTTTTGATAACTGATCCAGAAAATATTTTGGAACTAAGTGAAATCAAAGTTGCAGTTACGAAAGTGGACGAGACTTCAAAGTCCCAAATATATAAAAAAATTGAGCAAGACTTACAAGTTAAGAATTTCAAGACACTGCTTGATGGCGATCCACAAGTTGCGAAAAATCTACCTCCAAATAATATAAGACCAATTTCTGAAATTGTTGAGTTATATGGAGAAGAGATATATTCACATTTCAAGAAAAGAAAGATTGAAAGATTAGGAAAAAGTATAATACCAAGTTTAAAATTCACAGGAGAAGATGATAACGATCCATATATGTGTTTTAGACAAAGACAATTCCGTTCACAAAGAAAAACTAGAAGGGCCGATGTCCAAAGTTCTGAAAAACTATTAAAACTTTACAATGAACTAAAGTTAACGAAAGAGTTAGTTGTATTAGTATTCGAAAGAGAAAGAAAAAGACTTAGTTCGTTACAAGTTGATAATGAAGTATTTGACTTGAGATGTAAAGTTAAGAACTTGAAACGTGAATTAGGAATTAATGACAGTGATGAAGACTTGATTAATCATAAAAAGAAAAAACCATTGCCAAATTTATCGTTGTCATCAAATGGCAGTATGGAAGAGAAGACAAAAAAGCAAGGCTTATCTAAGCTGGGTAATAACGCCAATACTGATAAATCCAAGCATAGTGGATCAAATCAAGATCTGACTGGATCAGACTTGAATGGATCTGCCGGTGGCTCTGGAGTTGCTGGTAGTAATGCGTCAGGATCAGGATCCACCAATAATCAACAGCAAGCCTTCCAGCCATATGTCAAACTACCACCTTCTAAAATTCCAGATATGGATCTTGAGACGGTTCAACATGTACTCAACAACAAAGACTTATCAATGCAAAAGTTTGTTGAAGAGAAATTGAAGAAACGTAAAATCTCAGATATTGGGTTCATAAATCTCACAGATGAACCATTCAATCCGTTCTTTCAAATTAATACATCAAGTCAAAAACTATTGGATAAATCGCATACACCTTATTCCTCAATAACAACATCATCATTTGATGTTGAGTCGTTGGGATATAACCCTAACATTAACAAATATATTGAGAGAGGTTATGTTAACGGTGGAGATTCAATGCTGTTTAATTTTGATAACAATAAGAAGAGAGAGAAATTCTTACCAGAGAAATATGATGCATTATACTCTAAACAAGTTCTGACTAGCGATGCTAAGATGAGTTTGAGAAAAAGAATTGGCAGATGTGGCCTTGTTTATATTGACAGAAAGAATATGATTAAAAAGATTAATGATAATGATGATAATGATGACAGTTATAGTTACAGTTTTAGGAACAGTAATGGTAATGGTGTTGGCAGTGAGGTGATGGGAGGACAAGCGGAAGATGAGGAGATGAATCAGGAAGAAGCAAAGGAAATCAAAGAAAGGTTCGAAGATCGTTGGAAATACGACAGTGAAGTTGGACTGTTTGATTATGACAACGAACCATTCAGTGATGATCCATCCAGACTGAACTCTATCTCTAATGAGACACAGGTTATCAGATTTGGAGGAATGCTCGTTTCCAAAGCTTACGAGACTCTGAAAGAAGCCATGATGAACCACAGACAGCAGCTGTACTACCAGCAGCTACAGAGACTCCAGCAGCAGCAGCGGGCTGCCCAACTGGCAGATGCACAGAATGCCAATTCCAACGGCAGCTCCAACGGCAATCAAAACCAGAATCCAAACCAAAACCCGAACCAGAATTCCGGCCAGAACTCAACCCAAAATTCAAGCCAAAAGCTGGCTGGGAACTCCACCGTTCAACGGGTTGGAACTCCTATTAAAACAGAGAATTGAAGCAGTTCCCTGCTGAATAGAAATAAAATAAATAATTTTTGCATTCTTTTGTCTTTGTAATCAAGAAAATTGCGTAAACAAATAAAAAAAGTAAACAAACCCAAACAGACTCAAAACAAACAGTAAAAGGTTTAGATAGGGCCCCATATGGACGAGATAGCCGCGCAGCTGGATGCTACAGACAGCAGGAAGGTTGCTGAAGAGTTCAATAGGATTTTGAACGAGTTCAATGGCACAGAGAAAGGCATTTACAGCCCAAAGGACATTGACAGTAAGTTAGCTGAGTACGTTACCAGGTTTGATAGACTGAAGTTCTTGTTCTTGGAGCAGGAATCTAAAGAGCGGTTTCTCAGAGGAATTTTGTCGTTCAACTGCGATTTCAACCAGGACGATATTTTTAATGTTATTCAGAAGGAAAAGAAATTAAATGTTGAGATTGAGTCGAATGAAAACAGGATCGAGGAGATGAGCAACAAGATAAAAGAGATTATTAGCGAAAATATTGAGAAGGAGGCTGTTGCAGAAAAGCTGAAGGCTGAGGTCTTCAAGTTGAATGATGAATTGAAGGAGCTGAACAAAGTTAAAGACGAGCTATTTAATGATTTGAATGAACTGAAACAGCTGAATCCCAATATCGAGAAACTGGAGCAAGTCATACAGGTCAATGCTGATATTCTGAAGGAAAACGATATAGTTATAGACAAGGCCGGACTGAGCAGGTTGAACGGGAAAAATGCTGAACTGCAAAAAAAAATTAACGAGTTGCTTAAGCAGAAGAATGAAAAACTAGAGAGGCTCAAAGTCAGGGACGAGCTACTTCGGAAAAGGAAAGCAAACGAGATAAAAATCAAAGAGATTTTGAGCAGTTCCACAATTGAATTGAAAAATGTGGACCTGCTGATTAAGATCTGGGGGAATTTTGCGAAGATAAGCTCTATCAAATGCTCTAAGAGTGATAATAACGATGAACAAGTTTTGGAAATGATTTACAAGGACTCCCCACTGAGGATTGTTTTGACCAAGGAGGCTAAAATCAAGTCCATCGAGTACTCAAAGCACGACAAAGAAAATAAAGAAGAAGAGGAAAAGCTGATTAATTTTTTGAATTTGCAAAAAAGCCCACTAAATTCGTTATTCGAGAGGATTTGAGAGTTGCAAATCACCGAGAGAAGGTGAAATTTGAAAGTCGAACAGTCTCTAGTTAGAGATTTACAGAAGGTGAAACTACAAAATACCCGTTAAATCATTATTTGAACGATTTATGTTTGAAGCTAAACAAATTTTCTGCCCCAGCCCTTTGGTTTCATTTTTAAAAAGGCGCCAATGGCACCCAGGTAGCCTTCATGTCTGAGGAAATAGGCTGTTTTCTCACCTTGGGACCAAAAGTTGATGGCAAAGGACAGTGTTTTCATGGTCATGGAGTGGTTTCTGATGTAGGAGCCACCGAAATATATGTTCTTGATGTTGTGAATTTTAGCCTGCAGGTAGGCGATCTGTCCGATGTTGTTTGAGATGGCATATAGCAGGGATTTGGAGATATCATTGGAATTGAAGGTTGGCTTGACGTTGCTGGAGTTTCTCTGGAACACCTTACCAAAGGAAGAGGCAATGGCTGTTGACTTGAGGCCTATCTTGTTATAGTCGGTTCCATAGATATCGCCAACCAGCATATCAACGTTGTGGTTATCGCCCATTGCAGCCTCGCTCAACATCTCATCATAGGATTCTGCGTTTGTGAGCAGGGACAGCAGTCCCCACAGCGTTCCACCGCCCAGGGAAGAGCCTCCAACCCGTTCAAACTTGAGTGGGCCCGTCACCTTGATCATCGAGACTCCGGAGCCAATGTTGACCAAGAGATACGGGTATTTGTCGCTGTTTTCGGTCTTCTTGTTGATGAACTGCATCGGGTTGGAGTCCGAGTAGATGAAGATCTCGTTGGGGATCTCGTTTATCAGGAAGTCCAGGCCCACTATCAGGCACTCCATCTCATCCTTTTTGGTTATTCCCAGGTTGAGCTCCTGCTTCAGGTAGTCATAGAACTTGACGGACCCGCCCCCTGTCGCCATGATGTGTATCTGCTTTGTGCTGGAGCTGCCGGAGCTGCTGCTGTCGTCATACGACTTTATTAAGTCTTTAATGAAGTTGATGAACTCGTCGATTTTGGCTGTCTCAATCTTGAAAAAGTTCAGCCTGCCGCCGTCGAACAGCTGGGACTGCGACGAGGAGGACGAGGCGCACGAGCCCTGCGACGACACGCTCTCGTTGGAGCCGTTTTTGCTGCTGTTGGACGTGAAGTACACGATTTTGGCCAGCGACCCGCCAATGTCAATGGCTATGTGGGAGATCTCAGTCGTGTGGTACGGAAGTGCAATGCCGTTGGTCGACCTGCTGCTGTCCTTGGACGCCTCGTTTTCTATTATGAACGCACCCGTCGAGTTTATCTGGATCGAGCCAGGATTGTTGATTATCTTGTCCATTGTGGGATCTGTTTTGTCGGATTGCGAGCAATTGAACTGCTCTGAGCTGGGAATATTAATTTTCTGGTATGTGCTGGAAGGAGCCTGGCGCGTATGGCTGCCTGGATGGGTCTGTGTGGGTCGTTTATCTAGTGATTTTTTCACTTTATACGAAAAAATGACTTTTTCAAAAATTTTCAAAATCAGAAAAAAAAAAGCATCTGGCAAGCTAGAAAATCGTTTTATTAGCCACCAGAGCATCCCAGGAGACCCAAAATGACGTCTGTTTTAGCCAATCTGAACGAGAAAATTGCCAATTGCTATGAGAAGGCGGCCCAACAGGGCGAGATTGTGTTCAAGCCATCAACGAGCGAAACTATCACCACTGACCAGGGCAACGAGTTCGTGCTGACGTTGCTGACATCGCTGTCAGCCAAGCCTACCCAGGAGAACTCCCCCGAGCAAGTGCAGAGACCAAAGGACTTCAACCCGTTTGTGAACCCAGACCCGTTACTGACAGTGGTGGCGGATTTCAAGCTGGAAGAGGGCGCACCATCGTACAATATCCTGCTGAACAAGTTCCCTGTGACCCCAAACCACATTCTGCTCACCACCAGCGAGTTCCAGTCGCAGAACGCGCCGCTGAGTGCAAGTGACCTGGCGGCTAGCTTTCGGATCCTGGAGCAGTTGGACCTCAAGAGCAGACATTTCGGGTTCTACAACTGCGGAGAAAGCTCAGGAGCGTCCCAGGCGCACAAGCACGTGCAGTTCATGGAGCTGCCTGCGAACTTTGTTCCGTTTGCGGACTACCTGGCGGGACAGGAGGACCCGTTCATTGCCAACAGCAGAAAAGAGCCTTTGCAATCCAGCAAACTGCCCTTTGCACACTTCATTCTGCCGCTGCCTTCCAGCAAGGACGCCCTGTACCAGGAAGACTACCTCACCATGGCGTTCAGCTCGCTGCTGGCGCGCTGCATGACTGTTTTCCGCGAGCACGACTGCGACATTGGTTACAACGTGATCTTCTGCAAGAAGTGGATCATGCTGGTTCCAAGATCCAAGAGCGTGTACACGGCCCGCATTGCCGACGGGGAGCAGGAGCTCACTCTGGGAATCAACTCGTGCGGATTCCTGGGCCTGATCCTGGTCAAGAACGAGGCCCTGAAGCAGCTCGTTCTTAAGGTGTCGCCAGAGAACATTTTGCAGGAGCTGGGCTTTCCGAACACTGCGGGAAAGAAGTCGGACGAGTACGACTACTGAGCGGGCTGCGCCTACCAGGTGTGGGCAGAGGCTAGTCGTCATGCTCAAGTCGTCACGTGATTGTATTACCTCAGTATTTAGTCCATTTAGTGGTATCCAGTCCATTTTAGTTGTTAACTCACTTCAGTAGTATGTCCACTTGAGTGGTATCCAACCCATTTTAGTGGTGTATTATATCCACTTTAGTGGTATCTAGCCCATTTGTGTTCTCGTCCACTTTAGTGGTATCAGCTGCACTTTTATCACTCACTCTGCCTTATGTTCAGCTATTTGTAATGCATTGATATTCCACCTTACAATGCCAACGCTACATCTTCTGCTTGCAACCCATGTCAGACATTTTTTTATCGCCATGACGTAGGCCTTACTCACGCTTTTGATACCGGTACTGGTCTCTGCTAGATGACTAACTGTATACAGCACCAGCTGAGGCTGCTATGTAGACTAATGATACTAATTGGTTTACTGGCAATTAGATGACACCCAACAGTAGTGTTTGACGTAGTATTAACACTAGCTGTTTATGAAGCACAACTTGATGGTGTATTAACTTACTTATACCACTAGGTGGTACATATACTGCGGCCTGTAATGATAAACCATGTACACACTTAGATTGACACATCATGTACTGGCACATTATGAACTGTGTGCTTATAGGTATATGTCCCAGGTACTTCATTAACTACTGAGTGTTACGGCTGAAAGTACCGGGTATTAGCTACAATACTGGGCACTTCACTTTAAGATATGCCTGGTACTCTATGAATACAATGCACTGGATACCAATTACGATGCACTGGGTATGTGCTGGATACGTAATTAAACCACTAGGTGTTGAGATCATATGTACTGGGTACTTAGCAGCTGTTTAGTTCAATCATGGACTTACTTAGTAAACCAGTTTACAACCACTTTACATACTTGGTAAACCACTTTACATAGTAAACCACTTTACATACTTGGTAAATCACCTTACATATTTAGTGAACCACATTATAAGTATATGAACTTAGTAAACCGCTAGATGGTCGTTATAGTAAACCACTAGATGGTCGTTATAGTAAAACACTTTATAAGTATATCAACTTAGTAAACCACTAGATGGTCGTTATAGTAAACCACTTTATAAGTATATCAACTTAGTAAACCACTAGATGGTCGTTATAGTAAACCACTAGATGGTCGTTATAGTAAACCACTGGGACATAACCACTGATTACTTACTCACACACCTGGATAAACCTCCAGATGTAGGCACAACCCGTGTAGCCTGCAGGCGTCTACTGCAAACTGTTTAATCGTTATATTTTCATATACATGGAAGAATCTTTATGAGGTAACCAAATTCACGCCAGCTTAAGCTTTGATTGGCTTGATGTTGTCCAGCTCAGCCTTTTCAAACAACTCGGACTCAATCTCAACTAAGTGGTCAAAAATGTAAGGCTTGTCTTCTTCTGGTTTGACCCATTTGTCTTTTGGCAGCAAGTGGTGGGTGATTCCACACTGTGAAGCAGTCACAGTTCTGAAGTTACGTGCGTACAGCTCGTCTTTGGACAATCTGGTCAGGGCCTTTTGGTAGACCTCGTTTTCCTCATGTATAATGTCATCAAACTTCAATCCAAGCTTTCTGTAGCCGGCCAAGTCACAGAATTTCTGCGATGCTGGGACCAAAATGGACTTTAAAACTGGAACTTTCAGTAATGCTTCACTCAACTTGACAACAGAAGTGTAGGATGCCATCTTGTTCAATCTATTTGTTATTTACTATGGTGCAAAAGATGTTGAAATTTGGTTTTGGTTTTTTTTCTGTATTGGAAAAAACGATTGGTTTTTCCAGCGATTCTATTGGCCAGCTGTTGCCTTCCTAATGCGGAAGTGAAAGTGTGGCCGGTCTATCTTTGCTGAGGTGATTGCTGACTCAGAATTAATACAGCTAACATAATGTATGAGTCAGCCGAGCTGCTAATACTGACATAACTGCTGACCCAGCTATTCTACAGGCAGCGGACTCAGTTGAACGCCATAATTAATGAGAGGTCATGGACAAAGTGTCCGGGGGAAAAGCCTGCCGCTGGGAACCAACGGCGAGTGCAGAACTGTCGCAGCCTACAGAGTGCAATTAAACAATTAGTGTTATTTCCTCCAGAAGAGGAGCTTTGCGGCCGAGGACCGTCTGGCGTGTGTCTTGTGTCTGTGCTGGCGCGGGCGCGGGTCCTGCTGTGCAGCACTGGCGGGCTCGGGCTCGTTGGCTGCGCCCGTCTCTGATTTCCGCAGAAAGTTCATCAAAGAGTGCGACTTTTTGTGTGTCTTAGTGCTGCGAGCAGCGTTTGTGTGTTGTATGCTGGTGGTAGTAGTGCCCGAAGCATTGGTGGCAGTGCTCGTGGTGGTATTGGCGGTGCTGGCGGTGACATTCGTCGAGCTGCCGGGCGCACTGTAATTGGTAGGGGCACTAGCAGGAGCAGGCTCCGGCTCGTCCAGGGACACGTCGTAGACGCGGCTTTCGAACCGGAACCCTTCGCCAGCCCCGTTCCCCGAGCTCACGGTGGAGCACGTAGTGGAGCAGGGCGACGGCAGCGGCACTGGCAGCGGCGACGGTTTGTATGCTGGGGTCGCCACAGCTGGGGGTCTCATTGCGCCCGCCCCGGCTCCAGACCACGTTGTAGAGGTTGATGTGGCTATGGATGTTGGCGACGCAGCGCCAGAAAGCGACTCCTGCGACTTGATGGCGGTGTTCAGCAGGATGGACGGGTTATTGTAGTAGCGGGACTTCACAGCGTTGTTTCTGCGAGAGCTGTGCTGCAGCACAGCTGGAGACTGCAGGCTCGCCAGCATTGCCACGCTGCTTGAGTTGTGGGTGCACCCGTCCTCGGGCTGGGCACCGGGCACGTGCAGGTCCTCCTCGTCCTCCTCGAATATCGCAATATTCTTCTGGGACCCGTTGTGGGACCCACTGAACACCCGGCACCGGCTGAAATCCTCGAGCTCGGGCGCGCTCTCTGTACGTCTGTGGATGATGCGGTTCTTAAGCTCTGAAATCTCCTTGAACTGCCTGCTGCTGCCGTAACCAGAGTGGGGATCCGCCTCCTCCGGGTCGTAGTAGACGCCCAGCGCCATGTCCAGGTCAATCAGTGCTTCGGGGACCCTGCTGGAGCCCCTGCTAGGGGACGCAGCGGCTGTCGAGGCACTGCTGTTGGCCTGCGGCGTGAACAGCTTGTTTTCTGGGGTCCGGTGCATGGAGTTAGCGGACACAGCGGAGCTCGCGCTGGTGTTCGGGTTTGCGTTTGGGTACGGCCACGCCGGTCTGCTCCTGCTGGCCTTTGGAGTGCTGAGCAGGTCGTCCTGCTGGTGTGGGTGCGGCAATGGTGGTGCCGGGGCCTGCAGCAGCGACTGCGGCTGCTGTGTGAAGAAGCCCAGGCCCATGGCATCGAAGTCTCCGCTGATAGCCGCGGATCTTCGGTGCGAGTGCCCGCGCTTGTACGCGCTGGACCCGCCAGAGGATGCGCTGGGGCCTGCAGCGGGCTTCCTGGCCGGCGAGCTGCCACACGAGGCGCCCTTAGCAGGCGATGGCGGCTCAACTGTGATCATTGGGGTGGTTTGGTGGGTGTGCTGGTGCTGGGCACCTAAAACAGCAAAAGCTGGCTAAAAGACGCGTCTGCGGGGCGTAGGGGCCACTGCTGGGGGTGCCAGAACAAACTTGACGCCGCGCGGAATCGGTGGCGCCCTTCTAAACCTGCTAAAAGGGGCCGCAACGGGGTGTATGGCGGTGCTTTGTTGTGCCCGCAGTATGTGCTTCTGGGCGTGCTGGGAGGTACTGTGCTGGGATTCCGTAAAGTTTCGGGGCAGCAGCAGCAAGAAAAGCGTGTTGTGGGCGGCAGTGGCGGGCAAACAAGCGAGCGACGGGGGTCTAATATGCCAAAACGCCTTCAATTCAATGGTTTTTTGAGGGTTCAGAAGTAAAAATTTACTTTTTTTTTTGACTTTTTACTCTTTTTAGCAATTAATTCTTTTTAGTTGGTGTGCTTTGAGAAGGGCTGAAATGAGTGGGTTTGACGACAGTAGCCGCCGTGACGGGCCCAGCAGTGGCTTTGGAGCCCATAGTGCTGGTCAAAACGGCGCAATTGGGACTGGAAACCCAGCTGGAGCGCATCAGCATGCGCTCAGCGAGCCCACAGAGGTGCTGCGAGCCACGTTCCTGACCACTTTCGACCAGGCAGGCCCCGAAGAGGGTCCTGGGGCCCAGCAGGATGCAGAATTTGGCCCGCAGCAGGTCAGAGTGGGCGCAAAGGCGCACTATTTGCAGGAGTTCAGGTACAGAAGGACGAGTTTGCAGGACCTGGAGGGGCTGGCAGGCGCACATTTTGAGGTTTCCTGGAAGAAGCACCCGCAGGGGTGCCAGCCAGGTTTGCAGGAGTGCTGTGCGGGCTTTACCAGCCAGAACGAGGTGCTCCAAAACTTCAATCCTGCTGGGTTCCAGCTGCAGTTCCGCGCACCGAGCCCCAGCCAAGCACATTCCGTCCTACGTTTTGTCGCAGAGCAGTTCAACATTACTGTGGAGCAGTCTGAGCCCATTGCGGTGCTGGGAGACCTGCACTGGTACTTTTCGCTGCAGCAGACCGGTTTGGAGCCGCTGCTGCGCGAGTTTGTTGCTGCACACTGCCGGTTTGCGCCCCACAGTATCAGCGAGTTCCAGCTGATTGTGCGGGACGAGCAGCTCGTGGTGAAGTGGGTCTCAGGCCCGGCAGATGTGGTGCTGAAGGCTGAGCCGGGCGTCAAGAAAGAGATTGCACTGCTGTCGCCGGCCGCCAGCGCCGCAAGCACCCCTGTGGGCGACGCCAGCAGCTACCACGTGCAGCTGGCGGGCATCGCAACCACCATAGGTGCGGATAGCGTCTACCAGCCGCCCAAGAAGGTGCTCTTCTTCCCGGCACTGAAAAACCGGCTGCTGCCTGCGCCACCTGCGCCACACTACAATGTATCGCTCGCCAGCACAGGGCTGCACCCGAAGCTGGCCATCGACGTGCCGCCGCTGCTCACCGACAACGAAACGTGCAAGCTGTTTTTGCTGAACCACCTGCCCAGCTGTCTGTTCTTTGACAAGTACCAGTACAACGCACAGCAGTTCAAGCTGCTGCGCAACTTTGGGTCCAACGACCTGGAGGCGCCGCAGTGGCACTCGCCACAGGCGTCCATTCAGTTCCTGCAGCTGCTGAACCACAGCATCGAGATCCCGCTGCACGCGCGGTACGTGGCGCCAGTGTCGGGCGAGGACGCGGGCGAACCAGAGGTGTGCACACTCGCCACACCGCTTGTGTTTTACGCCTGTGATGTCGACCCGGAGCTCCACATCGACGACGCCAACCCGTTCATCGACACCCAGTTGGACTACCACGCGCTGTTCACGCCCAACGTGCAGTTTGTGCACGTGAGCCCGGACCCAGGCTCTGACCTGAGTTGTGGCGCAGCAGTCCACATTCCTGCTCTCAGCCAGCAACACCTGGGCGTTGTCAGTGTGTCGACGCTGTGCTGCCTGGCGTTTGCTGTGGTGTACCTGCTGGCTAAGCTGGCGAAAGGGCCTGCACCTAAACTGAAAAGTAGTTGATAAGCTACCCAGAAAAAGCAGCCGGTTACTGTGAAATGACTTTACAGAGTGTACTAAACTTGGTATATAAAACAGTCGTTAGCGGCTGTACAAAGACATATTATAGTGTTGTAGTGTTATTAACAGTTCATAGTACAATGGTGAACTATGGTAGTGTAGTATAGGCTGCACAGAAGTTATAACTGCACTAGTGCTTCAGCTACAAGCTACAAAAAAGATGACTCTGAGCTATACCATAGCAATTACTCTGTACAGTGCATGACTGTGAAAAACTGGGCTCTTGCTACGCTGTATAAGCTGTAAAACTTGATCACAAAAAGCTACAAACCAGGCTACACAGTGCTGACCACACACAATGCTCACCGTACAAGCTGTGGTGCTGTTATTATCTGCAGAAACTAAGCTGCTAAGCTTCCTATGAGCTATCACGTATAGGACTAGATATACAACACTCTGTACATGCTAGCACATGCAGTGCAGTTTTAATTCTAGTGGAGATCACAATAAACATAGTAGCAAACACCCATGGTGTATCTTATTCTGCTCTGGTAAGATATATCATCACTTTGAGCAATTATTGCAAGTTAGTGGTTATTGAAAATATAAGAACAGAACTTATATTGAATAAGCTAAGGATGATAACTAGAACGCAGTTAGTATCATTGGAGCAGAGATTGGTGTTATTTGAAACAGTAATTGGAATTGCGATTATATTTGCAGCATTGTTCAATAAAACATCGCACTATAACTTCACCACGTGAATGAAATGTAATTCTGTATCTGCTAATATAGATGATGCATTTGGCTCAGAGTAACACCTGCGCGCAGCTGGGAACTTGGTCAAACTTGGTCATTTAGAAAAAGTACAAGTCGTAACAACTTCCGCAAGTACGCAGTCATCTTGTGAAGCACGCAGTCATCTTGTGAAGCACGCAGTCATCTTGTGAAGCTAGGGTTGATAAGAAGCTGAATACGCTGAAGAGAGGGAGTTGAGGTCTTTCACTAATTTGATGCCTCCACTGCTTACGAGAGATGTTTAGAACAACGTCGTGGTGGCTTTGAGGAATACTATCTTTTCATAGTGCTTAAAATTCTGCAATGATCAACCAACGCAATTCAGTGATTTGGTGCTGATGTTCAGTTAAGTCAACTCAGAAACAAAAGAACGTGATATCAGTGCTGAGTCCAGAACCTGATGTTTTATTGCTGGGTAAAGTTGTCTAGTTAAAAATGGACCACAAATCCATGGCCATTGTCAGTAAAGAACCACTGGTGTAGGTGATGTTATGCGTTTGGAGAATCCTTCATCTATTCAAACAATTTGGGGTCGTCACCTGAACAAGAGATAGCTTATAGTCATAGATTTCAAAACTCATATTGCGGGAGCTGTTCCTTAACAGAGTACCCCAACAAAGCCAGTAACATCTCTACTAGTTCTCAACATCATCCTAACTGAGTACCCTAACACGCAGCTACTAACACCTCTACTAGCCCTAACATCACCCTAACAGAGTACCCCAAGTAACACCTCTACTAGCCCCAACACCCTAACGAGGTACCCCAACACAACACTATTTATGCTTATCCCTAACAGCACCCTAACAAAGTACCCTAACACTCAGTTTAAACTAACACTCCACTAGACCCTAACACCCTAACGAGGTACCCTAACACAACACTATTTATGCTTATCCCTAACACCACCTAACAAACTACCCTAACACTCAGTTTAAACTAACACTCCACTAGACCCTAACACCCTAACGAGGTACCCCCAACACAACACTATTTATGCTTATCCCTAACAGCACCCTAACAAAGTACCCTAACACTCAGTTTAAACTAACACCTCCACTAGGCCCTAACACAACACCTAACAAACTACCCTAACACAGTTTAAACTAACACACCCCTAGGACCTAACACCCTAACGAGGTACCCTAACACAACACTATTTATGCTTATCCCTAACACCACCTAACAAACTACCCTAACACAGTTTGAACTAACACTCCACTAGGCCCTAACACCCTAACGAGGTACCCTAACACAACACTATTTATGCTTATCCCTAACACCACCTAACAAA